>JAHVAK010000472.1:2400000-3000000 GCA_019845155.1 Luehdorfia chinensis
AATTTATTACCATTTACCTATGTAAATCACGTTTTTTTTCAATCATTATATGTGTATTACGAAATAACTATACCTATGCAGGAATCCATCTAGGTCCACCACCCCAGGCCAGTTATTTTGCCGCGAAGCAGGAATGTGCAAACATTACTGTGTTTCGGTTTGAAGGGTACTGGGCATATGAGACTTAAGAACCGATGTCAGGGCGCAGTGGGGTGTCACACAGAAAGGTTCTGGGTGACACAGCATCTGCTATGGGCAGACGTTACACTTACCATCAGGTGAACGTTTTGCTCGTTTCATCACTTTATCCAATACAAAAAATAAAGACTTTTGTCTTTATTAAAGGTTTATAAGATAAACTCCTTTGGGCGCTATGAGAGTAAAAGTTCAGCGTCGAATTTGTGAAGTTCAAACACGGATTTCTGCATAGGAATCCTACCATCACTAAATGAATCCAATTTTGAAAGAAACATATTTGTGAAAATACTTTTTCTCTTTGTGCCGTGTTGTAGCGGCTTAAGAGAATCTACCACCCCATCTCATCCCGTGGATGAGGGAGATGGGCAACAGTATCTTCCTGGAACATCAGAATAAATAATCTGCGGTTGCCAACACGCCTGCCAAGCGTGGCAACAATGGCAAAAGCCCCCTAAAATGAGACCTAAAAACTTTTGTGGCAATCTATGGGGGAGGCCTGTGTTCAGCAGTGGACTACTGATAGGGTGAAATGATGATGATTCAGTGTAACCTAGAAAGAATTTTCTAATCGATTCTATCGAACTAACCATAATTTTTCTACGTGTCCATAGTAATACTTGTTTACGAAGCATACCGACCCCATACTAAACTGTGTCTAAAGCAGCCCTTACTGAAGGGAGCGAAATTGTTTTCCATGATCTACGGCGCGATCTCGCTTGATTCACGTTTATTGATATAATTTTATGAAGAAACGTGTAATTTGCTTGATGCATCGTCTGCGGCCTGCGATAATGGAGTTGTTCAAGTACAATATAGTGTAAGTTATGTAAGAAGATAGTAGTTGTGTGGATAAAAGTAAAGTAAAATAACAACGTATCAAATGTCTCACTTCCTCTTTTCTTGATAGGGATTTGGACCCAGATAGAGTCCACCAGGGACAAAGAGTGCAGATTTTCAGACTTGACATATCTAAATATATTTTATTTCTAAGACAAGTTGGTCACATTATTTTCCCGTGTGGTGGCAGCTCGTTAAAAGAATACTACCACTCCATCTCATCCAATGGATCTCGTAAAAGGCGAGTAAGGAATTAAACTGCACTGTGCACCCAACAGCGCATGGTGGCGATGAGCTCACCACCTATCACACCAAGTGCATTATATTGTTTTGGTGAAACGTGGATTGTGGCAGTCATCTGTTTTTGCAGTTAGTGCCCAGTCTCTGACTACCCCTTATGGGATACAGTCGTGATCTTATGTATGTATGTATGTATCACTGAGGTAGCCGTAAGTCAACACTTACAATTGAAAATTAACTACTTTATGTAATAAAATTAATTTTTCGGGTTTTATCGCGTTTTATTTTTACTATTTATAACCCGACGTTTCGAGCGTTTTACAGCATCCATGGTCACGGGGGACTGAGGTGACAGATGTCCTGATGTCATAGTTAATCAGGTGTACGTTCATCTTTTTAATTACTATTTTTACCGAAACAGCGAACTGTGTCTTGAAGTCTTGCAGCGGTATGCTTGGTTTTTGATTTAATTTTATTAATTATTGGATCCCACGCTGGTGGGAGTACCCAACCATCTTCTCAACTGAAATTAGAATGTTTTTTAATTCCAACGGCCTCGCAAATAATCCTTGGTAGGAATCGGTGTTCTTTTGCGAGGATTTGTGGTTTATCAAAGCTGATGTAATGGTTGGGATGATCCACAACATGGTCAGAGACTGCAGACTTCCTAGAGCGACGATGCTTCACATCAGGTATATGTTATTTTACGCGGGTTTTTACTGATATTTTTTTTTGCCGTATGTAAGAGAGACCACATTCACAGTCCAGCTTGTATACTCCTGCATCTTGTAGAGGGATGTTACACTTGACAGATGATAAAAACTGACTTATCTTCTTCGGCGGCTTGAAAAATGTTCTTATGGATGCCTCTTCAAGATATAGCTACTGTTGTCCGTGACTCTTCTGACATATCGTAGGACAATAGTTGCACGCTCGACTGTGGCTGGTTTCACTCGGTCACAGCGACGTAGGCGCGGAACCCAAAGCATGTTGTCTTGCAAAACTTGCTTGACATTCTGAAGCTCGGTGGCCAGGTCTTTACTGTCACAGATCCCATGTGCTCTCTGAAACAAAGATTTACCCACTGTAGCTAACTGTGGTGGATGGTGGTGAGATTCACCGTTTAAATAAAAACAATAACGTTTAAGTGTAGAAAAAGTATGGATTTTTCTATACACAGTGTGACTCAAGGTGTTATTAGGATTCCGAATTACTAAATACAATTATGAATTTTATTTTAGAATTTATGAAGTTAAGGTGGTCTAAAAATGCTGTAACTTTATCAAATTGTAAAATTGTGGAAGTGTCATCTACGTATCTCTTGTAGAAACTTGGATTTACTCTCCTCAATATCTTCCATGAATATGTCAGCAACAATGGGAGATATTGGGGAGCCCATCGCCACACCATCTACTCGCCTGTAGTTACTGATGGTAGGATTCCTTTGCAGGAATCCGTCTAGGTAGGTACCACCCTAGGGCCAGTTATTCTGCCGTGAAGCAGTAGTGTGCAAACATACTGTGTTTCGGTTTGAAGAGCACTGAGAGCTAGCGTAATCACTGGGCATATGAGACTTAAGAACTGATGTCTCAGGGTGATGGGCGCGTTGTGGTGTCACAGTGTTCTGAGTGACACAGCATTTGTTATGGGCAGACGTTGCATTTACCACAAGGTGAACGTTTTTCTCGTTCTGTCGCTTTTATGAAATAAAATAAAATTGTTCCTTCCACAATATATAGTGAAATGTAAGACAATGTTTAAGTAATTCTGCATGTTCTACTGGCATGTTGTTCTTTGTTAGCTTTCTAGTTACAATCGAGATGCAGTCTTCAACAGGTAGGCATGTAAATGAAGACTGGATATCAAAATTGACCATAGTTTCATTGTCAGTAGGACATTTTGTCACTCAGTAGTACTGACAAAATGGTATGAATCGTTTGTGTGTACTCTTGTGTGTCCTTTGAGTGGTGAGAGTGTGTTAGCCACATGTTGAGCCAATCTGTAAATCTCGATCCATGTAATCAATGTGGCTCACTATTGGACAGAGTGGAGCATTGAGTTTATGTATTTTGGATAACCCATACTTCGGTGGTTTGGCACAAGATGGTATTAGCGAATTTACGTGTAGATTTAATTTTTCGGGGTGTTTCTTTATTAAATCGCTAGTTGTTTTGAGCGGGTAAGTAGTTGGGTCTGTTTTGACTATTTATAGGTGTTTACGTCCGACAAAAGTTCTTGGATTTTAAAATGATAATCCGACGTATCCATTACTACAAAGCATTTCCTTTGTCTGCACTGAGAATTAGGAATTCGGGTCTGTTTCGTAAGCTATTCAGTTTCGGCACAGAAGGTCGACGTCACATTTCTTGAAGTATGGCCTCCAAATCTTCCCTATCGATATTATTTTTATACAGACAATCCTCGACACTACAGATAATTTCTTGTTATTGTAAAATTCATTCCTTTCGATAATACTTTTTGAAGTTGATTTATCCAGTGTTTGTTATAGACCGCGCGTAATCTATAATCTTTGCCTGTACTCAACGGACTCGTTCCGTTCATGCGTTGAGATTGTAGATTGACATTTAGTTTGGTCGTTAACTTTTGATATTTTTCTACATGTTTATTTTTGCATTCATTATGTTTAGCTGTTTCACGCTTATTTAAAGTTTTGAGTTCACTGGATGAATTTTCTATTGTTGTATTTATTGTATGTATATATATATTGTCTTTTGCTGATTCACCGTTTGTAACAACTTTTTACTTGCCTGATTTAATTAATTTAATTAATATCATTATTTAGATAACATTATTATTTATTTCTGAATCAGATACAGACCATTAAATACGTTTGAATTCTTAGCGAACATAAAAAAATCCTTTTAGCATTTGAATCCAGGATAAAATCAGTTGCGTCTGACTTTGATTCGATAATTGAAAACCGCGCACGTCACCACCAGTCGCAACTACAATAACATTGCCAATGATAATTAAACCGCGAGCAGCTTTGTAACAACTGGCATATGTTGGCAGTATTATTTGTCGCGTCGTTAATACACGGGACGCATGACATATATTGAGTTGGTTCATATGTTAACGATTGACCTATCTCACGGGTCTTAAAATGCATATGCAATATTAATAAATATCATTGTCATTGACGGTTTAGCTCTTAAAAACGAATCAAGCGAGACGTTCACCTGATGGTAAATTACGCCATCCAAAACTTTAATTCATAGTTTTGTGTGGCGCTGTATAACGTTTGTCACGCCGATCTTTCAGTTATTAAATCTTGTTTGTCCAGGAATTTCACTTGCTTTAGCTACCCTTCAAACCAAAACATAGTTATGCTTAACTGGCATTATGTTTTTACCTATATTGGCAGACTGCTGCATAAGAATCCTCCAATATTTATTTTAATTCATTCTTTCGACGCGAAAATCTGTGATTATTCTTATTTTGTCGCTCCATATAATCTTTTGTCTGTTTTGTTATAATTATCTCCTAACCTGTAATTTCAAAACTTTATAACTTAACGCAAAAATTGTAATGATTAATTTACGATCATAACAGAAGTACCCGATATTTCTTTCACCCCATAGACCACTGACAGAATATTTGCGTAACGTGGACCGCCATTATCAAACCTTTTTTTTCCCAAATTTTTTTTTTTTACTTTATTCTCGCTTATATGGGCCAGACTGGTAGGAACTACTACTAGCTAAGCGCCCTCAGCGCTATGCCACCTTTCAATCCGGCGAAGCTGTAAAAGCCTTCGGGCTAACAGTGACCATCAGTCCTAAAAAAAAAAAAAATAATTTTGTTGTCATCGCGCCCAAAGAAGTTTCACTTGATTTTTTTTAATTTAATCACATATTCAGCCGCGTGTGCTAATGAATTATTCAACTGAAAACAAATTAAGGCTAACCCCCTTGTTAACGAGTTTGCCGCGTCATTGTTTATTAACAATACAGGACACGATTAAAGTGAAAGGTGTAGCATATTCACGCCCGCGACGGCGTGGGGTGGCCAGAGCAAAACATCCATTCGTAATGCGACGACGACAGGGAAATTGAGCTTTCATGTTTTGGCACAGGTTACTATGCCACAGATTGCACTGCATATTTATTTGTATTTTATTTATAGATTCGTATTGCAGTTACCTGTTACTTTTCACACTCATATTATACAAATATAATTATTGGAAATAATTATGAAAGTGTAATAGAATTACTCATATTTATTTCAATATCAACTTTTGTCGCGTTATATTCGTAAGAAACCGGCTTTAATAACTTTATCTACAGTAATTATTAAAATAATTATCATCATTATCAGCTCATCGTTAGTAATAATTAATCTGAAAAGCGTTTCTCCTCTGTTTAGTAGTAAGTATTTACGAGTATATAAGTTATTTAAATACAGAATAAGATTTAAGTTCGTTTGGACATAACGAAACCAAAGTTTATTCTTCTGTCTGACGACACGTTGACGTAAATTGGGTTCAAATATATAAAACTTGATTTATTTACGTTGATTTCGATATGTATCAATGTAAATAAATTAAGTTTTATATACGAGTATATATATGAATATTTTATCATACTTGCTAGGATTTTAGGAATTCCTCTCTTGCTATTTTCGCATAATTAAATTACTACAATTCTTGCTAATTTTAATTTCAGCTGATCTGTAGTAGACCTACACTGTGTTTACGTATTAAGTAATACGTGCATATTAACAGTTTACAAATTATGGGGTAAATATTGTAGGCAGGTAAACCATTTTATCAAACGTCGGTTTTCGCGTCCCACTCACCCCTATACATAGTATTAATATATAACCGCGAGTGGGATGGAGATACATACCTTGATGTCGGATATAGTCATCATCATCATCATAAGGCATGTACCTTGATGTCAGATATAGTAGCGATTTATAATATAATCTATTATATTAATATCTGAAAATAAAATAATATCTGAAAATTATGCGATTAGCGACATTGAATGTTATAAAGAGTAGTATCACTTTTAATTTATTCCGATAATTAAATCGTCTTTGACCTTGTTGCCGTTTACGGAAAATACGGTAAAGCACCAGTACCTCTGTCCCCCGAGCTATTGCTGTTTCCTCCTGTTCCTTCCGAGATAGTATCCCACACCTTATAGTCACTTTCCCAACTTCCCATTCCCTAATCCAAGTCCTTCCTAATCCTTTTCCCTTTCTCCACCGAAGCCAGTGGTTGCCGTGCCGATGGCTACCCACTCACAGGAACACGAAATGGGGTGCAAAAACACACAGACAAGCAAAAAGTAATGTGTTTAATATGGGCACAATTGTCCACAAACTACTTCCTAAAGACTTAAAACTCATGGAAGGTAATAGATTTAAAAATAAATTTCGTGTCTGGCTCTTAGGTAACTGCTTCTATAATATTATGGATAACATTTACTACTGTGATAGATAGAGAAATAACAATTTTGTGACATATAATTTTAAATATAGATTTTATTAGTGTAATATAATATTAATAAGATTAATTAATTACTTAAGATAATTATCATACAATACTAACGACTTCACCAATAATGTGATAACCAAACGAAAAACTGTATTCTTGCAAATAAATGTGGAAGCTTGAAACAATTCATACAAAAATGGCGGCGACGTGGTTCGCCGCGTCTCGTTTCCTGCGAGGGCGAAAAGTGGGCTACGGATGTGGTCTCTGTCTACCCTTATTATGTAAAGAAAGTATGATCGTATGTATGTAATTTAACTCTGACATTTATTGATGTCGTCCGGGACGACTTTCGCGGCGATAACTTACAAATACTGTCGGCCAAAAGGCTTTATGAGTGACGAATATGTAGTACCTATTTTAAATAGTGAAATCTCATGAATAAGTGACGACAGCGTGGACTAGTCAGAGTAACTTCTGCGCCTCTGGTCTTGGGTTTGATTCCCATCCGGAGGCAACATTCGCAAAAACACTAATTGCTGGTTTCCGGGTCTGATTGTGTTGTAATTATCCCCGTCCTACATCAAGCCTACCTCCGATCTTATTGGATGAGCGTTACGTCGGTGGGTAAGTTAGAACGAGTGTGTGCCCCTGTGTTTGCGCGTACACTCGTGGCACTATAATATCTCCTGCGCAGGTGATAGTTTCCGATATTATTCGGAACATGTGACCGTGGTCGAAAATCAGCCAGGAGAACATCATCAGTATAAAACAGAAAAATATATATAAATTGAAATTTCTAGATACAGTTCAATGAGCTGCGGTGACGGATATCTTTATTGATCGCAAAATGGCGTTAGTAAGATATATAGACGTACAATCGACACAAGAAACTCTATCTACAAATTGAACCATACGTCAGGAATAGCTGCCAAAAAGATGTATGTTTCCATTGTACGAACATAATAAATATTATGGAAAAGTTGTGGTTACGTTTTCAACATAATATATCTACGACTGATAGTGCGTTCGTTCGCTATTATAGACGGCGCTCCGAGCCGAGGTTTCGAACTCCCTCCCTTACTACGAGTATGATCTATCTTTGATCCTGCGTCGTATGTTCGGACCTTCATCTTTCGGTTCTCATAGTGCGGCTCCTTAAGGCTGAAGTCTTATAGTCTAAGTGAAGTTTTATAGCCTAGAATCTTCTTCAAGACACGGGTTAACAATTTTTTTTTAGTAAAATTAATATTTACTGAGATTAGTTCGTTCAAACATACAAACTATCCGACTTTTTAGTATTAATACTATTTTCTAATATTATATTGTCATCATCATCATCATTTCAGCCTATCACTAGTCGACTGCTGGACAAAAGTCACCTACTCTTCTTTCACTCTGTCACTTATTCTATTCTATTCTGCCTTTTTTTGTTTGACTGTTCCAGACAGACGCTGCTGCTCATTTCCGAATTTTAATTTTCCCTTTGTCGACACCCCTTGTTACTTTCTCTTACTTCGCCACCACACGGGCATTTATGTTGTAATTGTGAATAAAGTCTTTCTATCTATCTTTCTTGCTAGAGACTAGATACACAAATTATCCACTCTTCAATATTACATATTTTATTAATGTACATAATAGTAAACGTCGGTAATAAACCGAGGTGAACTACCAACGAAACGCTGACGACGCGGTGATGGCAGAAGCGAGCGAAAATTAAATGGATGCGTCGTAAAAGTATGTATTTTAGCTGGGAACGCCGAAATCCGGTCAAAATGATATATTACACTAACAAAGTTACACAATCTCGTCCGTCAATGCCAGGCAGTTAGGCGCCGACCGGGAGCCTTATTCTTGGACACGATATCGAAACTTATATAGTTTTCAATTATAATAATGGGTTTTTATTAGATAAAGTGATGTAACGAACAAAACGTTCGCCTGATGACAATTCCCACCCGCTGCCCATCACCGCTCTGAATAATTAAGGGTCAGATATTCAGCCGTGAAGAAGTAGTGTGCAAACATTACTGTGTTTTGGTTTGGAGGGCACTGAGAGCTAGCGTACTGGGCCTATGAGATTTAAGAACTGATGTCTCAAGGTGACGGGCTCAGTGTGGTGTCACCCAGAACAATTCTGTGTGATACAGCATTTGTTATGGGCAGACGTTGCACTTACCATCTGGTGAACGTTTAGCTCGTTCCGTCACTTTCTCGTCAAAAAAAAATTGCCTCATCTGTCAAAGGCCAAGAGTCCATCCATAAAAATAATGATGCTACTGCATTTAACTACCACCCCATCTCATCTCGTGGGTGTCGTAAAAGTCGACAGAGGGAAAATAAAGACCAGGACATGGGCAGCAGCATTTTCATGAAACATCTGAATAAATAAACTGCGGTTGCCAACCCGCCTGCCAAGCGTGGCAACTATGGCAAAATCCCCCAAAACGAAAGCTACAAACTTTTGTAGCTATCTATAGGGGAAGTCTATGTTCAGCAGTGGACTTGTGATAGGCTGAAACGATGAAATGGCGAGTGACTTCTGATTGAAAACCCGAGTTTGAATCTAGGTGCCGTTACCATTTAAATAGCATATTATGTAATATAATTTTATGTGTTAATTAACTACGTGTTTGGCAGTAAAACGAAAACATAGCAAGAAAACCTGCACGTGTTTAATTAAGAAAGAAATAAAAACTTTCGTAGACATGTGAGGTCCCCCAACCTGCCCTGAAGCATCGAAGCGGACACTCCACGCGTCAATAACCTCCGAAAAATGGAGACCTAAGCTCAATAGTGGGACTACTATAGACTGTATTTTCTCCTTAATAATATAAATACAGTCATCGTTTTGATACTACTAGGGTACTCTATTTTCTGAACGTGTATGAAAATGTCCTATATGTCTTTCTTATTTTTACTAACAGATATGTTTACATTGATCTCTTTATTTACAACTCCTAATTCATCGCTTCCAAAACTACTTTTGTTTTGGCTACGGCTGGAATTTGTATCCAGGAACTTGTCTTAACTAATATTATGAAGAGGAAAGATTTGATTTTTTGTATGTTTGGTGATTTAAAAATTCTTTCACCTATATACAACTACAATATTACCGAGTAACATGAGTTGTATTTAATTAAAAAAAAACGATATCCTTACGAAAATCGCTATGATGTAACTCAAGGTATCAAAAATTTACAGATAAAAGTCATTATTTGGCGTGCGCTGCAAAAACTATTAATGATAAAGAAAATAATGTACTACATTTTCATAGTACTCATCATTACTCACAAAAAAGTCCGCGAGGCTACATGTCTTAACTATTATATTTAAGTTACAATAACCGCTTTTTGTTCAAATTAGTCTATCAAAACACGGGAAGAATCGAAAGATGATGACATCCGTATCATGATATTAATCCTTATCCTACAAAATTTCATAGTCAAGGTTGATTATGTACATGTAAAGTCCTCTTTAAATTATTCAAATCGAACCTATAGTTTAGAAGTTACGACAGGTATAAAAATGCTAAAAGTAAGAAAAATGCTGCGGTGTCATCCAACAGCTCTACTCGCGATACTCGCGAATATACTAAGATCTATTAATTACTTACCTACTCATATAATTTTTTCTAAACAAGAAATAATTGAATAGTGGTTTGTAATTTTAATTACATATTTTCTTTTATTTAAAACTTTAAAACGCTCTTTAAAAAATACAGCGGCCGCGGTGTCTCTGTATTTCATGGCTTAAGTTCCCATAAATAAAACATTATTTTGTTAAAATAACATAATCTTATCTGACCAGCTGCAGAGCCGCCGATGAGAATAGTCGCTAAAAATGTTAGTGTAGGAATTGCGTTTTTTTTTTATTTCATAAAGTATCGAGACAAGCAAAACGTTCACCTGATGGTAAGTGCAACGTTTGCCCATGACAGATGCTGTGTTACTCAGAATATTTCTGTGTAGCACCACACTTTGCCCATCACCCTGAGACATAAGTTCTTAAGTCTCATATGCCCAGTGATTACGCTAGCTCTCAGTGCCCTTCAGACCGAAACACAGTAATGTTTGCACACTTCTGCTTCACGGCAGAATAACTGGCTCTGGGGTGGTACCTACCTAGACGGATTCCTGCATAGGAATCCTACCACCAGTAAAAAGTAGTAGTTGTTCTATTTGTCCAAATAAAGTACTAATTAATCTTTTTAATATATATCTACCCGTGCGAAGCCGGGGCGGATCGCTAGTATACTATATAAACTGGCCCCCGTGCGACCCGATCGGTTAAATACTTACCACAAAGCTCTCACCAACAATATACCGTTACGGGTACATACATTATAATGTTTAAATAAACACTAATTACGCAGTTTGAATCTGCTTCTTTCTAACTGTCAAGAATAAGATCGACCCGGGATGTTTCTCTTGGATTAGGTTACTCGACCCAGATTCCTTAGCGCAACTATTGGCTTTTCAATCGTAGAACGTCGTTGGGTAAAACTTTAAATTATTCTTGTATTTACATTATGCGTATATATTTTGTAAAGAAGACTTTAATTCCCATAATACATAAGAGCATTACCAATCTTTTAAAACAGATGATAGAATGAAAGAAACAAAATTTTAGTTAATCTTACTTTAGCTATTATTAATATTATTAATGTGAAGGTAGAAGACAAGTGTAATATAGGGCGTATGGAACTTAAGGACCAATGTCTCATGGTCACAAAGTTTTCTCTCAAACTTTTCCACGACACAGACTGCTAATGGCAGGCATAGCACTTACCATCAGATGAAAGAATTGCTTGTCCACCAACCTGACCACCACAACCATCCCGTGGCTGTCGTAATAGTCGACTAGGGAAATCTATGCCAGTGAAGTTCATGGCTTTCGGCACCTGGTAGAATTACACAGACCGAAAATATACAGACTAGAATGACTAGAAGTAGCTGCTGAGGTGGGCTGCGTCTGGTGCTGCCATTGCTTATTGGACTATTGAGAATCTGATGATGTGAAAGATATCATATCTTTACCCGACCCTTCGAGCGCTTTGCAGCACCCATGGTCACTGACCAATCATTATGCTATATCTATACTCGCACATAAAAAATTGCACTGAAATTTTTCTTGTTCTTTTGTGTTCTTTTAATTTCCGTTATGAAAACATTTACGAATAATCCAATAATAAAAAAAAAACGAGTATTAACATAATCGATTGTTGTCTAAGATAAAGCCTTCCGCTTCTCCGTGGGTGCGTAATTCGGTGTTTGGTTATAAATAGGTCGTATTAAAGTCTGCGCCACATTCTTAGAGATTTTATTCTATTTGTCTGTCGATAAATAGATCTGACGCGATACTTTTGTTTACCAATTGCAGTTTGTAGGTAAAATATGACTTAATTATTATTTTAATTAAATTATAATTAAAATGTAGTCAGTTCTCTACAGCTATCATTGTAAATAACTTAATTAACTTATTTGTTTTACATAATAACTATTTAGGTTATTTTGCAGCGTCTTGGCTCTTCTATTTTCTGGAACAATACTGAAAATAGTTGAAGTTTTTTTTTATTCTAAAAAGTGACGAGACGAGCAAACGTTCACCTGATTGTAAGTGCAAAGTTTGCCCATAACAAATGCTGCGACACCCACCCGTCACCCTGATAAACCAGTTCTTAAGTCTCTTAAGCCCAGTGATTACCCTAACTCTCAGTGCCCTTCAAACTGAAACACAGTAATGTTTGCACACTACTGCTTCACGGCATACTCGTAATAACTGGTCTTGAGATGGTACCTACCTAGACGGGTTCCTGCATTTCTAGCTGTTGTGCTGGAAATTGCATAGATATTTTATTTTTTAACTATACTAAACATGTCTTGATGTTCCTTCACGGTCAGCCCTTTCGTTTATTAGTA
This sequence comes from Luehdorfia chinensis, assembly GCA_019845155.1. NCBI lineage: Eukaryota > Metazoa > Arthropoda > Insecta > Lepidoptera > Papilionidae > Luehdorfia > Luehdorfia chinensis. The sequence goes on from JAHVAK010000472.1 coordinate 2,412,661, forward strand.
GTGTTTTATATAACACTGCATAACACTGTTAACACTGTATTAATTTTAGGTAACAGAATATTCTGGGCCTACTAATGTAAATAATTTTTCAAGTAAGTTTTTCCATTTTTTACTAAATTCACAGTATGGAAATTGCAATTGTTACTGAATATTCCCGTCGACAACTCGGCTCTTCGCGAGTAAAGCGTCACGAAAATCAGGTCAAAGAATGCATAATTGATAAAGGCCTCGGTCCTCGCCACACGGCTGAGTAATGAAGCGAAAGAGATATGACGAAGTTGAGGAATGATCTGGGGATGTCTCGTCGATAAATAACGTTTCCGACCTTCAGTGTTGGCAACTCGTGTGCACAGAAGTGAAAAGAAGCGTATAATTTTTACGTTAAAGCTATAGGTCATGAGAAAGTATTTAAACGTGTGTTTTTATACTCGTACTAGTAATGTAAAAGTCTTGTCAGACGGGCAAAAGATTTATATTACACTGACTCTACAGTAATTCGTAATTAATATATTAAATATTATAATTAAGTAAACAACGTAATAATTAAGAAATATATAATTTTCATATAGGTTTTTTTTTAAAAAAAACTTTCACCTTCCCGTGTATATTCGTTCTTCTTTCCAGATCCCTTCTTCAAGGTAAATTGTAATGTTAATACGAGTAGTCTACTTCTGGGCAGCCTCTCTCAAAAAGGATTTGCCGTTATCACCACCCTTGGCAGACGGATTGGTGATCGCAGTACTAGATTTTTTTTTTATTGCATAAAGTGAAGAAACGAGCAAAACGTTCACCTGATGGTAAGTGCAACGTCTGCCCATAACAAATGCTGTGTCATCCAGAAAATTTCTGTGTGACACTACACTGTGCCCATCACCCTGAGACATAGGTTCTTAAGTCTCATATGCCCAGTGATTACGCTAGCTCACAGTGCCCTTCAAACCGAAACGCAGTAATGTTTGCACACTACTGCTTCACGGCAGAATTACTGGCCCTGGGGTGGTACCTACCTAGACGGACTCCTGCATAGGAATCCTACCACCAGTGAAAAAAAACTACACTTTAAACGTTATACTTTTTTACGAAGTGTTTTCTGGAGGTCTTTCTTCTTAAGAATATATTTTCAATGGTTAGTAGTTTCTAGCAAATAGTAACGTAGTATAAAAATGGGTAAGACAATGTTATGATTGGAACAGAAAAATGTTCTTGAAATCTCACCGAAGGTCAATATTCATTTATTGCCTTTTGGATTCACAACGCTAATATGACTTAAGAAAATCTTTTAGGGATATTTAGATGTTCAATTCTGTATACTTACAATTTTTGTCTATATTCTGTTGAATATTTATCTTAGGCAAAATTATATAATCATCAACCTAATTTCAGACCATCACAAGTCCACTGCTGAACATTAGCCTCCCTATAAACTGCCACAAAACACGGTCTCGAGCCTCCTGCATCCATCGACTTCCCTTAAAACCTTGCAGATCGTCGCTCCATCTAGTGGCAAACGGCTGACGGTTCTACGAGTCATTCATATTTGTCAGTTATTGTAGTTCTGCTGTGGATATCATCGTTACGGATACTTTTCGCACAGAGCAACACCAACTATTGCTCTTTCCATAGTTCGCTAAGCGACTTTGAGCTTCCTCTTTAGTTACAATCACATAAACGTACACTGTAAGGTGAAAATGTATAGTGCCATGCGTACATTTTGACGCCATACGTATACGCCTGTGCGTATGTAAATGTACTTTCGCATGCATGAGCCCAAACCTTCGCTCGCATCCGGTCACAGGATATCCGGAGCGTGAATGCGAATTAAGTCGGAGCTTTTGTCGATGCCTAAAAGCTGTTCGAATGGAGGCGCTTCTTGAAAGGCTGTGTTCACTATGAATAGGAAATACAGGTGCAATTTTAAGCTCAAAGGGAAAATTATAATTATATATTGCGGCGACGACAGCTTTGTCGATTGAAAATTTTAATTTGTGGTGAATACTACAATATAGCAGCGTTACGTCAATTCTAGAAAACAAAACCCTTCGCCGGTTACGCTATGCATTAAGTGGCAAATAAAGAGGAGGCAACGTCGGCCCATCGGCGCCGCAACCACATAATCTTGGGGTAGAATTATTAAAATCAATATGGCTTTTGTTTACTCCGACTGTAGTGCCAACACTAACAAATAACATGTAATCAGAATATAACGCAAGGTTTGATAGACAATCTATCAATTCAAATATGTATAAAGTAAAATAATATATGTTACGAGTATTAAATAACACAGCATTAAAACTCTACGTCAAACGATGCATGGACATTTTTGGGAAATTAAAATTTACGTATATACATATTAGGTTCGTTATAGTTTTTCTTTTTTATAGAAGAGAATGACGAGATGAGCAAAACGTTCACCCGATGATAAGTGCAACTGCCCATAACAAATGCTGTGTCATCCAGAACATTTCTGTGTGGTACAACACAGCGCCCCTGAGACGTTAGTTCTTAAGTCTCATATGGCCAGTGATTACGCTCTCAGTGCCCTTCAAACCGAAACAGTAAAGTTTGCATACTACTTCGTCACTGCATTATAACTGGCCCTTCGGTGGTACCTACTTAGATGGATTCCTGCATAGGAACGCTTGGCTAGCGGATAGGCAATCACCGTACCGAACGCTACTTTTTTTGACGTTTTTAATCACTTTTATCACCATTGCTTTATCGTTCAGTAGTGAACAATCGAAGAGCTACTTTGCTGCTGTATCATTGCTGTGGATATTATAGTTACGGATTTTATCACGTAGATTTTATTTCAGAGCAGCACTAACCTAACTGGTGCCTCATCAGTGTGATAACTCATATATATGTATGATAGATCTCATAACTGTGTCTCATCAGTATTTTTAATGAAACTGTTTAGGAAAATTATATGATTACTTATATTTAAGCGAATGTTGCACATTTATTAAAACTTTTATGGATAAACGATGAACGACTTTCCACCCCTTTTTAATTATAGCCCATAGTATAGATTAATATATACCACAGTGGTTTCTTTCGTAAATCCGACGACACTACATAATGCTTTATTATAGATATTAACGAGTATATAAGCTACGTATTTATTACAATCATGTTTCATTCAGTACGTTTTAACTGGTTGTAACTGTGTTGTATATAAAAACACAGTGTGGTACAGAAGCCTAAAAACTAATGGTCTTTTTCATAAAAAAATACTTTTGATACTCGTACATTTATAACACTAAATAATTATTAAGCTAATTAGGCCTACTAAACGTATTATAAAACTCCGATATTGGATACGTCAACATTGTTATGTTATCGCCCTAATCAAATTTCATATCTACATAGGTGAAACATCTGGGAATTTCTATAGATTTGGCTGTAAGCTTCTGCAAAAAATGATCTGTTTTTAACAAGCCTATAAACCTTCTGTATTTTTTATGATAAGACCGTAAGTTTTTAAAATTTAATACTAAAATACAGCTTCACGGGAGAATAACTAACACTGTGGTGGTACCTACCTAGACGGAATCCTAGTAAATTATGAGAATTTTCTTGCATGTCCGTATGTCTCTTACATCCACGGATTAAGACAACTAATTTTCTCACGGCGCCGCCACACGCCACCAAACAATTCTGTTTTTATTGTATTTTATCTCAGAAAGTGTACAAAGTCTACCATTAGGTTCAAAAAGCTTATTAAACAAATACTTTATAAATGGTTATTATAATATAAAAAAAATTATGGACGATAATAACCCCTCGTAATGAGGTAATCGCTACCAGGCTGTTTCTGAATACTAATAATTTATGTAATATAATTTCATTCATCAAAAATGTTGAAAATATGACAAAAAAAGAGGATACCTGCGGAGCTTCTTTCGCATGTTCTTCTCCGTACAGAGGAACCTCATTATAAAATGGGGGGGGGGGGGGGTACATACATAAGTACATTCAGTCTCGCCCCTTTCCCATTGGCGTAGGCATTTATTTTTTTGGAATTAACAATAATAATTTCAATGCAATTTATGTGGTTTTCCGCGATCCTCTTTTAAGTATTTATTACTTGTATTTTATATAATTAGTAGTATTGTCGAAAATTTCGAAGTTAATAAACGATATACGCAAACATATATGTATGATTTTATACGAGTAGATATAGCGTTAAAAACGGCATGAATCACGACGGCGAACGTCACATCCTGCAGCGATGAAAAATGGCGTCGGCTGCACTTCCGCCGTACACGTGATAATGGGTTTACCTTGCATTTTATGGCGTTATGTATTTTCATTGTTTTTCCTTTAATGTGATTTCGATGTCTGGTTTAGATGTTAGATCTATTCTGCGGTCTGTATGAATTATAGATATTCTATAAATGGGTTATCCTTTACGAGCAGCACTGACCTATCTTTTGGCTCCAACTTTGTCTATCACTTTATTCAAATGCCATCAGTATTTTTTTCATTTAGGAAAATTATATGATTACCACGTGCTTAGCGGTGAAGGAAAACATCGTGAGGAAACCTGCATGTCCGAGGAATAGAAATATTTCGAGGACATGTGAATTCCGCCAACCCGCATTGGAGCAGCGTGGCGGATTGTTCCTAGCTCCAAAACCCTCACAGAAATGAGAGGAGGCCTGTGCTCAGCAGTGTGACATTTATAGGCTGAAACTTTTAACTTTTATATATTTAAGCTAATGTTATTAAAACTTTTATAGATTTTTTGCGTTTAATTTATTATCCGAGGTGTCCGGCAGAGTAGAATAGCACCTACCCGTTTCTTACCGAGGTTTCGTGAGAGTCGACTATGGTACGGACAGCGTTCATTCGTGCAGAATAACGCAATAATATGCAATCCTCTCTCTATAAAGTTCATCATCATCATCATCATCATCATGTCAGCTTATAACTAGTCCACGACTGAACATAGGCCTCCCCCTTGAATTGCCTCAAAAGTTTGTAGCTCTCATTTTGGGGGAACCTTGCCATAATTGCCACGCTTGACAGGCGGGTTGGCAACCGCAGTATATTTATTCAGATGTTCCAGGAAGATGCCGCTGCCCATCTTCTGGTTTTAATTTTCCCTCTGTCGACTTTTACGACACCCACAGGATGAGATGGGGTGGTAGATTCTCTTAAGCCGCTACTCTCTATAATGTTCGTGGGAACACAATGGAGAGTAAGATTTTTATTTGTCTTGTATTAAGATGGCGGCGACGTGGTTCGCCACCCGTCATGTCTGTTTTCCCGCAGGGTTGAAAAGACTGTGATCTCTGCCTATCCTTTATATGGAAAAAAGGCCTGACTGTATGTATGTATACAATTTTAATAAATTCAGATCTTAGTGGAATTTGCGTCACTCATGGTCACAGGGTGACTGATTTGACGGAGGTGTCGTTTTTAATTAAAGTATCCTCGCATCATCATTATTATCATTTCAGCCTATCATAGTCCACTGTTGAACATAGGCCTCTTATTCTCGCATATAGTAAAAAAATATTGTCTTGCAAATCTTTTAAACCAGCATTCTCTCGCCAATATTAAATAGATAAATTAACAAAAACAATTGCGTATCAACCAGAGCGGGAAATATCTTAACAGATGACGCTGAACAGTTGGCTTCGTGCTACGGGCCTCAGGTTCAATTCACGCACTGAACAACATAGTCATAAGATACTATTTTTGGGTGGCGTGGCCTAGGCTAGACTTCCATACCGCCATTCTGGGTTCGAATCCCAGCCAAAACCACATTTTTGAAAAACATACAAACTTCTTGGTTATCTGGTCTGGTTGTGCGCATGTAAAGTTTATGTCTGTATAACGCACTCACGACGCTGGAGAACCCTAGTGTAGAGCAAAATCAAGTGGCAATTAGAATTCATACATATGTATATAGTAAGCGCTTCAGGCCAAACATAATCACGGTCAGCAATATCGCTAAATTTTAAACGAAGCCACGATTGCGTCAATCAAAATGTGCGTATAAATTAATGCGTGTCCGCACCCGACCGGAGCTTATACTTTTTTGATGAGGGACTGGACTGCGTCTGGCAGTTTTATGCAACGATTAATCTCTTGACGGGTCTCTCTTGTTCGACTATTAGCGATGACGTCGGAAGTTGGGTTTGTTTTGGTGAAACGTTGAATCGATGGACCGGTGTGGAAATGTTTTCTTATTGGACATAAGAAACGAAAGGTTCTGGTGGTAGGATTCCTATGCAGGAATCCGTCTACGGAGGCACCACTTCAAGCCAGTTATTCTGCTGTGATGCAGTGGTGATCTGAAGAGCAGTGAGAGCTGGTGTAATCACTGAGCATATGTTACTTAAGAACTAATGTCTCAGGGTGACGGGCACAGTTTGGTCGGCCACAATGAAATGTTCTTTGTGACACGGCATTTGTTATGGTCAGACGTTGCACTTACCACAAATGAATGTTTTGCTTGTCTTGTCACTGTACCCAATAAAAAAGTATACTTTATCATAAATTTTTTTCATTTCAATGGGCCAACATTTGACCACATGGCGTTAAATGATGATAAAAAAAATTATCTTGTAAAACTTTATACTATACTTGAATCTCATTCCCAGGTCGAAGACCCTCGTCCTATAAAGTGGACAGTAATAAATGATATTCAACTCGCTAAAACTTATCTCGCATGAATTACGAGCGCTCTCTAATGAACATAATTATACTTTTACCGAGAACAAGAGGAATGCGCCCAATAAATCGCGCGAAAGCGAAACCGTCCCGGCGCCGGCAAGTCTCGCCGAAGACAAAACAAAACTGGAAAACAAATCAATGCTCCAATTACAAAGCAAGGACGTTGCTTTTTTAACGGTATAGATTTTCTCAGCATAAAGCTCACTTTCTCGTCGCATTGACCTAGTTTCGCCTTAGAGAAAATGAAATCAGAAAAGGTTTCATAGATTTTGTTTGCATTCTATTTGGACCTCGCGAGTCGCTACGAAAACTATTTAAGCAGACTACTAGACTTTTGACACTTCCGTCGTTGTTTATTTTCGAAAATATTATGTACATTTAACAAAAAATTTACTGTATCCTGTAGAATGGGTCGAGGTGAAACGGTAGTAGTTCCTATGTTTAGGTTCGCTAAAAGTCTTTTATTAGTAGATGTATAAAATTTTATAATAAAATTCTTAAGGTATTTTTTGAACCGGTGTAGATTTTGAAGTTCATAAGAGCTTTAAACAAGCCTAAATTGAATAAAGAAATTTTGACTTTGACTTTATTGGAATATTTCTTGACACCGCATCAGCCAGATTAGGCATAAACTGTTTTTTTGGATTAAAATACAATTTTTAGGGTACAATTCATACATAACATACACAAGATCACAACTGTATCCCATAAGGGGTAGTCAGAGACTGGGCACTCACTGCAACAATATAATACACTTGGTGTGATAGGTGGTGAGCCCATCGCCACCATGCGCTGTTGGGTGCATAGTGCAGTTTAATTCCTTACTCGCCTTTTACGAGATCCATTACATGAAATAGAGTGGTAGTATTCTTTTAACGAGCCGCCACCACACGGCCTCAGAAAAATAGTTATTAAGTAGTTAAACGAGACTAGCAAAACGTCTACCTGATGGTCTGCCCATAGCAGATGCTGTGTGATCGAGAATATTTCTGTGTGGTACCACATTACGCCCGTCACCCTGAGACATCTGTTCTTAAGTATGCCCAGTAATTAAACTAGCTCTCAATGCTTTTCAGACCGAATCACAGTAATGTTTGCACACTACTGCTACACGGTAGACTAACTGGCCCACATTGTACATTGCAATCTTACATAAATAACTGTACAACCCACCACATTGTCATTGGGTTACATACTGATGGTGCAAATACCATTGTGTTTCTGTTTGAATAAAAGTAAACCTAGTGTAATTACAGGCCATTTTAGACGTACGAACCAATGTCTCAGGGTGACGAGCGTAGTGTGATCAGGTGAACGATTTGGCCGCCTTTGGCCGTCACTTTCTTCCATAAAAAATAACGCTTTGTAATATAGATAAATTTTTATGATCTTTGTAATATACATAAAAATATAGTAAAGGATAGAAAGTTAATTTGCTAAGATCCGCATGCAAAATTTAAAATGGTGTGTATTACCTAGTTTTGAGAGCACCGCCCGCCCTCCGTGCGGGTATAAGAAAACCAATACCGCCGCCGGGAGCCGCCATCAGATACCCTCCACCACTACAACACTACCACTAGGCAATACGCACCACTGAAGTCGAGAACACGACCCGTGTTTCACCTCAAAACGAGGCATTGTCAAGTGATATGGACTCTACGACAGTGGCTGACTGTCGTAGTCGTGTCTGTCGGCTCGGTTGGCGCAGTGGCTAAGCTCTTGGCGTCTGCGCCGCGGATTGCGGGTTCGATTCCCGCACGGGACAAATATTTGTATGGCCTACAGATAGTTGTTCCGGGTCTGGGTGGTTTGTGCATGTGGAATTTATGTCTGTAAAACGTACCCACGACACAGGAGAAATCCTACTGTGGGCATCGTTTTTTTAGAAAAAAAAAAAGTAGAGTCCATATATAAGTAACGCCTGATTCTATTAACTTTGTAATAAAGACTATCCTAAACGGGCTAGCCGTAGTGTAGCCATTTATTACTATTACCTACTAAATCCAGTGTTATTTATATACGATTAAATGAAAAAAATATCTTTATCATCATCATCATCACTTCAGCCTATCCTATCACTAGTCCACTGCTGAACATAGGCCTCCCCATAGAGATAGGGTGGTAGATTCTCTTAATAACCGTGTAATCTAGTTGGTGGTTGTTGATTTCTACAATCTTGGTACATTACAAATAATAATTGTCCTTTTTAGTTAATTTTGACCGGACAGACAGGAGCTTGTAACTTCATTTTTATTTAGTTAACGATACATACATACAATCATGCCTTTTTGATCACCATGAGGGGTAGGGAGGGAGCTCCGGAGGCAGGGGTCTCTTACCCGGTACTTTACCGTATTTGCTGGACAAGGCACACTAGGTCTAAGTAATAATAGGAAAATTTATTTCAAACTCAAAAAATTTAGCCAGTTTCAGCCAGCCCTATTTAATTTATATGTACAGTGATGAAACGGTGGTCCTGAGCCATTTGCATCCATCTATTTTAACATCGCATTACTTAATATTATAAATGCGGAAGTAACTCTTATAATATTTAACAATTTCAATTAACTTCACTTTGTTATATGTATTTTATAAATTTTAATTGAATTCAAGATAACACCTCTAAATTAAAACGTCACTTGCAATAAAGGGCAAAATGCATTTTACGAAAACATGTGTGCGTGAGTTCCGCATACCGTTTTCATTCACTCTGGAAAAACCGTTCAGTTGAAAACTTTATCGCTTAATTCTAAGGATAGGAACAGACGGCTTCTTTTTTAATATTCGTTGAAATAAATATTCGTTGCAGTGCTTATATTTACGCGTGGTGCAATTGTAATTTTGGGTACGACCTTTTTGTACCTCGTAGTACTAGATTTTTCTGTACTTTTAAGTAATTTTTCTGTACCAAGTGCTCGTCTGTGAAGGTAGACATTGGGAAACTGCTATAAGATATTAAAAATACTTCGACGTTACTTCGACCTTGTTAAGTCCTCTAACTCGTACTGGAGCATAGCGTAGTGAACTCTTTGCGTCTCTAAAGCCTCTTAAGACCAAGAGTACCTGTGCTTAGCAGTACAAAGCAAATAACAAAGTATTTACTTTGCCTGTGTCTGTTTCAATGGTAATACTGACTTCGACTTAGGATTCGCACCCACGGCTCAGCAAGGCAAATATCCTGACCGCTCAGTACCGCAATCGTCGCTTGTTAATCTTTACATAAAATTAACAATGTCATCTTTTTGTAATACAGGCGTGATACGTGACAGAGAATGAGTTCATGTACTTGAAAAGTTGACGAAAACTCTGGGCGCTAGTAACGGTGTTAATTACAATGATAACACATAATTTTTTTAACACTAAAACTCAAGTTCAAGTTCTACAATGAAAAAAAAAATTAAAGCAGTGAAAGTAAAGTTTCAGCGTATAAATGTCCCACTACTGAGCACAGGCCTCCTCTCATTTCTGAGTGGGTTTTGGAGCTGTGAAGAATCCGCCACGCTGCTCCAATGCGGGTTGGCGAACTTCACATGTCTTCGAAATATTTTTTATTCCTCAGACATGCAGGTCACGATGTTTTCCTTCACCGCCGAGCACGTGGTGAATCAGCACTTAAAATTGCAATTAACAATTTTAGTGGTGCCAGCACCGGGAAACGAACCCAGGCCACTCGCGTAAATGAAATTTAAAGAGCGCCTAGCCCCTGAGCTACCACGGCACACCCTGAGCTACCACGGCACACAACGGTAAAGCAGTGGCAGCATTTTAATCCGGGTATATTAGAGCGATTGAGCCTATGTGTATCGGCGGCAGCGGCGGCCGTGCCTGCTCGCAGTGCCCTCTAGAGCTAACCTACTGTCCAAAGCGCCTTTACCGCGTACTTTGTGCACACTAAATCTAGTTGCCAGAAATATTGATTTATTCTCTTGTTCAGGGAATGAGTTTGAGAAGGAAACAATGTTTGTTATCATAATAATTAAGAAGGCAGTAGTGGGCTATTAGGCTATCCTGGAATAATAGTTGTATTGTGAAATAAATAATTAAAAAATCACAGTATGTTTCAAGCCTCAAACACAGTTGTTACGTGCACACGCAGTCCGCAATTTTGCCGACATTGTCATTGATTCCTACGCCAAAATTGATAACACGAATGTAGATGTGCTTTCTATTTAATGTTTTGCTTTTTGCTTTCCCGTCACTGTTTTACATGTTGTTTAACTGACTCCTAAGCATATTTTTTTTAAATAATTTACCATAGTTTGTTAAATCTTCTAACTTCATGATGACGTTTTTCTGGATGAACCTGGCGTCCAGATTTACATCTTCGGATCTCATTTACTTAGCAGGATTTATTCATTTATGTAACTTCATACACGATTCTTACACATTACATATTGCATATAAGCGGATTTATTATAATGTGTTTAGTGTTGAAAGTATTAGCACGAACTCCTATTGTGTCTTCACCTTCCTTGTCCGAAGCGACCTATATAAGATCGGCGAAAAGAAGACCTATGCAGTGTGGATAAGCACAATACATCGGGATTAGAAATTACTTTATCAATCTGTAACGGTGTAGTATTTTAATGAAGTTACCCTGCCTTTAAGTGGTGTTTTATGAGTAATCTCTTTATATTCGTTTTTCATCTGCGTCTCTGCCTACTTTGGTGCAAACAGCCATGAAGATATTTTTAACAATTACCGCGTCCTCTCCCTCGTAGCTCCGAACTTCGTGTTCTGCGGAAGTATTGAGTGACGCGTCGCCAGATAAACTGCCTCCGCACTGCCGCCGCCATCGCTTTGTTCTCTTTTGACACTTCTGAAGGTTACCCTCTCTCCCCTTGTGTTTGTACCGTGCTGTGTAAAGCGTGTAACCGCGTTGTTTATTAACATTTGTAATGTTTGATGGTTCGTTTGTAAATGTCGTAATATTGTGCAGTAACATTATATCATATACATACACAGAAATAACATTATACTCTATTTACCTGGTGGTAGGATTCCTATGCAGGAATCCGTATAGTAGATACCACCCCAGGACCAGTTATTCTGCCGTGAAGCAGTAGAATGCAAACGTTACTGTGTTTCGGTCTGAAGAGTAAGACTAAGAGCTAGTGTGCAAATGTAACTTAAGAATTAATGTCTCAGGGTGACGGGCGCAATGTGGCGCCACACAGAAATGTTCTGGGTGACACAGCATTTGTTATGGGCAGACGTTCCACTTACCATCAAGTAATAAACGTTTTGCTCGTCCCGTCACTTTTATCAAATATTATTATGTTTTGCTCTTGTGTTACCATTGACAGTCTTATTAAGCATTGAGAGAGTGACAGTGACAGTCTTATTAAGCGGAGTAGTGGTAAAGAATTCAGAAGGGTCAACAGTTAACCAATGTCTAGAACAAGTTCTGTGGGGCGCTGAGTACCTTGAAAAATAAACATTCTTTCTCTCCTTTACTTGTTTGATGTTGTCAGAAAGAGTATTTAAGCTATCGAAGCGTAAATCAAATACTGAAGCAACGCACGCCTATTCAAATATTTTCACTTAAAATTCGCACAATTTAAATAATTTATACATGAGTGGAGGTCGTTTAGTCGTCTAGACGCTGATTTTTGGCAAAGTCAAGGCAACATATATGGGGTACAGTCGTGGAAATAATAGTTTCCGTTGAACAACAGTTAGTTATGAATGACGCTATTACTATTGTGTATTTATAAATGATACAAGAAAAACAAACACATGAAATAAACAATGTGTATGACGACGGAGCCAAAAAGAGAGAGGGGGAAAAAGGAGGTTTGTACATTTACATATTAAATATAAAAACCTCGTTAGAGTATTTTTATTAATTCGTAAATTAACATCATACATAGTAATTTAAAAAAAAACCATTTGTTTGTTTCGTGTTCTGTAAACCGACTATTGTAAATTCACTAATTGTCGGCTTTGTCAGCGCAGTGGCTGAGCGATTAGCTTCAGTGCTTCGGGTCACGGGTTCGATTCCCGCACGGAACAGATATTTGTATGCAACAGATAGTTGTTTGGAAATTGTATTTTTTTAAAACTTGACTAATCACGTCGCCGTGTGGTAGCGGCCTAATAGAATCTACCACCCAATCTCATCCCGTAGGTGTCGTAAAAGTCGACAGAGGGAAAATGAAAACCAGGAGATGGGCAGCAGCATCGTCCTGGAACAACTGAATAAATAATCTGCGGTTACCAACACGCCTGTCAAGCGTGGCAACAATGGCAAACTCCCCTCAAAATGAGAACTACAAACTTTGCGGCACTCTATGGGGGAGGACTATGTTCAGCAGTGGACTGGATAGGCTATAGTGATGATGATGATGATGAATCACGTCGCTGTCGTTACCATTTGCCGCCTTAAAAACCTTGATGATATTACTCATTATTTTAAAACATTAAACTTATTTCTGACTTGTTACTAGCTATGTTAGGAAATGTAAGCATCAAGAAAAGTGAAACAAATTTATATATAAGAATCAAGAGTAATTGGTTATGTTACAAATCTAAATAAATTCGTTTTACGTTTTTCATAATACGCCATACGATTAGGTAGTAGCGATGGGATTTCGTTTTATAGGGCACTGAAGCTATTGTAATTACAGGGTATATGAGACTTAGAAGGACTTGGAAGACATGGTAGGATTCCTATGCGGGAGTCCGAATAGGTAGGTACCACCCCAGAGCCAGTTATTCTACCATGTAGCAGTAGTGTGCAAACATTACTGTGTTTCGGTTTGAAGGGCACTGTGAGCTAGCGTACTGGGCATACACCTATGTCTCAGAGTGAGGGGCACAGTGTGGTGTCACACACAAATTTTCTGGGTTACACAGCATTTGTTATGGGCTAACGTTGCACTTACCATCAGGTGAACGTTTTGCATCGTTTCATCACTTTATGCAATAAAAAAACAAAAAACAGTGATGTCTCTCGGTGACGAACGTAGTAGTGGTGCCACACTGAAATGTTGTTAGGTTACACAGCATTTGTTATAGGGCAGACGTAGCACTTACAATCAGGTGAACGTCTTGCTAGTTTCATTACTTACGTCCATTAAAAAAGTAAGAGTAGAGACAACAGCCTACAAATGCTCAAGTGTCGAGTGAAAGCTTCTCATTCTCGTGTAGGTTATATAGTCAAGAACAGTTCTGCCGCGCTGGTTCACTATAGTATTGCGGATATCCTAGGGCTGTTTTATTTTTAACGCATTCAGGTTTTTTCAGGATGTTTTTCTAGACGTATATTTAACATTTTTCATGCTGATTGTACCTTCTGAGGAATGTGATTCTTTACCTAACCGATACACTTTCGACGTTGGTTCGTATCCAAATAACAAATCAAATTTGACGTAGCAATAACTATAATGCACTCAGGGTCCCGCCCCACAGTCCCGATGAAGCGGAGTAGCTACTAAACATTTCTTATAATTTCTTAAAAATTTACTTCGTACTATTTACTGGTTGTAGAATTCCCAAGCAGGAATCTGATAAGGTAGGTACCACCACAAGGCCAGTTATTCTGCTGTGAAGCAGTAGTGTGTAAACATAACTGGAACAGTCTGTAGGGCACTGATAACTAGTGTAATCACTGGACAAATGTGACTTAAGAACTAATGTCTCAGAGTGACACAGCATTTGTTATGATCAGACGTTCTACTTACCATCAGGTGAAAGTTTTGCTCGTCTCATTACTTTATTCAATAAAAAAAAACTATTGAAATGAAACTCATTTTACGGATTTTAACGCGTTTAATTGTTTACTATTTATAACCCGACGTTTCGAGTGCTTTACAGCACCCATGGTCACGGGAGGACTGAGGTGACAGATGTCCTGATGTCATAGTTAACCCGGGGTACCTTCAGCTTTTAATTATTAATTTTGGTCCGATCTACGCAGAAAAAGCTAACTGTGTCTTGAAGTCTTGCAGTGGTATGCTTGGTTTTTGATTTAATTTTATTTATTATTGGATCCGAAGCTGGTAATACCCAACCATCTTCTCTATTGAAATTAGGATGTTTTTTGATTCCAATAGCCTCGCGAATCATCCTTGGTAGGAATCGGTGTTCTTTTGCAAGGATCTGTGGTTTATCAAATCTGACGTAATGGTTGGGATGATCCAGAACATGGTCACAGACTGCAGACTTCCTAGAACGACGATGCTTCACGTCAGCTATGTGTTCCCACTCTCGCAACGTCGGGTTATAAATAGTAAACAATTAAACGCGATAAAATCCGTAAAATTAGTTTCATTTCAATGTGTAGTGTTCGCGTAAATATAAGAAATCATTAAAAAAAAACTACATATCCAAATTTTTCTTTCTTTACATTAATGATTTCGTACATCGGCTGCCAAATTGAGAGCTTATGCATTAACTGAAATACTTTATACGATAAAGAAGAAACTTTAATTAAAACGAAGTAACAGCAACCATCTCGTAGATTACTCTATAGCTCAGCGGCTGCTTATTAAGTTGTGGGTGCTCGGTTTAACTGTTTTCAGACCTCTTAGTGCAACACTTATTCGTGTCATTATTTTCGGAATGTTATATTGCAATTAATCAAAAGTGATACGCATGTGAGGCAGCGAAATAAATAGTCAAAGAAAAGTAAAGTAACAGCCTATAAATGTCCCACTGCTGAGCACAGACCTCTCTCTCATTTCTGAGAGGGTTTTGGAGCCGGGAATAGTCCGCCGCGCTGCTCCAATGCGGGTTGGCGGACTTCACATGACGTCGAAATATTTCTATTCCTCGGACATGCAGGTTTCATCACGATGTTTTCCTTCGCCCCTAAGCACGTGGTAAATCAGCACAGCAAATTGTAGAACAATTTTAGAGGTGCTGGCACTGAGGATCAAACCCATTTTACTCGCTTACTATGAAATTAAAGGCGAGCACCAGGCCCCTGAGCTACCACGGCTGTTATCATCATATTATAGTTTAAAAATTAAAAAACAGACTTGAATGGTGAACTTATGACCCTGGTGAGAATACAGGTCAAAGTCAACCAATTATTATATTGTAATCGAATGCAAAAATTCAATTCATTCATCATCAGGAAGTTGGTGGAAATTGAATTGAAATATAATGTTTTCTTTTACTTACGCGAATATTACACATTTAAATAAAACTATTTTTACGGATTTTATCGCGTTTAATTTATAAATATTTTTAACCCCACGTTTTGGGCGCTTTACAGCACACATGGCCATGGGTGCTGTAAAGCGTATTTAAATGAATTGAAATATTTTATTATTACGACGTTAGTCACATACATACTCGCACATACAAGTCAATTTAATAAAAGCGAGTATAAAGGCTCCATGTCCAGCAGTGGACTATTCGCAGTCTGATGTTGACGTCGACGAATCTGCTGTTTGTAAGACTTCACATGTTTATATTTATTTCGGACTTACAGTTTTCCTTAGGAAGGCGATGATTATTTTTCATTATTAAGAGTTCTTATCAACATTATTATCATCATTATCATTACAACCCATCACAAGTCCAGAGCTGAACGTAGGCCTCACCCATAAATAGCCATAAAACACGGTCCTTGACTGGTATTCATCGAATTCTCGTAAAATTAGACCGGTCGGCGCTCTATTCAGTGTTGTAACCCGTCAACGAAGTGTGAGGATGACCCTGTTGATACACTGCGTATGAGGTCGATTTCTCTAGAATCTTTGAACGGAGATACTTTCTCAGAATTTATAAAATAAAACTAAGTTGGTGATAAAGTTATCATGACTTACAAGAATGGCTATCTCCAGGGTAATAAAAATAAATTTTACTTTGTTTTTGTTTACGAAATCGTCTTGTTCTTCGCCGTTTGTATTATGCTGCGTGCTCTAGTTTCCGGTTCCTAACAATCTTCTTTGCAGTGCGCAATTTTCTTTGTGCGTTAGTTTATTTTTCTTTAATAAAGTACCTTGGTAATAATGTATGCATATATAATGCACGGACAAAGCACTTTTACCTTAGGATCCTTTGTTCTTAATCATCTTTTTAAATAGTTTTTATTTTCAGTATCTTCATGATTTTGCAACGTTTTTTTATGATTATTTTTATAATACTTATTGAACCACCGCATCGAACAAGCGTAATCACATTATTACCGTAAAAATGCAAACATGAATTCGAATATTCGAGACTTAAAATCTATATACATATATAAAAATAGATTTTGCTGTATATCTTTGAGAGACTTCGACACGGTGTGACGGATCGCCATAAAAGTTGGCACATGTATTTATTTTTTCACGGAGAAGGTTTTTATGCTATCCACTTCATTGTCACTCGCCGATAGATGGCTCTGCAGTACATCAACTTCCATACCGTTTAACCGATCATCATGAAAAATGTTGGACATAGGTTATGTTAATATTTACGCGCTATCCACTTTGTTGTAACTTACCACTAGATGGCGCTGCAGCATATCAATTTCTGTGCCAAGAATATACGTCGGACAATATAGCGTCTGCCGGGTTTTACTAGTCTTACCACAAAATGTAACATATTCTTTTTATTTAAAACATTGTCAACGTTACGCTGCTCCATTGGCGTTTAGCAGTAGGTAGTTAAAATTTCATAGTATACGAGTGATTAGGATTCGATCCCCGGTGCCGGTGCCTCTAAAATTATTAATCTCAATTGAGTGCCGATTAACAACGTGCTCCGCGGTGAATGAAAACTCTGAGGACTCTGAGGAATTCCGTATGTCAACAAAAACTCATAACTTAATATCAAAAGCACAGGATTTCTATAATGTAGTTATTGCAGCAACCGTTAAGATCGCTTGTCTTAATTGAAAATGAGAAATACAAACTTTTGTAGCTATCTATATTCAGCAGGTCTATGTTCAGCAGTGGACTTGTGATAGGTTGAAAGGAACGAACGAACTGTTGGCAAATGCAAACTATAAGTTTTCCCTTTCCATTAAAAAAGGAATAAAGAGATTTAGAACATCCATACAGAAAACAGGTAGATTTGTAAAGTAACCGAAATAATAAATCAATAAATGTACACGTTTCACGATTTTGAAAACGCTTATCTTGGCAGATATTGGCTTAAATTAAATAGTTGCTTGAAACTTCGTCATAATTTTTAAGACCTATCTAACGAATGTATCGTCACACGCTTATGTGATGGTGTGCCACGACTATTTTTGTTCGTAATTTCACTACAGCATTCTGTTGCGGTTCTTAAAAAACGCCTTCCTTCCAAATTTCCTCCATCATAGTGGCAGTACTCTCCAAGTTACATGGCTGTGACATACGGACAGAGAAACAGGTTGGTGGTTGGCGCAGTGAAGCTAAGCACTTGGCATTTCCGCTGCGGGTCGCGGGTTCGACTCCCGTGCGAGACAAATATTTGTATGGCCTACAAATAGTTGTTCCGGGTCTGGGTGTTTGTGCATGTTGAATTTATGTCTGTAAAACGCATCCACGACACTGGAGAAATCCTACTGTGGAGCATCGTAAAAAAAAAATGGTTCCGTTTTTACAAAGAAACCCTGAAAAGATAAAACGGTTAACGCCACTCCTATCCAAAATTTATATAACAAGCCTAAATCATATCTCCGCCATGGAATTTACTTGCGTTATAAAAGTGCCAGCTTCGTCTCATTCAATTTACTCTAATACGTAATCAGAGATTTGAAGTAAACCCGGCCACTTTATCCAGGCGCGATACGAAAGCTCGTAAAGTTGTGTATATCAGGATGACTTTTTATAAAGTGAATTTTCAAGATATTTTTATTTACTACGGGTTTTTATCTAAATACATCACATTTACAGAAAATTAAGAGCATTTTAAATAGAAGAAACGACACTATTTTGAAAAATAATACAAAATGTTTGATTGCGACTAGGTAGGTACAGCCGCAGTGGTAGTTATTCTACCATTAAGATCGATCAATTTAGCTATATTTGACCTTTAAAAACCTATACTAACCGAGTGCATACAGAAGAATTCCAATATGCGCCATTTACATGGATATGACAAAAGCTTTCGACCACGTTGACCATGATCAATTTGCAGAAATATTGTCTTAGTATGGGGTACGCGGTAATGTTTTGGATCCCCTAAAATCGTATTTAAGTAAACGACGACAATGTACAGAGATTACACAGCTTTGGTTACGTAGTAGAAAAGAAATACAACGTAGGTCAAGTTTTAAGCGAACTATGTGTGATAGTGTAATACGGCGGTCTGTAGAGCACTTACCTGGTAATTATTGGGAGTATGAGACTTAAAAACTGATGTCTCGGGGTAACGAGCGCAGTGTGATGCCACACTGACAGACAGATGGATAGAGATAGAGATAGAGACAGAAGGATTTGCTCGTTTTATCACATAGAAAAGTAGATGTCTGCCTCTGAGATATGTTGCCACATGCCCGCCGGATACATGAATTTGTAGTGTAGTGATACTTTCCTACACCGCTGAGTGCGTGGTAAATCAGCACGTAAAATTACTATTAACAATTTTAGTTATGCCATCACCGAGAATGGAAACCAAAGTCACTCGGCTACTATAAAATTCAATATAGAACATTGATCACACTTTTTAATCTTTGCCATTCTAATTAAAAACCTTTCGTATCCCGTCCGCATCATAAACCGTCCGAAATGAAGAGATGGTAAAATTTAATAGCTATCGTAAATGCAGGTGCGCTATTCGATTTGCGCGTGTAAAGTTACTTTGGCGAGTGGCTTCGAAATCTGTCACATACGATAAGGGGGTGAGTTTTACAGCGAAATTTTATATTTTACGACAGCGATTCCATAAGGAAACTTATGAACTTAGGGAGATCGACACCGTAAAATATGGCGTACGTATGAATCGTTCGTTTATCCAAGTGTTTTTTATTTGCCAATTTATTTGTTACTAGTAATATATTTTACATTAACTTTCTAATTGCGATATTCATGTTGTAGTGTTCATAAACTGGCACTGATTAGATTTAATAAAATTATAGCAACATCCTATAAATATCCTACTGCTTAGCACAGGTCTCCTCTTAAGAGGCTACAATCCTCTAGAACTCCTTACCCGAAGACATGATGAAGGTTTCTGATAAGCTGACGTATAAAAGATTAATTCGAGAACTTTTTTTAAAAACATCTTTGTAAGTTATATCAGCATTGCTATCATCGGTCATTCTGTAATTTGTATGTTTATGTGTATATATCAGGTTTACGCTTATGTATATTTAAGTGTATATATCTGTATGTATAATTTTAAATAAAATTATTATTGATTAGACATATTTTAGTCCAGTTAGTGTAATGTTTTTATTAGTAAGTATTTAAAATTATGAATTTGCACATTGTCAAGAACCTATAACAATATCTTTCTATCCCTTGGTTTGACTAGGAGAGAATGCCAAAGGGCATTAAGTCCGCCCTTTGTAATCCTTTTTTTTAAATTGGGTGAATACAATAAAGAATATATAAAGAAGTGTCCGCTACGCTGCTACAAGGTTCAATAGAAAATAATTAAAAATTAAATGCTACGTTTGTACTCGAAATGGGCTCGAGAAATATTATCATTATTGCTAATTTGATATAAATCGTGAGCATTATCGGGAGCAACCAATTTAATGAATGTTACATCCCCAAGCCGGTCACGTTAACCCTTCACCGACAGCGGGGGTGTTTCCGGCCGATCGCATTTGGCTACCCGAACGGGCGCGCATTACAGTTCGGGTTATTATTGGTTGAGGTATTAAACGCTCTGTAACGGACGAATTAATGAATCCGCGATGAGCTACAGGCTAGCTTTGCGTTTGCGAAAAAAAATTATTAATTCTCTGTGTGAATATGGGATTTAAAAATAACTATATCTTTTTTGTTACAGGTATTAACCAGCCAGCAAATTATCATAAACAAAATTTCCCGGAAGTGAGTAATGATTAAATCCAGTGTCAATAAATTAGTCGTAACTTGCTGAAGCCCGCGATTACGTCCGCGTGGATTTAGGTTTTTTGAAATTATCGGGAGAACTCTTTGATAGTCCGGATTATAAAGTATTCTATGTCCGTCTAAGGATGCAAGCAATCTCTGTGCCAAATTTCTTCAAGATCGGTATAACGGTCGAGCCGAAAGGGTAATTAAAAAACAGAAAGGAAAAGACGTTTGCTTTTATAATATTAGTATGGATTTAAATTATATTTGAAGAACGTACCGTTATTTGGAAAATGATACTCAAGTTTTAATAGTGCGCTTTACTTCTTATTTTGTCATTTTATACATGCATACAGTCACGGCCTCTTTCCTGTTGGGGTAGGTAGAGATCACAATTGTTCAATTGCTACGATCCTGACACACATCTTTCGCTTCTTCTACTTTCATACAAGCTCGCCAGTTTCGGATACTTTTGACGTGACCTTAAAACTTCTACTCATTTTATTCAACAACTTTTCTCTTCAGCTGTAGCATAGATATCTGCATGTACGAAAACACTGTTAATTTAGACTAAGAGAATAAAATAAATATTGTTTCTTTTGTTAATATAATGAACATTGTATCTAAAGTATAAAGTCTACTTAATAGGAAATCGATGAAGTTGCAAAAATCACAAATTTTCGAAAACAATAATATACCATGTCTGTTTCCCTAATAAGTCAAATATAATGGGATGTAATCTTTAACTTGAAACCTTTCGGATCGTCACTCCATTGTCCCCTAGAACTTTCAAAATTTGCAAGGCAATAGATTCAACATGAGGCTTAACTTTGAATGGGAACTAATTCCACTATATATCAAACCGTTTCTTCGCCTGCACGGTCTTAGCGACACCCCCTTGTAAACAAAGGGGTTAAAACAGGTGCACGGTTAACTAAACAGATATAATTAGTCTATGATTTATTCATTAAAGCTTCCAGTGGAATTATTTGCAGTACATTAGCACTATATGGAATAAATATAAATGACACGTTGAAATTTGGTCTTGACCTACTTGAATTTCAATTATTCGTGACTCTGAAATATAAAATTCACCCAATTTTAACAGAAATAACAAAGTTTTACACCATACTAACTGATGCCCGCGACTTTGTACGTGTGGGTATACCAGGCTTTTTAAATATCCCGTGAGAACTATTTGATTTACTGGGATAAAGATTGATGTGCCAAATTTCGTCAAAATCGGTTCAGCGGTTGAGCCGTGAAAAGGTAACAAAAAGACACGAGGGACAGAGAGAGTTACTTTCGCATATATAATATTAGTATGGATGACTTATCGCTACTTTTTTATCCATCAGTCGATATTCGATAATATCATTATGGTTTCACATTATATGAGATGGTGATAGTGTTTTGTATGGAGTTGTGATAAAGCGGTAATTGTTTTTTTATTCGAAAGAATGACTAAAGAAGCAAAACGTTCACTTGATGGTAAGCGCAAAATTTGCCCTCAGAACTCAGACTCAGTTACTCAGAACATTTCTGTGTGACACCACAATGCGCTCTTCACCCTGAGATATCAGTTCTTAAGACTCATATGCCCAGTGATTGAAATGAAATGACATGAAATAATATGGGTACAAGGTATACGTAATGATCCATTTATCACATGTGGTGTCCATTTCCAGTTCGGATAATATGCGCAGGCAATAAGGAATACATCGCTACTGTCGTTCGCTTCGTGACCAAAAAGTAACTAATCAATTGTAAAAAGTAATAAATGACTTAGGCCGTGATCTGTTACAAACGCCATAGTCCTGCGTCGAGCTTGACGCTGTACGCGGCCGACGGATACTTATTATGAAAATGCAATGTAGTGTCTCTCACATACTGGGGCATAGAAATCCTGCCACCAGTAAATGAGGTAGTAAGAAAATAAATATTTAATTGAAACACCGTCACATAGTAGTCTGTTTCAACCCTACTGTGGACTGTGGGCTCTTTAAAAAAGACAGCAGCAGCGATGGACTTGGTACAAATATTAAAAAAAAAACTCTTAAAAAAACTAAAGCAAATATAAATTATCTTAATGTCTTTCAGATTTTAGCACACATTTTTGAAATTATGAATAATAAGAAATATTTCAAAAATTTTCATGTTTTAGGCAATTAACTTAGTCCATTTTGTTCCCCTTAAATTGAAGTCATTCAGTCCTTCATAATCGGTTAATGGTGATTGATCGAAATCTCCCCTAGTACATCATAGCCTCAAAGCAAAATATATATAATCCTTAACAGTTTGTCTGATATTATTTAAAGTTGAAAATGATTAATGGGACTAGAAAGTTAGAAACCCGTAATTATATTTTTAAAATACGTCATAGTGTTTATGCTTCTGTGCGGTCTTCTTCACTGCTGTAATTTTATCAGAAGTAGAACTGAAACCAACTAAATCATTATTCATCATCGTTTGCCTTTTGAGTCCTGGAGAGGCCGGTTGGTTAGTGTCGCCAAGTCATTTCCAGTAACGACGTTTTATTCCTTACTCGTGAATTTCTGATAGCGTACTACATATAAAAAAAAAACTATCCGAGGGCAGTTAGAGGGACCGTTACTCAATCAACGGGGTGGAACGCGTGGTTTTGGGACTGACTTTCGAAATATACATACAGTCACGCCTTTTATTATATAAGGGGTAGGCAGAGACGACACCCGTAGCTTACTTCCCTCGCGCGGGAAACGAGGCGTGACGGATGGCTACGTCCCTGCCATTTTACTCCCCATTGCGTTTCTACGAGCAGTATAGTGACAGGATTGCGTATTATAGTATTATCCTGCACGAATAAGAGCTGTCCGTACAATACCTTAGACGCCTCTTACGACACCTCGGTAGAAAAGAGGTAGGAGCTATTCTTCTCTGCCGAATAAATAAAATCAATTTAAATTTAGCATTCATTGAAAGAAGTCCCGTGATTTGTCCTATCTTACTATGCCATTTTACACCCAATTAAGAATTAATTTACTGTTATAGATTTAACGCTCTTTTACAAATTATCTGGGCGGTTATCATTTTACTCTAGTGCCGTGGGTTTGGTTAGTACCGAGCAAAGCCAATGTTTTGAAAAACACTCACACTCACTATAGATGTAGTATAACTGGCGACTGTGTGGCTAGTTTTTTTTTTATTGTATAAAGTGATGAAACGAGCCAAACGCTCACCTGACTGTAAGTGCAACGTCTGCCCATAACAAATGCTGTGTCACCCAGAAAATTTCTGTGTGACACCAAACTGTGCCCATCACCCTCAGACATAGGTTCTTAAGTCTCATACGCCCAGTGATTACGCTTGCTCAAAGTGCCCTTCACACTTCACAGTAATGTTTGCACACTACTGCTTCACGGCAGAATAACTGGCCCTGGGTGGGTGGTACCTACCTAGACGGATTCCTGTTTAGGAATCCTACCACCATTAAACGACGTAGTTGTCACAGTACCTGATTTCTACGCTGCAGGTCATGTATTATGACCCCAGCTGATGTAAGCAGAAACTGGATCTGGCTGTGTATGATTGGCTCTTGTCCCTGACACAACATCCTAACTTATCGCATGATCCTCCGATCTTAACGCGTGAGCGCTACGTCGGGCGCGGGTAGTTTAAGAGAGGGAGTGTATGTTTTTAATTATTGAAGAAAAATTATTATATCAAATGCTGTGTCACCCAGAATACCTCTCTGTGGCAAAACACTGCGCCCGTCTGCTTGAGACGTCAGTTCTTAAGTCTCATATGCCCAGTAATTACAGTAGCTCTCAGTACCCTTAAGACCGAAACGCAGCAATGCTTGCAAACAACTGCTTCTGTGTGCCTACTCCTTATATGGGAAAACGGCCGTGACTGTATCTATGTATGTGAAAATAAATCTAGACACATGGACGTAGACTGGTGGATCCGTCGTACTAATGTCAATTGAAAGGCAATTTTTGGTTTGTTGATAGTCTTTTATTGGCTTAATAAACGTACTGTAATAATGAGCGTCCCTGAGGACGTCAGTGAGCGACGTGTTTCGTTAATAAACTTTAATGACAATAGTTTTTATCATTTTATATGAAGTCTGTGCGAAATGATAAGCGGAAATTATCCTAAGATGACGTTTAACATGATTACATACATGTTAGCCAAGAAAATAGCTTTTTACGCGCCAGCGCATTAGCCGAATAGTTATTTGGAGAAAGTCGTCTTCATGTTGTTGTTATGTGTGTTCTCATTTAATGTTTCTGGAATAGAATAGAATAGAAAAGAATATTTTTTTATTAAATATAGATTATTTACAGTAATACTTATTTAAAGTAATTTTTTTTTAACTAGATTGGATCTCAAAAAATGCCCTGTCCTGGAAAGAACCAGTAAGAAACCCAGCGGGATTTTTTTTTCTAGTCATTTTTCAAAATAATGTACAATAACATTAGTATTTTAAAGAAGTAGAAATAGCCCGGCCTTGATAAATTCTATTCAGATTTTTAGTCTGCTCTTAGATGTTTACACAAGCTTGATAAATGCGTTACCATAGTGTGCTTTTTGGCCCTTTTGTTAGTAAAATATAGGGTATATAATTTATTCGACACATAAGTCTGAGTCTGATAGGACGCATCCTTTAGTACTATCCTTTAACTCGTTTTTATGTTAGTAAAATTGTAAGATAATGCTGTTTTCTTTTCGTGTCACATATATTCTTGAGGGATCCTAATTTCCGAGCAATAAGGTTTATTTTTGTTGTTCAACATTTTTCTATACATTTTGATATAATGTGGTTGTTGTATGCGCAACCACGAACACCTCCATCACTCCTTATCGCATCAACCCCGGTCAAACTCGGCGTCCTATCGGACCGACACACAGCATTCGATTAAATCACAACATATTACCAACATGCGTGTTTAATTAAACAAATAAAAAAAAACTATTTGTAACGAATAGTAAGTAAAATAACTATTTTTCTGAGTCTGTGTTCAGTTCTTTCTATTTTCCGCTTTGTCTAAGTCACTTGTAACCGGTAATAATGTCTCACGAATAAAGACGTTACGATCGTACAAAATAGTCTAAAACTAACCAACATTATCTTAAACTGTGATTAAATAAATGTAGGCATTAAAAAAACTAAGTCATCATCATAATCATTCCAGCCTATTCCTACTAGTCCACTACTGAACTGAACTGAACTTTACTGAACACAGGCCTCCCCCATAGGTTGCAAAAAAAGTTTGTAGCTCTCATTTCATCTATAATCTGTGTTGTGTATGGATGTTCTGAATAACTATATCTTCCTTCCTTTTTTAATGGACAGGTAAAACATGTATTTTGCGTTTTCCAACAGTTCGTTCGTTCCTTTCAGCCTATCACAAGTCCTGCCCAATATATAACTAAGAAAGTATTGTAGCTCTCATTTTGGAGGGATTTTGCCGCAGTTGCCACGCTTGGCAGGCGGGTTGGCAACCTTAGTTTATTTATTCAGATGTTCCAAGAAGATGCTGCTGCCCATCATATGGTTTTAGTTTTCCCTCTGTCGACTTTTACAACACCCACGGGATGAGATGGGATGGTAGATTCTTTTAAGCTGCTACCACACGGCTAAAAAAAAATAAGTGTCGTTATTCAATTTAATGGACAGTCATAGATAGAATTATTCTCGTCCGGCTCAACTAAAATTGATAAATGCTATTTTCGATGCTAACTTACCATGTGCTCGGCAGTGAAGGAATACATCGTGAGGAAACCAATATGTCTGAGAAATAAGAAATATTTCGAAGACATGTGAAGTCGGCCAACCCGCATTGAAACAACGTAATGGATTCTTCCCAGCTCCAAAACCCTCTCGGAAATGAGAGGAGGCCTGTAGCCTGAGATTTATAGGGTGTCCTTTTTTTTGGAATCAGTGCGATTATTTGTAAATGGTTCTCGAATCAATTCGCAATATTTCATGTATGGTTTATGGTGGTGAGTGACGACATGAGCAAGACGTTTTCCTAGTGATGAAGCACCACGTCTGCCTATACCATTTTCTGTCGTTCAGAACTGCAACGTACTCAGTGGTCACTGTATTAATGTTAAGCTGTTTAGTAACATTTAAACCGAAACAGAGTAATGCTTGCAAGCATTATCTTTGTGGCAAAATAAATAGCAATGTGGTGGTACCTATCTAAGCCTAAGACTTCTGCACGGGAGTGCTACCACCAGTAAGCTTACTTTACATAAAGCTGTGCCCATTATTTTTTGATAATAAATCGCCATAGAATGAAGTATAATATTTTTTTGTATTTTCGTGTTAGACATTTACATATTCATACAAAGGGAAGTCGTTGGAGCAAAACTTTAATGTTCTCACGTTGACTTATTGAATAGCTAGCTGAATGAGAAATAACGAAAAGTTTACTGTGTCACTGCTGATATACAGCTGTGAAAGGCCATTTAAAGGGGAAATATCAAAGGTATTATTAGTTTGTCCACAAACATTTCCCCGGATATCCTTCATTGTTCTATTAAAAATCTTGTTAACCATAACCATTTGTAGATATATGCACTGACGATGTTCTCCTAGCCGATTTCGACCACGGCGACAACTTCCGAATGTTGTCGAGAGCCATCACCTGCGCGGGGGATATTCCACAAGTGTACGCGCAAACACAGGGGCACTCACTCGTTCCAACCTTCCCGTCGCCCGATGTAACGCTGATGCAATAAGATCGCAGGTAGGCTTGGATGCAGTGTCAGAAACACGGGAACAATCACAACACAACCAGACCCGAAAACCAACAATTTGTGTTTTAGCACAAATGTTGGCTCCGGCTTGGACTCGAACCCAGTACCCGCGGCGGAGAAGTCAGGCACTCTGACCATTAGTAAGTAATAAAGTAATTTCGGTTAGCTATTATTAGTATGTAGATACTAATAATAGCTAAAGAATATACTAATAATACTAATACTACCACAAAAAGCAAAAGTTGACGTTAGCGGTCTTATCCTGTTACATAATTAATTTATTGTGTTCCGACAATTTATCCTCACTATAATTGAAATTAAAATAATATAATTCTAATATTTTTTCACTGGAAATAGATGCGGACAAATGACTTCTACCAATGTTACTTCTATCAACCAGTTATCCAGTAGTTACTGAAATAAACGACTACGACATACAGATAGATACCAAAGCCTAATCATAAAGATTCCTTTGAGCTTGTAACGAAAATCTGCATGTTAAATTATAGAAAATTATCGATTTTCAAAAGGCAATAACAAATTTTGATTAACAAAAATGTATTTTTAAATTTAGTTCCACAAAATAATGTGGCGACACGTCACAGCTTCCTAACTGTATAAATTTATAAACACGCACCAAGCACTATTTATCACATATTACGAGTAGATGTAGAAAATTCCACTAAGTGGAAATGGTAATAAAACACTACTCGCCTTTGTGCCAATTATGGCAGATCTTCTCAGGATTGAGATTAGAGAGAGACTCAATTTCCAGCAGTAAACTATTTAAACACTGCTGATGACGACGATGAGGATGACAGAAAGTGTGATATTTATTTCAGACGTGAAATGTAAGAATAATCATGAAAGGCCTATGTCTGATATGATTGGTGTCGTAGATAAATTCTTATATGAGATAAATAACTGATATTTATCTAAAATTAGAGAAAACAAGTCTGAAAAGCTGTTTAGTTTTCTTTACCTCGTGTAGACGAACAGTGGTGTTCGTTACGATGACTGCAGCAAATAGTTTGGGGGAGCACAATGAAGATCGCATAATCCATAGAAGAATTAAAAACATTGTTAAAACTACGTGTAGTGCAAAAACAGTACAAAAGCGACTTCCAATAACACAATGGCTTCCAAAGTACAACGGTACCCTTTTAATTCAAGACATCATAGCCGGGATAACTGTTGGATTAACTGCAATACCCCAAGGTATCGCCTACGCCGTTGTTGCTGGCCTCTCGCCGGAATATGGATTATACGCTGGTTTATTGGGAGGATTTGTTTACCTGTTTTTAGGAAGTTGTAAAGATGTAACCGTTGGACCTACGGCGATCATGGCAACCATGACATCAAAATACGTAGCTAACTATTCTGCAGATTTTGCAGTGCTAGCAGCGTTTCTCTCTGGATTGGTAGAACTCGCAATGGGCATTTTAAATCTAGGATTTCTTGTGGAATTTATTTCAATTCCAGTGATTAGTGGATTTACAACAGCGGCGGCAATGCAAATCGCGGCATCACAATTAAAATCACTTGTTCGGTCTTAGCGGGGAGTCTGGTAATTTTTTTGCTGGGTCGGTGTACTACTTTGTCCACAATATCAAAACAGCAAGGCTTTGGGATCCCGTCCTTGGATGCTCTACAATTCTGATTCTAATGTTTCTGAAGAAACTAGGTGAAGGCTGTAGTCGTAATGACGGATTACCAAAACAGCTCAGATGGTTCGCATCACTGGCAAGAAATGCTATTGTTGTTATAATTGGAATTGCCGTAGCGTATATTTTAAAAGTAACAACTGACAGTGAACCGTTAGCTTTAATCGGCAATATTGGAAGTGGATTACCTCTGTTCGAACCGCCACCATTCAGCACAGTTGTGGGAAATGAAACATACAGCTTTGGTGATATGGCAAAAGTTTTGGGACCGAAATCTATAGTTTTACCTCTTGTCGCTATACTTGAATCAGTTGCTATAGCAAAAGCGTTCGCTGGAGGTGTACAAGTCGATGCGACTCAAGAAATGATTGCACTTGGATTTTGCAACATTATCGGATCTTTTGTAAGAAGTATGCCTGTCACTGGATCTTTTACACGAACAGCTCTTAACCATGCATCAGGTGTACAGACACCTGCTGGTGGGATTTTCACTGGTTTGCTTATTATTTTGGCTCTAAGTTTACTAACCTCAACATTTTATTACATACCGAAAGCATCATTGGCGGGACTTATCATCACGGCGATGTTTTCTATGATAGACTATGCAATATTTCCCAGGCTATGGGCGACTAGTAAAAGAGAGTTATTAATTATTTTTACTACAATCATTGTGTGTCTATGCGTTGGATTAGAACATGGTATTTTAACAGGTACTGTGATTGAAGCAATAATGTTGTTGTACTCGACCGCGAGACCATCTTTGAATATAGAAACGGTAAGAGGAGAAAAGGGTAATTTTATTATTTTACCTCTAGCCGAAAAAGTATCATATTGTGCGGCAGAACATGTACGACGTGCAGTATTAGAGTTGTCAGGAACTGCTGCTATGGATTCGGTTATCATTATTGACGGCAGTAACCTAAAGCATATGGATTCAACAGTGGCATCTAATCTTATGTCGGTCCTTAAGGATTTTGAGAATAATTCTTTTCAAATACTATTCTTGAATTTCAGTTCAAATTTGAAGAAGATGTGCCTAGACTTAAGTCCTAAATATCACAATAAATTTGTAGTGGCTTCTAACGTTATAGATGTTTTAGATGTAACTTCAAAAAATGTTTAATATTTTCTTGTTTTGAGTCGTAGTAATTGTATGGTTCACTCTGACAGTTGACTGATAAGCTGTATTTTATCGTGTCACATATCTTATATTACATAAATATATGATGAAATGGTAAATTGACAGATTGATAGGAATAGATTGATCTGTTATGATTAGTTGCTTTTATCTTATTAAGGAAGTCTTAGGACGTATATTTGTCACACGGGGAAAAAGTCATTTTTAAGTTATTTTGTTGTTTGTACATTTTTTTTGCTACATTAAAATATTCAAGAATTATTCATAACTTACCACTTTTCATAAAGACGAATGATGAAGATCATTATTTTGTAATTATTTTATACGATACTGTTTATAATAAAAACTGATACACAACAATTTAATATTGGAATTTATTCTAGTCATTCATTCATCATCATCATTTCAGCCTATCACTAGTCCAATATTGAACATAGGTCTCCTCCATAGACTGCCACAAGTTTGTAGCTCTCATATTTGGGTGTATTTGCCGTAGTTGCCACGCTCGGCAGGCGGGTTGGCAACCGCAGTTTATTTATTCTGGTGTTCCAGGAAGATGCTGCTGCCCATCTCCTGGTTTTCATTTTCCCTCAGTCGATTATTACTACACCCACGGGATGAGATGGGGTACCTGTTTCGTATTTACATTTCTAGCATGTAAGTTATAAAATATGAAATTTGCATTTCTGATCAGGTCCTTCAGTTCACTTAATGGGAAAATTCTTTTATGAAGTCTTGAACACGTAATTCAATGCATTGATTTCACTTCCAATAGTCGATCGAGATGCTTAAAAGGACCACAAATTCTTGAGCTTATCTCAAATGCGTTATCCCCTCAATATTTCTGTTGCTCCGTTGAACGCGTCAAAGAGGGGTGTCATTCGGTTTTCTGAAATTTATTAACGTGATTCAGCACTTGTGAAGGTGGCAGATTTATGTTGTTATCGAATCAGCTAAATGTGCGCAGTATAGATTGTCGTTTAGGGATATCGGTGACATTTCTTTTACGGACCGATAAAATCACTTGCATAGCTGAAAACGACACGACCAAAACTTGTTTTGTCTTTTGTAATCTTTGTTATAACACTCTAATAATTTTTATAATTTGTATAAGAGAGCAAAGCACAGGATATATTTATGCCGTTATGCCGAATAACTTTTACGGTATCAATTTCAAGTAGTAATTTTAATAATTCAAAAAAAATAAAATGCCATCCGAACAACACTTACGTTTGAAGACTGTAATGTAATAACAAGTTAGTAACTGAGTTTTAGTAACATTTTACCACACGAAACACAACTGCACAACACTGTTGAGTTACGTGTGGTTGCTGCTGTAGGTTGGTATTCCTTAAAAGTATGGTCCATCTCCCTCCCCGATCGTACTTATTTAGGAACTACAGTCATATGTGTAAAAAGTAAAGTAACAGCCCATAAATGTCCCACTGCAGCACAGGCCTCCCCTCATTACATACATGTGAATTATGTGCAAATTTATATTACGCTTTGCCCGATTATGAATACTGAAAGTAGTAAAATTTGCCTATAAAGAAAATTTCTGTTTTAGCAATCCTAACAAGGCTCTTGCCTCGGGTGCACTCAACCTATTGTATGTTATGATAAAACGTCTGCATTAGTTCCGGGCTGCCAGTAGCAACCATGTTAATATCGCCCGCTGTCTGCACGCACTCTTACAAAATTCGTCTGCCGAAATGTCGGGGGAATTTAGGAACAGGTTTATGTGATGTATGTTTAAAGCTAATATCCCGGGTAAATAAATAAATATGATGGGATTTTACAGCGAAGGAAGGTAGTAGGATGTATAGGTATAAAGTAGTAAAGAACATATATGTATGGCATAAAATGTCAATCAATGAATAAGTTTCGGGCAGTTCGGGATATTTCTATGATGACTTTTGTTACATTTATAAAGTATTTATAATCAAAAGATTGAATTACTTATATTTACATCGTATTTGAATATTTTTATTCAAATACGATCTATTCCTGTACAATATAATGAGACTGCCACAAATTCTCTGTCGGAAATGCACAGGAGATGTGCCAAAAATGCAGGCAGCAAACACAGAGCAACTCTCTTCTAACCGTGCTGGCTATTGCGCTCATTCAATAAGATCGGAATAGGGTAGGATGCAGTGACAGAGAGAAGGCGTAAATTGCAACGCAAGACTGATCCGAAAGCCAACAATTTGTGTTGTTATCCCAGGACACGCGGCGGATTAGACAGATACTCTGACAACTAGGCTACGCGATCGTCTATCAGAGAGAAGAGAAGAGAGGGAGAGCAAAAGGCTTTGCCATAGTCACCACGCTTGATAGCGGATAGGCGATAGCAGAACTAGAAGCTTGGTAACTCAGAGGCCGCAGTCACCTGTCTGCTATTTCCGGGCTGGCATAATCTAGATAGTTTTATCGCCCAGGGATTTTCCAGGCATTTTTATTCATTAACTTTAACCATACCACAAAGCGTAATAATAAGAATTTGCGGGCGTACTTTAGGGCAAAAGGGGGAGAATCTGGTAAGTTTGCGTGTAGGGCTAGGATGCGCCGCTTTTTTGCTGAGCTGGAGCCATCCCTACTCCTCGATGCGGCCCGAATCGTCCGGCGGCTTCTTTCCCTTTCCCTCTAACCCTCGGCCGTTTGGTCTCCCCTGCCGAGGGCTCCCGTCTTGTTGGGATTTTTTTTATATATTTTATTGTATACTATTAGCTCTTATAGTATCTTATTTATTTAATATTTAATCTATATATTTCCAACCAGACGAACTTTAGAAATACCCCATAATAATAATGTCATAGTAATTATCTTTTTCATAACAAAACGCAATTTTTTAGGCGTGACTCAGACTCCTAATGTTGGTTAAGTTATGAGTTGGGAAGGTGTAATCCAAATTATTAGTCTATCAATATTTTCTAAGAACAATTTTAATGTCAAGTCAGCAACTTAATTGAATCTCAAAGATAAACGGCGTTACGTATTATCGAAATTAAATAAATTAAGCCTGTTATTATAAACGAAAGATTTTTTAAGCACCCCGTTCGTATGTTTCCAGATTTCTTGCTATTTAAGTCTCGCTTTTGTACAGATTTGACAATAATCGAATCTAATGTGCGACTTAATTCACTTTATTCATTTTTTTACTTTATCTGACACACACAGAGGGATGACAATGACGCGTCAAATCATGTGGAAATAATGGTTGAATGAACTCACCGTTGTCGATCCTGAGCTCCAAACTAACTTGACTCGCCCCGCCCCCTCCCAAGCGTTGCAACTTTCAGCGCTAAACGGTCTATCTCCTACCTTTTAGTAGGTCATTATCTACTGGATGCAGAGGACGTAGGAACCACCTCCCTGATTCTTTTTTGTGTGAAATTTCGAGCTCCTGAATGGAGAATAGTTTCCAGATGATTACCTACGGCGTTATGTACTGATTTGTTGCGAGGAAATATGTCATCTGTAAAAATCGAAGCCGTTTTATCATGAAATATTATAAAGAAATGATATTCTGCACGTAAAATAAGCATTTTTTTATGGATGAATCATTATAAATTTACATATACCACTGAACGGTTTATAACTTTCATATCCGATGAAGCTTAGTTCGCAAAGCTGCTGTACTTTGGGTTAACATACATACATAATATCACGACTGTATCCCATAAGGGGTAGTCAGAGACTGGGCACTCACTGCAAAAACAGATTACTGCCACAATCCACGTTTCACCAAAACAATATAATGCACTAGGTGTGATAGGTGGTGAGCTCATCGCCACCATGCGCTGTTGGGTGCACAGTGCAGTTTTATTCCTTACTCGCCTTTTTCGAGACCCATTGGATGAGATGGAGTGGTAGTATTCTTCCACTCTCCGCCGCCACCACACGGCCTTTGGGTTAACTGTCATCATATATCTTTAAATAATATTATCGTCTAACATACAGGTTTCCACGCAGAATCTCACGCTCTTATTTTTTGTAGATATCGACTTTCGGATGTATTTCAAAATGTATATTCATGTATTTTAAAAGTGAAAACGCTTCCTATTGATTCACAATGATTGTAATGCCTGCCTTAAAGATAATGGTCCTGTTACCATATTTTTTTTAGGTTTAAAGTATATTAAATGCTGTAATAAATAATGATCGTTGCCGTAGTGCCCAACCACGTTGTTCTATTTCGTTTCCTTTTTAAATACTAAGCCCTGGACTAATGCTATTTTTCACACATATACTCTTGTCAATTTTGTTTTATTTATTGCGTCATTTACACTTGACATCATCTCTCAGTAGTTTATAAATAAATTCTTATAAAAAAACTCGGTCACGGTAACAAATCCAGACTAAACATTTGTGCACTAGTTTTGTAAACAAGTGTTTGGAAGAATAGTAATATCAAAACTAAATTGGACCAACGATGTGGTAGAGGTGTTCAAGGTAAATCTGTGCACATCGCAGATGATACGAGTACATCTGACAATGCGAAGTGAAAAGATATGATTAATTAGACAAATACAACCACCAGATAAGAATAAAACATTGGGAAGAGAAACAATTACAAAATATGCTATCAAAATTAATCGACATAAGTATTAAGTACTACATTTTGTTTTAAAGCACTAAAGTATGTAGAAATCAGTAATCGATATGCTAAACTTGTTTTCCAAAGTCGCATAAATTTTCATGTTATCCACAAATTTATAACTAAACGCACAACCTCTATCTGCAATCATTAATCTCCTCACATTAAACGGTTGTAAAATCGCTGTTATTTCAACAACAAATACCACATATCTATCATGAACAGTTCTTAGATTTTGCTGTTCAATCTGATTAGTCCGTAATCCTAATGCGATAAAGTCTAATTCCGCTAGCTTTGCGGCAAAGTTATATGCGAAAATTTGAAAATTATTCCGCCAATTGTCCAAATGCCGTTATGCTTTGCTTATTCCCAACGTTCTAAAGGAAAGTTTGCCATGGCGCTTATTGAACATAATTTTGTTATGCCAGGGTCACCTGTCCCTTGTCAAGTGAGTATTGTAACGGTCAGACGTAATGAAATACCTAGCAAATGAGACCATAGGTTGCCAATAGCAACCTTTCATCGTCATTCATTTGTCCGTTGTTTGAGAACGGTGCTGGTCTACAAATCTAGAAATCTGAAACTTTGCCAATTTACACAACGCCCTGCTCGGGACGGATTGACAGCTTCCATATATTTCAGTTATTATTTTTGTAAATCTTAGGCTCTTTTAATGTACATATATTACATTGCCTCGGGATTTAGCACTTCATTGTGTAAACTCTAAATAGGTTTCTTTTAGGCCTAAATCTTAGGACGTAATATTTGTTTTACTTTTGATTGGGATTATTTTTAATGCAGTCTAATATTTTTTCTTAATAAAAAATTTATAATAGATCTTTTTAAATAAAACAAATCCTTCTGAGTTTTCATGTCCTATATATTTGAATAAAAAGCATTTGTTACGAGAAATATACTAGAGCAGAGAAGCGGTATCTTAAAAAAAATTATAGGGATGCTACATTAACTTTTATATCCGTACATTACACGAAACTTGATAGCCAGCGTTAAAAACACCAGTTAATTAACATTAAACAAAAATGTGGAAACCCTAAGTACAAAGCTGAGGTTGCAGTCGACTGTCCATATAGCTCGCCGAACTGATAACTCCTCCAGGAAGAAAGGACTGTTTTTGTGGTAAGTCGATAGATGCAGGTGACTCAGATCATGCTTTGTGATAATTTATGAGGCTTATAATATTTAACAGTATGGTATAAGTAAAGTAAAGTAAAGTTTCAGCCTATAAATGTCCCACTACTGAGCACAGGCCTCCTCTCATTTCTGAGAGGGTTTTGGAGCTAGGAAGAATCCGCCACGCTGCTCCAATGCGGGTTGGCGGACTTCACATGTCTTCGAAATATTTTTTATTCCTCAGACATGCAGGTTTCCTCACGATGTTTACCTTCACCGCCGAGCACGTGGTAAATCAGCACTTAAAATTGCAATTAACAATTTTAGTGGTGCCGGCACCGGGAATCGAACCCAGGTCACTCGCGTACTATGAAATTTAAAGCGAGCGCCTAGCCCCTGAGCTCAGTATTGTATATTTATCATTAATAACTTTCGCGTAGTATCTATTTTAAAACTATATGTTTTTTTTTACATAAAAGGGCATTTCTTTTTTAACCACCTATCGAATATTAAAGTATAATTGCGATTAAGTCTAGACCAGGGCTGAGACAGGAATGTTAAACAAGGGTTCCGTACATTGCCTTGCGAACATCTCTATTATACGAGGCAGACGGGCAACGGCCGCGCTTTCAGTATTCTGTATAACGCGGGCTATGAGAGGTTTTTTTCAATATAAAATGATACTGATAAACCTTTTATTGCTTGTGTAAGTTTCGGCTGAAATTGGAATGCTTTTAGCCCGACTTTAGGATTGAAAAAAGCTGATATACGTATTGTAATCCCAGATAAAAATTGATAAGTGAAACTCGCGTAGTCGATTAAGTTTTGTGGAAATAACTTCGTATAATACACACCTGAATTATGTCCCATGCCGCCATGCAACTAAAACAGAAAGACAACATAATGATTTCTAATATTTACGCGAATATTATACATTTAATATATAAAGTAATTTCCTGTTTTTGCCTAATTTTTAACTATTTATAACCCGATGTTTCGAGCGCTTTACGGCACCCATGGCTTTTTAATAAAAAAAAAATTGGTTCGATCTACGCAGAAAGAGCTGTGTCTTGAAGCCTTGCAGTGGTAGACTTGGTTTTTCATTTAATTTTATTAATTATAGGATCCCAAGCCGGCGGTAGCGTCCAACCATCTTCTCTATTGAAATTAGGGTGTGTCTTATTTTCATTAGCCTCGAAATTTTGAATCATCCTTAATAGGAAGAAAGCAAACACTTTTTCCGTTCGTTTTGTTATGCACTGTGTTTTTACAAAACACGGTATTGAGACATTTGCATTGATCGTTATCCTGCACACACTGTCAGTCATCGCTCCATCTGTAGGGAAGTCGTCAAAAATAATTTTGCAGAATTTCTTTATTTTGGTAAGCCTAATAAAATAACAAAATGTCATCATCATTTCATCACTCACTCACTCACTCACTCACTTCAAGTTCATAGCTGAACATATGCTTTTTCCATAGACGGCTACAAAACACGGTCATCAGTAGCGTTGCTAAGTGATCAGGTGTCTGGTGACACGTCCGATTTTTCAATATCCCTTAAATTTATTTCGATTGCTTGAGTTTTATTTGTTTTTTTTTTGTACTAACCTTTAAACAAGTGTATGCTGACCACTGTCACTGCTGTATCTGAGAACCAATGAATTTAGTAAACCTCTACTGTATTCTATTTCACAAATATTCGGTAATTGATTTCTACTTATCTAATAAAGTGATTTCCTACATATTAGGTTTTGGCTAGCGTTTCTGGCTTGAATTCTATGCAGGGCCCAGTTATTCTGTCGCGAAGCAGTAGTGTGCAAAAATTACTGTGTTTCGGCTTGAAGAGCACTGAGAGCTAGTGTAATCACTAGGCATGTGAGACTTAAGAACTGATGTCTCAGGGTGATGGGAGCAGTGTGGTGTCACACAAATTTTTTCTGGGCGAAACAGCATTTGTTATAGGCAGACTTATACTTACCGTACTTACTTGTACTTACCATCAGGTGAACGTTTTGCTCGTTTCGTCACTTATTCAATAAAAAAAAATTAACTTCTATTTTTTTTTAATTTTTAGTCATACGTGGTCATAGATAAAAAACAAACGAGGCAACAGTGACTTAATTCAGTAATGCCTTGCAGCTAACGTAGTATAAAAGCTTCTATGAACCCGCCAGTGGATATAGAATGTTATCGAGTTCGTATAGGAACCCATGATATTTTTATTGGAACGTCGATACCGACGCTCGAGACAATTTACGTTTAGAAATCTCTTGTAGATTACTAGCGTGGAAAATTCCTACGTCTCAGGGATAAGATTGTTATGATGTACGTCTGTATGTCTATAGTAACGAGACTATTATTCTTGTTTAAGACATAGAGCGCCATTTTAAGACTCTATGGCAACATTTTAAAATTCTATAACGACTATCTCTTCTCTGTGCGACTGTTTGACCACAGACTATTATGTGTTTGTCATTGGCAGTATGAATGTAAACAAACGACAGAATATTATGTGATTGACATTGTCAGTGTGAACGTAAGTAATTAATGTTTTATTTTATTCATCACCTTCATCATTGCAGCCTATCACTCTTTTCACAGTCCTTGAGGTCATCGTAACTTTACATCATACAAAGTTGTTGTTCAATCTTAACACACATACATACAATCACGCCTTTTTGCCATATAAGGGGTAGGCAGAGGCCACCAACGAAGCCCACTTTTGGCCCTCGCGGCAAAAGAGACGTGACGAGGGGCGAAACAGGTCGCCGCTATTTTGGTACGAGTCAAAAACTCTCTCAACGACTCTCCGCTGCGTTCCAACTCCCAATCTTAACCTGTTCCCAATTAAAAAAATAATGTTCGCATATCTATTCACCATGCTACATTTGCATGGCTATAACATGTGCATCGCACATAAACAACACTTTCCATTTTATTTATCTCGCAGTCCAGACAAACCCTCGGAAAGCCATAAAAACATCATAAAATTTCCATTACTATCCGTCCGGATAAAAAACGAGTGGTTGCCTCCTTGTCAAAGGTTAAAAATGGAGGCATAATTTATAAAAAAAATGAAAAAAGACGATACCGTGGAAACAAAGGCGAATATTAATGGGGGTTGTTGATGTTCATCATTTTTTAGAATAAATCTCCTTTGGTTCGACAAACATTGCACGTGATTTGAATTCCCATGAAATGTGACTCGTTTATGAGTCACTTTATCGATAGTTAAACATTAACATAAAACATTTATGGTCTCTCTGTCTATTTGTTACCTTTCCTCGGTTCAACTGCTGAACTGATCTTGACAAAATTTGGCACATAATCCTCAGCATCCTGAAGACGGACATGAGAAACTTTTTATCTCAGAAAATACTCGGAACATTTAAAAAAAACCTTTATCCACGCGACAAGAGTCGCGGGCATCAGCTAGTTAGTTTACGTAAATGTGAATAAAACTAATTGGATTTTAATCCCGAACATGGTCAACGACTGCAAAACTAACATGCCGTAAATATAACCATAACAACTACGGGACGTCTGAAACCTCAGTTCTCAGGTGTTTCATCAGTACGGGATTTAACTCGATAAAATCCGTAAACATAGTCATTACTAGTGACAGGATTCCTATACAGGAATCCGTCTAGGTAGGTACCACCGCAGTGCCAGTGAAGCATTAGTGTGCAAACATTACTGTTTCGGTCTGAAAGGAACTGATAGCTAGAACTTTGCTTAAAGACTTTACGACTAAGACCCGATTTCACCGATCGCTTTGGAAACCAAGTTTAATAAAACCACGTTTTACTGAACTTAAATCAAATGTATCATTTGAACTCGGTTTTCGTCTAACCGATTTCACCGGCTCCATTTTGATCGCTTTCAGAAAAACGAAGTTTACGTGAAATATCGTCACAATCTAAAACAAAAACTCGATGTATTTTCATTTTGCGACATCAAACTGCCTGTTTTTATGCATAAGACACATAGGTATGCAAACAATAAACAAAACGTATTAAAAATATTTATTGTGTTTACATAGTTGTGCAATTGACAATGACAGCTCTCTAAGCGCCTTTAAAGAGCGGAACGTCGAAAATTGGGCGTTAAGAATTTGAACCGCGTTTAGCTTTAATCGCGTTCAGTTGATGTTGGTGAAATGCAAACAGTAGCATTGAACTCAGATAAACGCTTAAACTTCGTTCAGCTTGAACTGATCGCGTTTAGTTTCAACTGTGAAATCCGCCCTAAGAAACAATAACAAACTTGAATAATTTATAACAATATTACTTCAATGATCTGGAAAATATTATAATATATTATAAACTGCAAAAAAATATATAAAAATCGCCTATAAAAGTCCAATTCAAATGTTAACTATAATAAAGATTATAATATAATGTAGTAGGCTGTTATCCCTGTGGACTTAGATGTAGGAAAGATTATGGTTTCGAGTTACGCAGCTACGTTTCGCTGAATTGGAGAGCGTGCTAGCTCGTAGTTCAATCTGACCCATATATTTCTATAACTATTAACAAATTATCTATTTGTATATTTTGTCAACCGCGTTTGCCTAGTGATTAGCTTTACGTCACAAAAACGGACCCACGCTTGTGTTTAATAATACATACGTTGTTCTTTACACTTATTGCCCCCATGGGAAGCAAGACGTGGCTCGTAGCGAACCACGCCGCCGCCATTTTGCTATGAGTCGAAAAAAAATCTTACTCTCGACTGCGTTCACACGAGCTGTAGGTATAGTGACAGCATTGTATATTATGATGTTATTCTGCAAGAATAAAGGTTTTCCGAACTATGCCGTTGTCGTCGCTTAGACACCTCGGTAGGAAAGAGGTAGGTGCTATTCTACTCTGCCGGAAACCTATCAGCTTAAGTGCACACAGTACTGATTTAATCTTCGACGAGAATTTCGGCGACCGCTATGCGTGATCAGAGTATGACTTCTACGCCGCGGGTCCTGGGTTCGATTTTCAACCGAAGTCAACTTTTGTGCTAAAACACTAATTGTTTTTTTTCGGGTCTGGTTGTTTTGTCCATACTGAGGAAAATTCTTTTTAAATACGCACTAGGGTCTGACTTTAATGATTCGTATTAGAAAGAGGATATCGTAAGAGTGGTCCCATATTCTGTTGGTCAAGTTCTGATGATGGAATCCGTGAGAAAACCATGAAACTCTGGATCTGCTGCAGTAAAAGTGTTTTTGATTAAATAATTATGGCGCCAAAAGGCATCCCTCCAAAACAACGTACATAAAACCAATAATGGTACCGTTATAAAAACATTGTTTTCCATTTAATACTCACAACATTAGTAGGGAAATTGGGTGTGGGCAATGAAAAAGCAATTTCGCTCGGATATGTCCTGATAGAGTGGATGTACTCTTGCAACGCCTTCACAGTAAAACTCCGGCTTAATGTTCCCGTTGCGCCATTAAACATCCTCCATAAAACATCACTTATTGTTTCTTTCATGAATATTTTAAAAACGACCGATTGTTTGCTCGATTTTTTTTGTGGGCTTACATTTAGAAAATTGTTAAGATGCGGTGACGATGATATCACGTGGCATCTATGCTGGATATATTATAGCGCACACTACGGGGCCGGTCAGATCGTAGCAAGTGGAATGATGTCTCTGCCTACCCCAATGGGAAAGACGCGTGGCTGTATATATGTATGAAAAGTAAAGCAATGTAACAATCTGTAAATGTGCCACATCTGAGCACAGGCCTCCTCTCATTTTTTGAGAGGACTTTGGAGCTAGGAAGAGTCCGCTACGCTACTTCAATGCGGGTTGGCGGGCTTCACGTGTCCTCGAAATATTTCTAATCCTCAGACACGCAGGTTTCCTCAGGATGTTTTCCTTCATCGCTGAGGATGGGGTAAATAAAGCACCTAAAATTGCAGAAAAATGTTAGAGGTTCCGGCACCGGGGATCGAACTTAAGACACTAGCCTACTGTGAAATTTAAGGCGAGCGCCCGGCTACCACTGCTCTCGAACAAATATAGGATTCATTTAAATTTAGATTCTTACTTGACGTACACAAATTGACATGTCGGCGCGATAACAGCTAAAGCTCGTTCCTTTGTAAAATTACAGCTGTGTTGATAAAAATCGATTTAATAAACCGACGAAAAGCAGAAGGTTCTCAAGTCGACGTGTATTTTTTTTGTCCAATTCGATCGCCATTTAATTGTACGGAGTACAATTAAATGGCGATCGAATTTTTCGATCTTAGCACATAGATGACCCAACACATACATAAGTTACAAATAATAAATCGAAAGTGGGTACTTTCGATTTATTTTTTATAACTTACTGCAGGGACATGCACAACACAACCAGACCCAAAAACCAATAATTTGTGTTTTTGGGCAAATGTAGGCTCTTGCTGGGAATTGAACCCGGGTCCCGCGGCGTAAAAATCAGGTATGTTGATCACGCGATCGTCGAGTGTTAAGATAGTTTCTTGTCGTATAATACAGCGAGCCAAATGAAGTTTTATTAATTAAAAATCTATTGAATGGGAAACCATTTTCCTTACTAGAATGCAAATCTAACAAACAAATCACAAAACTTCGAAGCAAGCAAGCATGTAAGCAAACCGAAATCCCTTTACGGACACTTTCGGTTTTCGCGAATGGCGCACTTTACACCCGCTAACTACATTACCAGATTTGGGAACTATTGTGCGGCTCTCGCATTCACTACAATTGTATTATTCTATTGTAAAGACGTGACCACGCGTACGCGTTTGAGGCAAATAAAAAGGAAAACGTATGAGCGCTCTCTCAGAGTTTCATACATACATATTACTGGTGGTAGAATTCCTATGCAGGAATCCGTCTAGGTTATCACCCCAGGGCCAGTTATTCTGCCGTGAAGCAGTAGTGTGCAAACATTACCGTGTTTCGGTTTGAAGGGCACTGTGAGCTAGCGTAATCACTGGAAATATGAGACACAGAAATTTTCTGACTCCCTCTGGGCAGACGTTGCACTTTCCATCAGGTGAACGTCTTGCTCGTTTCGTCACTTGATAAAATATAAAAAAAAATACAAACACGCTTTTTTCCCATATAATGAGTAGGCAGAGATCACACATTTTCGCCCCGCGGGAAACGAGACGTAGTCTAAAGACAGCATTGCATATTATGGTATAACATGGAAAAAACAAGGTTGCTTTTTCTGTTCTGTGATTCTGCACGAACAGTCTGTCTATACAATACCTTATTGATATCTTACGACGTCTCGGTAGCAAAGAGGTAGGTGCTCTTCTACTCCGCCGGACACCTATCGGCCCTCAGATTTCCATGAATACAAAAACTATGTTCAGGTCCTCTGATTATAATATTAACTATTTAAATTCTTCATCTAGGAACTCTCACATGCCCAAGAAATGTTTGCACAATACTGCTTCACGGCAGAATTACTGGCCCGGGGGTGGTATCTACCACCCGAAAAAAGTTGTTTATCCATACTAATATTATAAATGCGAAAGTAACTCTCAGACTCTGTCCCTCTGTCTGTTTGTTACCTTTTCACAGCTCAACCATTGAATTAATCTTGACGAAATTCGAAACATATATTATATGGATGGATGGATGGATATGGATATTTGAAACCTTTAGAAGTACTGGAGCCCCTACCATGTGTAAAAAGTGAGATTAGTCTCACTCTACTACAAAACCAACTCACAAAACTATCGAAATTTGTATTAATGCTGGTTAACGATTACAACTTGTCATTTATTGAAGTGAAAACTTCTTTAGAATCGTTATGATTTGAAACTCTATAAATGAAAGAGCGACACTAAAAAAAACTAACATATACTTCTATAGGATTTAGCCTGCGAGAGAACGAGACACTAGAATACAGTATATAAGAGTGTTTCCTATTATATTTATATTTTCGAATTCCTTCAAATATTTAGCTTGACAACAAGATCAAACACAGTAATTGACGTGTATTACAAAGATATATTGTTCAAATCCAAACTAAAGCATTTATTTCATAGTTAAGTTACTATACAGCCACTCGTGTCATTTGTTTAAATTGAAAACAGGGAGTCTGGATCATATGTAATGTAATATATGTAGAATAAAAAAAAAAATAATTTTAAACTTCGTAACAATATTATAATTAATAAACCCTTCAATTGTCCTTCTCCTGATAGTCTGCTTTCGTCTCATTCTCTCGTAGTTTTCTGAAGGTTTCGCATCTACCGCGTGTGAACTGCACACATGTATCTATATTTCTAATGCATATATACTTTAAAAGCTCAAAATAAATACAAAAGTAAAAGGCATCCGGATCTAGCTAGCTCAGTGTGGTTAATACTTTATATAACATAAATAAAAAATATTGAAGAATTATTTATTATATTTACGCGAGTACACTCTGAATACCCCACACGATACTTTATTTAAATACAATAGAATTAGTTAATAGAACCAGGCGCTACTTTGCGGAAATCCATTATAACGAAGGAAAGTAAGTTAATTTGGTAAGATGGCCGCATGCAAAATATAAAAATGGTGTATATTACCTAGTTTTTTGAAGAGCACCGCCCTCCCTCCCTCAGAAGCGTGCACAAGGCAAACTAACATCCTCCACCTGGAACCGCCACCAGATACCCTCCACCAACCATCTACAATACCTACTACCACTAGATAATATACATCACTGAAG
The DNA here is from genome assembly GCA_019845155.1 of Luehdorfia chinensis. Taxonomy (NCBI): domain Eukaryota; kingdom Metazoa; phylum Arthropoda; class Insecta; order Lepidoptera; family Papilionidae; genus Luehdorfia; species Luehdorfia chinensis. The sequence continues at coordinate 2,457,278 of JAHVAK010000472.1, forward strand.
CCGAGAGCACGACACGTGTTTCGCCCTAAAACGAGGCATTATCAAGTGTCATAGACTCTAAGACATTTCTTGTAAAATAATTTATTGACTCTTTATTTATACTGTTCGAGAACCGATAGTACAATACTTTCCATGTCACGCCGAGGACGCGATGTCGCTTTAAGTGACAGTGTAAATTGAACCCACTTTGCATCACGCACCGTTTACTTTCAAAACGGGATTCTAATCTAAGAGCACGTTAGAACACGAGTAAATGTAAGATTATATCCAGGTATGAGCCGACACTTTGATACATTTTCCGCAGTCTTTGTCAAGACAAAGTTGTCTTAATAATAACTTCTACACAGGTGGTAGGATTAATGTGCAAGCATCTGCTTGTGTAGCACCGCAGTGACATCAATTCTTATACTCGTATTTAAACATGGTATGCAAACACCACTATGTTTCGGTTAGAAGGGCACTGTATATGGCATATCAGACTAAGAAAAAGAAATGAAAATTTTAGGTATTCACAAAAAAGAATGTAAACAAACAACAGTCAGCCAGCATATTTTCATATTTTGTCCACTGTTTTGTTCTATTTTCAAAATTTTAATCGTTAATTGCAATTTTGAAACCGTTAATTTTTAATTTTATGAAAGTACTACTTTACTCCCTTCTGTCTCTACTGTGCTGCATACAATTTGATACGAAAACACCGAGGTATCTCAAAGAAAAGTTTGAGTTGTTGGGCTTAGACCAAAAACATTCAAGGCTGGCTGATAACTTTATTGTACGTATGCCCGTTCATAACTCAAAAATGTTTCGCTCTATAGCGATAAGACCACCAATTGTACAAATATAGTTAGTATTTAAATGTATCTTTATTCAATGAGTGCAGTAAAGAGTATAAATAAATAAATTTAGTAGCTCCGTATAGTAATCAATCGTCCTATTTTGATAATGTCGTAAAGGTCAACCAATCTAAAAGTAAGCTAGTATTTCGGAACCTTTCGAAGTGTTTAATTCATTGGATTCCTGTTTATTCTTTCGTATAAGAAATTTCTTATAAACTTTACTTCCAAGAAAAACAAGTAAATTAACTTTTTTCCTGCATTAAACATCCGTCTCGTTGGATCTAATTTTCGCAAGTCGGAGTCCTTCGAGTACTCATCCCAATTTTCCCCAGTCCATCTCCAAGCTCCCCAACACCGAAGCATCCGTCGGCAGTAAGTCAAGCCTTCGGTTGATGGATAGGCGGGTTTACTGCCGCCGGTAATGAGGCCGGTAATCGGGCCCTGTTTTATCTCGCGGATGCTTGACGGATGCTGCGTACGCCGTGATGTTTACGAGGTCAGTAAACATTAGTGTTCTAACTTTGTTTTATATACATATAGAACAAACTAAGAACACTTGTACGCGGATCTTAATTAAACTTCCTCAAATTGTTGCTGTGTAATTCCTGCTTATATTATAAATGCTAAGTAACTCACTCTATCTCTCTGTTTTTTACCTTTTCACGTTTCAATCGTTGAACAAATCAATCATGACAAATTTTGGCACAGAGATAGCTTGCATCCTGGAGACGGACATAGGATACTTACTTCTTACCTACATAGGATTTTTTAGCCAGGAAAATCAAATAGTTCGACGCGATATTTTAAAACCAAAATCCACACGGCGAAGTCGCGGGCACCAGGTAATATTAACACATAACGCGAAATAAAATGATAGTTTGATGAAAACAGTACTAAATTATAGTAGTAGGTTGCAAGAATTTTATATGAATAGTAATAACGATGCAGGCAAAACCTTAATAAAAAAATTTACCTTTTTAAAAAAAAAATAGAGAATGAGATTTTTCCTGTAGCCCGGGTGCGTTTTTCAGACATAAAGCTTAATTACTCCCTGACTAAATAAAATTATCTACAGGTCATATATACGAGTATATTGTCCCGAGCGAACCAAAAAAGAGCATAATCGCCAATCGCATCCCATCAACCGCTCTTACATCAGTATCATTCCACACATATTGTAATTTATCATTTATGTTTCGTTTAATAACGTTGAATCTTCGTTTCAGCCTATCAAAAGTCCACCGCTGAACATAGGCTTCCCCGTTTGTCGCTCAAATATTAGAGGGATTTTGCCATAGTTGCCACGCTTGGCAGGCGGGTTGGCAACCGCAGTTTATTTATTGAGATGTTCCAGGAAGATGCTGCTGCCCATCTCCTGGTTTTAATTTCCCTCTGTCGACTTTAACGACACCCCCGAGATGGGATGGGGTAGTAGATTCTCTTAGGCCGCTACCACACATAATATAATTTAATTTAATTTTCATCGTCCATAAAAATTGTGTAAAACCGGAGACGCTACTGATGTGTTCCTTTCTTTTTAGTAAAGAAGTCTAGATGCTGAATAGTAAACTACTCCTGTATAATGAGAAACCACTCTTATTGAAGTGAAATGTACTTTTTTTTGTATCCTTAAGGATACGTCTTCAACCTGAGTATTGCAGTAATGAAAAAAGGCTCTAGTGATGAGGCTATGAGCAGTGAACCGCGAGATATTCGCATATTACAGTACGTCGTCTTGTGCGGCGACACCGTAACTTGTCATGTTGTATAGAAATTTCCAGTACTCGTATGTGACGGTTTTTTAAACTAGATTCACCCGGGATTTCGTTCGCAAAAAAAGGCGAACATATGTATTTTTTTAGACGGGTCAATAACAAAAATCGAAGTGAATATTAAACATATACAATATATGATTTTTGTATAGGATATTTTTTATATAGGATTAGATGATGAGACGAGGAAAACGTTCCGATGGTAAGTGCAACGTCTGCCCATAACAAATGCTGTGTCACCCAGAACGTTTCTGTGTGACAAACACTCTACCGTCCGTCCGTCACCCGGAGACATCAGTTCTTAAGTCTCATGTGCTCAGTGATTATACTACCTCTCAGTGCCGTTCATACCGAAGCACAGTAATGTTTGCCCGCTACTGCTTGACGGCAGCATAACTACCTTGACTCCGTGATTGGACTCCTAAACCTGGATTCCTGCATATGAATCCGGTCAGTAAAAATAAGATTTTGGATAAGATTTCATAAAGCACCATTTTCGTTGAATGTTAACATTAAGTATTATAGAAAATTTATATACATATCTACTGAACCCTGCAAGATATAGAAATGGAACATACGCCAAGATTTATATTAAAATTAATATCTAAAATTTTAATTGAAAGCAAAAGCCCAGTTTCGAAGTCTATTCCAGACCAGGTTTCAGACAGACTAACAGACAAATTTTAAAAATGGAAATTGAATGATTAAGGGAGTAAATAGTAGTTTTCACTTACATTTTGTCATTTATTTTGAATACACAGACACCTAAATTTTATTATTTGTATAGATTTAGTTACGTAACGATACAATACAGTTTTATGCAGTTAAAATAACATAAAATTGCAATCAAAATCGTAAGTAAGTTTAATACAACACGACCGTTAAGTCGCTGTGGTGTCTAGACCGGGACGAGGGAAAGGTTCAAGGAGGGAGCCAAGGTTATTATATATTCGACGTGTCGAGCGTTTTAACGTGATATCCTAAATTGTTGTCAAGCCAGCGTGTAAACATCTGTGTACATGTATTCTCTCACTTAGCAGAGGTTTTGGAACCGAGAATACTCTTCCTATGCAGGAGTCCGTCTAGGTAGGTACCACTCCGGGGCCAGTTATTCTGCCGTGGAGCAGTAGTGTGAAAACATTACTGTGTTTCGGTTTGAAGGGCACTGTGAGCTAGCTTAATCACTGGGCATATGAGACTTAAGAACTTATGTCTCACGGTGATGGACACAGTGTGGTGCCACATAGAAATTTTCTGGGTGATACAGCATTTGTTATGGGCAGACGTTGCACTTACCATCAGGTGAACGTTTTGCTCGTTTCAGCACATTATCAAATAAAAAAAAGCTCTAGGTACTGCTGGTTGGTAGAATTCACATGTCATCAAAATTTTGTCTTAATTCATAAAATTTTATTTTCTTGTTTTATTGAGCACGTGGTAAATCGATTTAATGTTGCAGTTTGAGTGCCGTTAGGATCTGGCATCGAACCCGGGTCACTAGCGCGCTATGAAACAGGCGAACGGCTCGGCTGGCTCCTGAGCCTTAACTTTTGTCTAATTCTCCTTTTTTATTTACAATTACAGTATTTTATGATAAACGTCGCATTGCTTACGACTGCGTGGCCTAGTGGTTAGACTACCTGACTTCTACGCCGCGGGTCCAGGGTTCGAATCCAATCCAGAGTCAACATTTGTGCGAAAGCACAAATTGTTGGTTTTCAGTTCTGGATGTGTTGTGCAATGGAATTTATGCCCGTAACCGCAATCACGATTGATGCGAGAAATTTTTTTTATAGGAGAAAGGGTCGAGAGGAGGAAAACGTTCACCTGATGGTAAGTGCAACGCATGCCAATAATAAATGCTGTGTCACCCAGAATATTTCTGTGCGACACCACATTGTGCCCATCCCCCTGGGACATCAGCTCCTACGTCTCATATGATCTGTAATTGCACTACCTCATAGTGCCCTTCCGACCGAGACACAGTAATGTTTGCACACTACTGTTTCACGGCTGAATAACTGACATTGCCGACCACCGGCTAGGTACTAACCCAACCTAGTTTTGCACATGTTATTTTATAACTGTATATATACGAGTATACCTTCGCGTATAAACGCATTTTACTAAACTATAAAATGCCTTTTAGAAGCTTTTTCTAGCTGATTTTAATGAATTCGTACTCTTACTGAATTTTAGCGACTTAAAATTTATATACAAATATTTCGAATTCATTACAATTCGAAATATTCGAATTAGGAGCCGTGGTAGCTCAGGGGCTAGGCGCTCGCTTTAAATATGATGATGATACGCGCATGATACGCGAGTGACCTGGGTTCGATTCCCGGTGCCGGCGCCACTAAAATTGTTAATTGCAATTTTAAGTGCTGATTTACCACGTGCTAGGCGGTCAAGGAAAACATCGTCAGGAAACCTGCATGTCTGAGAAGAAAAAAATATTTTTCGAAGACATGTGCAGTCCGCCAACCCGCATCGGAGCAGCTTGGCGGATTCTTCCTAGCTCCAAAACCCTCTCAGAAATGAGAGGAGGCCTGTGCTGAGCAGTGAGACATTTATAGGCTGAAGCTTTACTTTACTTTTACTTATTTCGAATTCTGTTAAACATAAATAGAACTTGTAATGTTCCGTGTTCATAAGATTGATCTTTAAGGGACCGCTAGTGATTACGCACTAACAGTTGTAGCTGAAAAACCAACCCATTAAAGCCCCCCCACACCCTCACTTAAGAAGATAACAAATTTCCGCCGCATCTCTAACTAAATACGTCTTTATAGCCCATTTGCCATCAAGCAGGAAGGACCGTGAAAAAAAATATAGGCTCAGCTTACCACGTTGTGATTACACGTGTTTACACTTCGTCTAAAAATACACAAATAATGTACAGTCGGTAACAGAGATTGTTTAGTGACGAATAACTGGTGATCGATCGGATTTATTCCAATTTCAAAGTTTAGGATAATACATACATAAGATCACGACTATATCCCATAAGGGGTAGTCAGCGATTGGGCACTGACTGCAAAAACAGATGATTGCCACAATCTACGTTTCACCAAAACAATATAATGCACTTTTTTTTATTGTATTAAGTGACGAAACGAGCAAAACGTTCACCTGATGGTAAGTGCAACGTCCGCCCACGACAAATGCTGTGTCACCCAGAATATTTCTGTGTGACACCACACTGCGCCCGTCACCCTGAGACATCAGTTCTTAAGTCTCAAATGCCCAGTGATTACGCTAGCTCACAGTGCCCTTCAAACCGAAACACAGTAATGCTTGCACACTACTGCTTCACGGCAGAATAACTGGCCCTGGGGTGGTACCTACCTTGATGGATTCCCACATAGGAATCACACCACTTGGTGTGATAGGTGGTGAGCCCGTCGCCACCATGCGCTGTTGGGTGCACAGTGCAGTTTAATTCCCTTACTCGCCTTTTACGAGATACATTGGATGAGATGGAGTGGTAGTATTCTTTTAACCTTTTATATCTGTGTTTCAGTGGAAAATCTATTTTATATGCTAAATGATGTGTGCACCAACACCCGTGTGGTGGCGGCTTAAGAGAATCTACCATCTCATCTCATCCCGTGGGTGACGTAAAAGTCGACAGAGGGAAAACAAAAAACAGGAGATAGGCAGCAGCACCTCCCTAAGCAACATCTGAATAAATAAACTGCGGTTTCAACCCGCCTGCCAAACGTGGCAACTATGGCAATATCCCCGTTAAATTAGAGCTCCGAACTTTTGTGGCAATCTTTGAAGGAAGGCCTATGTTGAGCAGTGGACTATGATAGGCTGAAGTGATGATGATGATGATGATGCTAAATGATACTGAGTAACAGATGAACTATTGCTTACTGAAATAGACAGAATACATACGACGAGAATTATGAATTCGCCTGTATTATGTTCGGTTGATGTGTAACGTAGTAACTAGGTAATGATCATATGTAATTACATTCCATTAGTATTTTTGTTTAAGTTCTTCCCATTTACTTTCTTTTTGTTCGTTGAAAGAATACGATAAAAGAAGAGTGTAAAGTAGCGGCATTGGGCTGCAGCGTGTCGCATGGAAGAGAATCGGAGAGCCGACTTGCAACGGGGCGGTATAACTTAGTTCTGGGATTGACTTTTTGAACTCTCAAGGCATCTAGAGCCGCATTTACGGTAGTAAATGTACAAACGACAGTTCATTTGTTCAGTTTCATTTCACAACTTTTTTTTTCCACGTACGTTCATACATACAGTCACACTTTTCGCCCCCGCGGGTAATGCGGACTTTACGGGTGGCGAGCCACGTCGTCGCTATTTTATTATGAGTCGAAAAAATCTTGCCTCCCACTGCGTTCCCACCAGTAGTATAGTGACAGCATTGTATATTATAGTGTAATTCTGCACGAATAAAGTCTGTCCGTACAGTACTTTAATTGCCTTTTACGAAACCACGGTAGGAAAGAGGTAGGTGCTTATCTACTCTGCCGGTCACCAATCAGCGTAATTTCTTTTAAATGCACACATTTTGATTATTGAATTGATTTTAAAGATTTACACTGAAAAAAGGAAACTAAAAAGTAATTACACTTAATTCAATAATCGTAAAAGTAGTTGTTTAATATATATTATTTAGACATTTATGTAAATACCATACAATTCCGTAAAGTTTCCGTTTCTAGTTGAGTTTTTTATGTAGGAAATAATAGATTAAAATTCTGATAATACATGTAGTTAAAAGAATCAGCCGTTACTTTGCGGAAATCCATTATAATAAAGAAAAGAAAGTTAATTTGCTAAGATCCGAAGGCAAGCAAACCACTACCTAATAGTGTTGGTTTGCTTGTGCACTCTGTTGAAGGAGAGCAGGCGGGTGGTGCTCTTCAAAGAGTAGGTAATATACACCATTTGAAATTTTGCATGCGGATCTTAGCAAATTAACTTTCTTTCCTTTATGATACATGTGATCAAACTGATCAATATGTTCACAAATTTTCTCCCATGTATTATATTAGATGTGATGAATATGTTCACAAATTTTCTCCCATGTATTATATTGGATGTGATGTAATGTGCCGCTGTAACCAAATCTATGGCTATCCTAACTAGATAAAACAAACAGTTCACTAATGAGGTTTACGCAATCGAGGAAATTCCAGGTACCTACGTCACATCGTGTACGCCGCGGTGGTCCCACGCTTCGCGCGGTCTATTTCGGTGCGCGTTTTGTCCACAGCTGTAGCGCCCTAATTATCTTAACGGCACTCATTCATGAAATTCATGTAATAATAACGATCTCGTCGACTTATTTAATGACATTTCCATCACTAGTATGCATTGCTGACTTCGTGAACTGATAGCTGCTTATATAGTAAATGTATTGTGATAAAATAAGGACGTAAACGACATAACCCTGAGGATTAGGAAGCTAAAGTAGCAATGGGCCGGCCATGTGGCGCCGATGTAGAGTCGATAACCGTTGGGGAAGAAAGATTATCGAGTGGCAACCTCGTACCAGCAAACGCAGTGTAGGACGAACGCCCACTAGATGGATGCACGGTTTTGCGGGAAGTCTATGGATACAGTTGGCACATATTCAACAGTGGTCTATTGTCTGAAATGTTGATGATAAAGGACTTAAACGCCACGTTGGCCACCGTTTTCGCCATCTCAGTACGAGATGGCTCGCACCTTAGAAGCTGCCTGTCACCGATACGTGTTTGGCAACTGCATTGGAACTTTTTGGGATCATTATTCCGCCATTTATCGGCACTTACCAGATTTTCCTGAAATTTCGCTTAGTTGGCTTTTCTTGGGCTGGAGATGTGGTGGCGAATTTCCTAGACATATTAATGTTTTCTTAGTTTTATGATAAGAATACAGTTTCTGTGGTACTATGTTCTTTTGATTAATGATTTTGTGGTTCTTTTTAATATTAGATTTAGATTTAGTTGCTTTGTTTTGAAGTCGCTTATTGTGATGCAAAGATACAATGTAAGTAATAACTTTACAGTTTCGTACCCAGAGCGCGTACGGAAACCTATTGTTGTGTTGTCTATGTGTCTGTCAAACTGAATGAGAACTTTAAAACGTAATGAGTTCTATGGTATGCAATTTTTCTTTTCACATATTTTACGGATACACATATGTTTATACGAAATAAAGTTATCCGAATTTTATACGTAATTCAGTATTTAATTATGTCATTTGTATTATTTATTTAGGTTGTTGTTGGGAAGATAATGGACGCAGGTGGCTTAAGACCATGTTTTGTGACAATCTATTGGGGCCTATATTCAGTAGTGGACTTGTGATCGGTTGAAATGATAATAAATATGATGATGTCGATTTTGATAATGCGCATATCGTGTAACAGTTGCATGTTTGTTTTATTTCTTATCAGAAGTTGTCAGACAATGGGATTTTGATGAATCAAGTCTGCTCGGGGCAATTGATTGTGGTAACCTTCAAGGAACTTATATAGTGTATACAAAATACAAATAATGAAATTTGGACTAGAAATAATTAGTGATTTTTTTTTGAGAGTTCATGTATTGTCAATTGAATTTGCTCTGAAGAACTGCTAAGAAGTGAAGCGAAGTATTCATTTTGATCCACCTTTATGTTTTTTTTTTTGTTTTTTTTTATTGGATAAAGTGATTACACGAGCAAAACGTTCACCTGATGGTAAGTGCAACGTCAGTCCATATCAAATGCTGAGTCACCTAGCAAAATTTCTGTGTGACACCACACTGTGTCCATCACCCTGAGACATAAGTTCTTAAGTCTCATATGCCCAGTTATTACGCTAGCTAATGTATGCACACTACTGCTTCACGGCAGAATAACTGGCACTGCGGTGGTACCTACCTAGACCGATTCCTGCATAGGAATCCTACCACCAGTAAAAGTGTTTCCAAATAAAATCAAAATTAAAGGTTATTTAACTTAAATTTAAACCAGTATTTAAATGTTTAAAGTTTTCTTTTTATTCACAATCTAGAACCCGAGATATTGAAGCCTTACTAGCACTTACGTGTTTTATGATGTCATTAAAAAAAACACTTAGCTGAAAGTGATCATAAAATTTACGTTTTTAATCTCTGGAATCTAGACAGCAGTGGCAGCCTTGTATCGTTTAACATAAATAGCAACTCTAAGCGAATTTTAACATATCTATCTTAACATATCTATCTTAACTTTGTAATGCATGTTAATGACAGAAAAATATTTTGATTATTTTCTAGGTAACCAAAAATATTTTTGTAATTTCAAAATTTAGGAAAAACTACATCACACGTAAATATTTTAATGGTCAGTAAAAATCGTTATCCATTCGATTATTTAGTGCAACGTTCTATTATGTTATCGCAAAACCGTAATAATTTACCCCTCTTAGGGATACAACAAAGAGGCCAAATACGAAGCGCCCTCCGTGTACCGAAAATAAGGGTGAGTGTAGATACCCGTACGGGAATCGGCTTCGTCGTCAGTGAGAGGTCGACCGCCCGGGAGTGCGGACGTACGTGTGTTCGGTTATGTCGCTGGAATAACAGGCCGTTACGGACACTCGAATTTCGTAAAACAGCGAAGCTTTACTCCGCGTCATTAGTGACCTTTCTGACTGTAATGAACTTAAATGTTTTCGAAGTGACAGTGTTTTGACTTTTAAACCGGTGCTTATCAATCACGTGTCCATTATCTGATAAATAAAAAAAAAGAAATAGTATTGTTATCTTTTCAAGGACCAACCAATAAGGAGTAAAAATTATTTTGTATCAGTTTTTCAAGGTGATTCATTGTTTATCGTAGATTGTTACTTATATTTTACTGTTGAGTTTGTTTGGTTTTAATTTAAATTTTTCATTTGAGTTTAATCATGGATGCGATAGTCAATTATTTCATATTAACATCGTAGTTACCGCCCACATGAATTGAATGATGTCCCGCATGAATTGTAACGATAATAATAAGTTTGTATAAAGTGTAATGAACGTTTTCGTTCAATCGTATGATTAAACCTGACCAAATATTAATTAATAATGTTTGGTTTCATTTTTAATTATGTTCCCACTCGCTCGATTTTGTTGTTTAGTATTAGTACGAACTAGAAATGCTATAGAAAGCAATAGTGTTAGTTTTATACATACAGAGTTAGTTTATTGTTTTAAACTGAAGAAAGTAATAAGTCTAACAGTATGCTTATTTCAGTTTATTATCCCAAATATAAGTAATTTAAAAAATTGTTTATTATATTAATAAATAAAAAAACAAACTTTATAAAAATTAAAGAAAATTTAAAACAGTGATCCACGGGCCGAAACTAATCTATGCATCGAGCTATCTGTTCTGTTGGGGTCCCCAACCCTTCGTTTAACGCATTTAATACTACCCCATATCGATCCCTTGCTTCTTACAGTACAAAATGAATTGGATGTTCTCAAAATTATTGAAAAAAGAAAAATGTATGCCACCTGTACAATTACATATTAAATTTGTAATATCTGTGGGACACATCGGACTGTCCCAGCCGTTTGGAAGTCGTTAGAGAATATAGATACTTATTCTTTTCTCTAATATAGTCCTATAGTCCGTCAATTTTGAACGTTTTTAAAATTTTATCAAAAAGTTTTTATTAACAATATAATAATTATGAATATTTTCTTTAATTAATAATGTCATAATAACTATAATAAAAAAAGTTTTATTTTTATAAAATTTAGGTAACCAAATGAAAGTTTCTTCTCCTTTCTTTCCAGCCCGTATTTAATTACTTCATATAGACGTTTGGTTCGTAATTGGAGACATTATGACAGATATCTATATCAATGTTTCCATTACATGTATTTTAGTTATCATTTTGCTTATCATAAATTACCTACTCTATCACGTATGAAACTATAATGGTGAAAGTTTTATGTAATTTTATACTACTACTCGTGGGAATCGTGAGTTAGAACGTCTACGGCATTGCCACTGACATTGTCCCTGGGTTCGAATCCAATCCGAAGCTAATATTTGAAGTATTGAATAACGGATTATGAATTTTTGCTGATGGACACTGCAACCCAATCCTTCTCGACCGTATCGTTTACGCGTTCTATCGGTTACATTAAGGTGAGGTTACAAGTGATTGCCCCGGCTATTACGGGGCACTCACGACATATCCAGCGCAAATGACACTTTTAAGTTGTAATCCAAAGGGTCCAAAAGACATGATTTGTTTTAGGCTCACTTATACCATTTTATAATACACTAAATATTTTTGAATATGCCGTAATAACTTGCATTTAACCCTCGCCCAAATTCAAACGCAAAATAGCTATTAAACAACAACAACGCAACTGCAGGCCTACATCGTGAGTCACTGGTTTTACTCGCTCACCCTATAGATTACGCGATAGAGATGCTAATTACAATTGTAATTCATGTTTGTACATTGTTTATTACGATAAGGTCAATTGAACGCGGATTTAAACCGGATTCATGTTTTATTCGCACCGTTTATGGTAATTTTCTATAAGTTATTCGATAGCGATGTCGTTTGCAACAAAGTGAATATTTTCTATAGTTATTTAGTTGTAATCATTTATTAATATCAGAACAAACAATTAATAAAAATAATACGTTGTAGAAAACGTAATTCGAATTACGATTAATGAACTGTGGTGATACACAAAAGTGATACACGTAAATAAAATAGTTTCGAGTTTGAATTATTTCGACATGTTCTTTAGTCACTTATTTCTCACTAAATAAAGACATTATTTAAGTTAATAACTATTAAAATTCAAATGAAATTTATTCACATTATGGTTACTAATTCTAGGGACAATGTAGTCTTTTTTATTTAATATATCTCAAATAATTCCTGTTACCCGACTTTCTTAAGGCCACAAGCAATAAATCTCACAGTACGTTAAATCTGAAAACAATTTCTTTCGCAAGCAGATTCAAAAGCCACGGATAAATAATTTAGACTCGACTATCAGACAGTCTTATTAGGGAATTTAAGAATTTAATTACTTAAAAATATTGTTTAGGACGTACGATTTGAAAGTCAAATGCATTCATTGATACGGCCGCTTTGATTCACGTTCAAGTTCCCCCACGCGTTAGGTTGAGACTAAATTGTAGAAAGAATAGCGTAGCGTTACTATATTATATAACATATTGCTTTAGGTGATACTTGATACCGGTTAAACAGAATTTTTTAATGCGTTTTGAATAATAATCTTCGAATACGCGGACGCTGTCAACTGCGGAGGAGATATAATAGTGCCACAAATGTACACGCAAACAAAAGAGAAACTCATTGGTCCTGTGAATCCATTTCAATGATTCTTTTTTAAGTGGATTGCTTATATTCGAGATCGATCTAATACACATTTGGTCAAGTGGAATCGTGGCTATCACGGTAAACCCTTCGTACTTGGTCAAAAAATCCAGCAGTGAACGGATAATAAGCTAATGATCGGGATACAAGACGTCGATAGCTACGTAACGTAAAAGTAAAGAATTAGAAATACCTTTTGAGTATTTTTTTTAATCGGTTTGGTCTGTAGTCTCAAATCGGTGCAAACGTGGCAACATTTTTACATATTTAACAGATAATTGACGCTAAACATATGGTACACTATAGTCTCAGCATTAGTGTAGGCGGCTCGGTTCTGAATGAGGCAAGATCGTCTGCTTTGCCCTTTTTGGTACGATTTCGTATTGTGCTAAATGAATTACATTCAAGACGACTCCGAAACCTTACAAAATTTGAGCGAGTTTTTTGGTATCTGTTACGTAACCTGTTTCTGTTCATAATACATGTATCGCTTATTTTTTATTTGATTTCTGTTTAAATTATTTTTTAATTAAATAGTAGGTTTGTCATGATGGCAGTCTATGTAATGTTGAATATCTCTTTCCAGCACCCCGTGATTTGACTGTGACAAAGTGGCTGTTAGAAAACTAACTTACATTACAAACTGTGTTCAATAATATTTCATAAGAACGACTATACTGTGATAGTGAAAGGAAAATCACAACACCCGTGTCCTTACAATTTGTGCCAAATATTTGATCAAACATTTGTTCGTTTCTGTGTATGTAACTTGAAGCTCAATGTTTATAAGAATTCAAATAGAGGTTGTTGACGGGGACTGTCATTAATGGCTACGGATGGGCACCAACCTATCTAAATTGAACAAGACCAGAGTCTCCGGTGTTAATCATGTTAGTATATGTTTTAAATTTTCTGACTGCATGCTTTGTATTTTCTCTTTCCGCTTACTAAGGGATTATAACACTTGCCTAGTCCCTAAGTGTGCTTAAAGTAATATCTGTAAATAAATTGCAGCTTAAAGTAATTTAAGTTCAATCAATTTTTTTGTGTATGTGGCCGTATTATTGTATAAACAGTATGTCATTATAATGTTAATGTCAGCGAAAACCTTCTTTAGCGTGTGCTTGTTGAAGTCAAAAGTATATCGACATATTGATTCCACTGATCTGAACCTATTTGATGTTTTTGTAGAATGCATAGTAGAGCTATACTGTGCTATAGATATGGTGCTGTTTACACATCACTGCTTGCACTACTTCGGAAGACTCCTGCATAGGAATTATCCATTATCTACCACCCCATCTCATCACGTGGGTGTCGTAAGTCGACAGAGGTAAAATAAAAACCAGGACATGGGTAGCAGCATCTTCTTGGAACATCGGAATAAATAAACTGTGGTTGCCAACCCGCCTGCCAAGCGTTGCAACTATGGCGAAATCGCCCCAAAATGATAGCTACAAACGTTTGTGGCAATCTACGGGGGAGGCCTATATTCAGCAGTGGACTAGCGATAGGTTGAAATGATGATGATGATGATGATATCTGGATGTTATTTATCTATCGAGTGCCCACTTAATATCACCTGAATTGTGTTTTCGTCCGTGATGTACATTTAACTTCAAAAAAAGAACAGTCGTGTGTCATAATTTTTTTTTATTGTATAAAGTGATGAAACGAGCTGATGGTAAGTGCAAAGTCTGCCCATAACAAATGCTGTGTCATCCAGAACATTTCTGAGTGACACTTCACCGTGCCCATCACCCTGAGACATCAGTTCTTAAGTCTCATATGCCCTGTGATTACGCTAGCTCTCAGAGCCCTTTAAACCGAAACACAGTATTATTTGCACATTACTGCTTAACGGCAGAATAACTGGCCCTGGGGTGGTACCTACCTAGACGGATTCCTGCATAGGAATCCTACCACCAGTAAAATTATACGAATTATCGAAATTCGGATTAAATAATTTTCGCTCGGTAATCTAAATCGTATTAACGATTTAAAAATTCATCTTTAGACGTAAATCCCGACTTTATTGCGCGAATTTGCACCTCCCTGATACAAACACCATTAAAAAGAGAGTTATTTGTGCCACAAAACAGCTTGTAAATCAAAGTTATTAGTCGTGGAAAATATTTTTTTTAGCTCCACACCCGCTTCACGTTGATATATGTGAAGGTTGTTTGCGACGCTTTCGGTATAATCTTAAGGAAAGTACAAGGAATGTATACTGTTGTCTCTTTTCCATTAACGAGATATCAGCAAAAATCATTCCAATTCGAAACAAAAATAACTTGTTAGTTAAGTTATTTGTAGTTACTATTTATTTCCTCTTCATTATTGACACCTTAGTAACAGTTGCGGACCCAGTAGGTGGATTAATACCTTGTGATAATCTCTATAGGTCAACTCTGTCTCCTAGTAGTAAAATAATATTAGCGTTGTTTTTTGCCAATCCTTTTGATCATCAACGGAAGCGCGAATATCACTTTACACGTACAGAAACAGTCGTAATGATATATTGTCATTGGCTGGGATTTGAATCCAAGAACCTTAGATCACTGCAGCTGCTACGTGGCAGCCACGTACTATCTGTAAGCTATAAATGTTTCATTGTTCCTTAGTGATTAGAATCGTTTAATTTTTTATGCAGCTTTGTGACAGCGAATTCCCTACGTTTTGTGTATGAAAACTGTTTCTACACAAAGAAAATATATCGCGATAGATGTTTGAAAGGAAACGGCAGATGCACATCAGTTTTTCTACTTTGACGTACTTTGTACTAATCTACACTTGAAAAGAAAAAAAGAGCGCGTTAAACTAGTAGGTACGCGTGACAGAAGTGAAGCTTTGTATATAAGAAATTTGATAAAAATCAAAATAGCTAAACATGAATTAACAAAACTATTACTCAATGTAAAGTAACTGCTCAGTATATAAACAATTTTTATAAATCAACAAAATATTAATTAAGAGTAACAGAAACTTTGCACGTAAACGCTGCACTCGAATTCGATCTAGAAATTTTACTCTCTGCTCGTCTATAGAAATTCTTCAAAAATATTTTGGCTGTTACGTCATTACGAAATCAGTTCTAAATTATGTAATATTTTTTTAAGAATACTGGCATTGCTGTCAACATTACTTTTTTCCTGTTATCCTATACTGGTCTAAGTTTTTAAAGTGAATACCTCAGAAGAATCATTGCGATTTGAAACTCGACGAAACGACAAAGTGACACTAAAATATACATATACATCTATAGGATTAACCCGCGAGAGAACGAGATAGAATATAGTATACAGTGTTTCCTATTATATTTATATTTTCGAGTTCGTAGATTTTGCTCTTATTAGCTCGACAACAAGATAAAAAACAGTAATTAACGCTGTATTTCCAATATATACCTTGTCCGGCCATAAGTTCTGTTACAAATGAAATTGCATTTTTTTTTAATGAAGTAATGTAATACTTTTAAAATTTATACCTACATATTTATTAGTCTCAGCAAAAAATAAAACAAATATTCTATTCGAAATGGCCACCTTTGGCTTTTATACAGGCCTTTAATCTGTTTGGCCACGACTCTATGGATTTACGCACTGTTTCCAAGGGAAATTTTGCCACTGCTTGCTCAAAAGATTTTTTAAGAGACTCGATGTCGCCGTGTCGTTTAGAGCAAGCCATGTCCTCTAAAACTGACCATAATTTGAAATCTAAAGGGTTGAGGTCTGGGCAAGATTAGGGCCAGTCTTCAGTTCTTATAAAGTCCGGAACGTTGGTTTCAAGCCAAGCTTGGGTAGTTCGTGCCTTGTGACCAGGTGCGTCCTACTGGAAAGTCCACGGTATATTTTTAAAAAGTGTATTGCTGAGAGGGTTCAAAACATGACCCAAGGCTGTATCTTGATACACTTTGGCTGAAGTTTTCACTCCTTTTTCACAAAAATGTAGTTTTGTGACTCCTTGATAAGACGTGCCCCGTCAAACCATCACTGACGCAGGATGATGACCACGTTGTACCTTTCCGACCACTTGAACAGCTTCTTTAGAACTGTGAGCGTACACTTTATCATTTTGCTTATTGTAATGTTCTTCAATCGTGAAAATTTTTTCATCAGTAAAGATGATATTTCTGTGCCTTTCACCTGCGTATCGCGACAGAAAGCGTTTTGATCGCTCCACTCTCTTTATATCAACGATAAGCAACGAGCTTCAGGTCTTGTTTTATAATACGCGACAGAGTCCTAGCGGGAATCTTCATTTCTCGCAATAAGATTTTTTGCTTCCTGAATTCAATTAAATTAATTCCTAATTTCGACGAATTCTGGCTTTAACAGCATTAACAGCCTTTGTAGTTCTAACAGCACGCGGCCGCCCCGATCTTTTCTGGTCTTCGACAGAGGAAGTGTTGTTGTATATGTTGATAGAACGATATACGAACTTTCGGCTAATACCAAGCTTTTGAAGTTTCTGCAATATGACCGACCGCTCCATACCCACTTTGTGCAAGGCGATCACTGCAATCCTATTTCCTTTAACACCCCATTCCATATTGTAATTTGATAATGAACACGAAAAAATATGTGAAATGGCGCAAAATCGAAAGAAGTTTTTAAAATAATATACGTGTTCCAAATTCAAAATAATTAAAAACTTGAAAAAAAGAAATATTTTTATGTAACAGTATTTATGGCCAGACTAGTTATATTGATCAAATCCAAACGCATTTATTTCGTACTTTTGTTACCATAAGGCGCTTCTGTAATATGTTTAAATTGAAAACTTGATTCTGTATAATATCATGTAATGTAATATATGTAGAAAAACGTAAAATAGTTATTAAACTTGGTAACAATATTATAATAAATAAACCCTACAATTATCCTACACCTGATACTCTGCATTCGTCTCATGCTCTCTAAGTTTAGTTTCGAGAAGATTCTCCTACCGCGTATTACCAGTTATATTAAGTACTTTAGTTTAGTAGTTGTTAGTTAATAGAATCAGGCGTTACTTTGCGGAAATCTATAACAGTAAATAATAGAAACTAATTATTGTATAAAGTGACGAAATGACCAAAACGTTCACCTGATGGTAGGTGCAACGTCTGCTGTGTCACCCAGAACATTTCTCTGTGACACCACACTGCACCCGTCACACTGAGACAGCAGTTCTTTCGTCTCATATGTCCAGTGATTACGCTAGTTCTCAGTGCCTTTCAGACCGAAAAGCACAGTAATGTTTGCACACTACTGCTTCCCGGCAGAATAACTCGGCCACGGCCCTGCGGTGGTACCTACTTAGACGGATTCCTGCATAGGAATCCTACTACGAGTACCTGTAAATAATTAAAATGGTGTATATTATCAGTTGTTGAATGGCAAGAAAAATGTACCTAATGGTCGAATCCAGGAAGACGTTACGATCAAGACCAGTATCTTCATATATAATTTTATTTAATAAAACAATACGTTATGTGTATACTTAAAATGCGACTTTTAATCCTGTACCATAATTTACGATTAAGATGCACGACCGCTAAATCACTCGTGACCGAAAAAAAAGAACTATTAAAAAAATTAAAGATAATAGAAATCCATAATCAACAAGTCTCGATCTCGTCAAGGATTCGAACCCAGGACTCGTAAAAACTTAACTGTCAGCAGTATTTACATCTGGCAGTAAAATCGATCGTGATTACTCATAGTCCAACCCTCCCTTACGCTAACAACCCTCTTGTTTATAGATGCATAAATAAACAATGGTTTTTACGTATATTTTTGACGTTTGCATGGACTGATTTCCGAGTCGTGGGTTCCAGGTTCGAAACCCAATTCCTAAGCTAATTTTTGTACAACGTACAAGGTATCGGTTTTTGTGTCTGGATGTATTGTGATTGTCTCCGTGTCGCTGACACTGCAGTTTCTTCCTCCGATTGTATAGCATGTGCTACATCTGACGCGTGAAGTAGAGCACGAGTCAGCGCCTGCATGTTTGCTCGTATATTTATATGGGATTTATTATATGGTACATAAATTCAAGATTGCTTAAACCCAATACCAGTCTCCGGTGTTGCGATTAACTTAATTCGTGGGGAAGCCTTTCAAGTGCGGGAGAGTTATGACAGCACTTAAAACGAGAATGTCAAAACATTACTGTATCGCAAAAGCCAGCGTTATCCCTCGCGAAACCATTATGTCCGCCATAACTCAGTTAGTTGGCGTCTCTGGTACGATCCTGTTATCCAACAAGCTAATCATGTTGCAGTGTAATTGTAAAAATGGCGACAAATGGACGCCATGGCCAATATTTGTTGACAGTTGTATTTTTGTTGTGTCGTTAAAAGCTGCTTATTTATTTTAAAATGTTACATTATCAGTGTATGCATCATAACAAATAACACTATGTATTATTTTTTTGATGAATATTTGTATTATGTGATTAAATTCCTAAAAAGGTGTCGCGAAAAACTGACATATATTTGAACATACTTGTTAAAAAGACATAAGAAAAAGCGTATTATAAAATAGACAATTACACAGAGGCCAAAGTTGTGTTGACTCTTACTCTGCACTTGCAAATACCAAATATGTGATATTGTAATTAAATAATGTATTTTATACATGACATTATGTAATATGACATTAAAAAAAAATACCACTTTCTCTTTTTTATTGGATTAAGTGTCGAAACGAGCAAAACTTTCACCAGATGGTAAGTGCAACGTCTGTCTATAACAAATGCTGTGTCACCCAGAACATTTCTTTGTGACATCGCACTGCGCTAGTCACCCTGAGACCTCAGTACTTAAGTCTCATTTGCTCAGTGATTACGCTAGCTCTCAGTGCCCTTCAAACCGAAACACAGTAATGTTTACACACTACTGCTTTACGGCAGAATAACTGGCCCTGGGGTGTCACTTAACTAAACGAATTCCTGCATAAGAATACTACCAGTTCTTGCCGGTTCTTCTTTGGAAATGTCTTATTTTTGAACCGATGTAGATTTTGACGTTCTAAGGAGCTTTATCCAAGCCCTAAAGTGAATAAAGAAATTTTGACTTTGTATTAATGGAGCCCTGGTAGCTGAGGGGACGCTTGTGTTACATTTCATAGTACCCCAGATGCCCGGCTTCGATCCCTGGTGCCGTGAATTTTAATTTTGTTCTGCTATTTAAGTGCATCATCTAGTGAATGTTTTGCTCGTTTCGTTACTTGATGCAATAAAAAAAAAACAATAACTAGTCAAAATAGAAAATAAAAATAGAAATCGTTATTAAGCATTGATATTGCGCTTATGTGCTTCAGTACCTTCCTATTAGACGTATGTTCGGTGTCGCAAATGATATAAATTTTAGTATTTTCAGTATGACTATATCATAGCTTTCGTTTCAACTGTTAGAAATTCTAGAAAACGAACTTTGTAGACCCAAGTTTTAGAAGTAAGTTGTAGGGTATGGTGGAGAGAAGTTATTGTATTTGTAAGACGGGAAAACGCCTGTTAGACAGTTTAGGACATGCGATTATTAAAGTTTGCCATTTCTTGTTTGTTCTTACCACTTATATTTTAGCACAATTCTAATTTACATCTCAAATGTACGAGTAAACGCGGAATTAGACGTTTCATCCAAAATGGTAGTGAACGTTGACCGACTGAACGACTTTTTCTTTTCCGCGTAAAATGTTAATGTGAAAAATAGTGTAAGCATTTTCTCACGTTGTGCCGGAGACAAGTCGTGCGTGTTGAAGTTTCGTTGATAATAGATAAATTCATTAAAGAGTTAGTTACTCAAAAAGAAAAAAGAAAGAAAACGTCGAAGTGTGTGGGTGCATTACAAGTGAAGTTGTCATTGATTTCCGATGTACGATGACCGATGGTAAACCGATGCCGGTGAAATCGAATGGGGGGCTAGTGACTTTCATCACAAAGCATAATCAATGATGAAAGATGAACCGTCGTAATGAGACTCGTAAGGAAATATAAGCAAAAAATAACCGTCTAATTCCGCTGTAAGTGGTCTCCGTTTCCTTATGATGAACATTTGGTTGAAAAGACTTATTTTTATCTATGATCTGATGTTAATATAGTTAGTTTTTCCTCACACTGATATCTTATAGTGTATGCACATTCTGCATTCCTATTACATTTACACTTAAATACAGACATAACTGTATTATTTTATGTAAGAGATTTTCGTTTTATAATTTTAGTAAGTTATTCTATTGATGCATAATTTAATTCAAACTTCCGGAGCATTTACTGAGGAGCCGTATACTGAGGAAGATCTAGTCTATAAACCCTCATTCTGAGGCCTTAAGGAGCCGCAGGGTACACAGCTCGTCAGTATATATATCAGTTTCTCCCGCTACTTTGCCTGCATATAACTAGACAATTTTACGACATTATTGCATTACTTATGCCCTAAAACTATTCCTAAGAACCTGATTTTTACCGCTGAATAAGCTATTCAAATCTAAACACCAATTTAAAACATGTTGGTATTATTGTTACTATTATCTGTTTTAGAAGAAAAAGAGTCGCCACTAGGTTGGCGTAGTGAAGCTTTGTCGTTTCGGCCCTACAACACCCTACAAATATTTACAAATACCCTACAATATTTACAGGACCAACAGTTAGTTGCTCCGGATCTGGGTGTTACTGTTGATTTTTTGTATGTGCAAATGCACCCACGATGTATAAGCAATCTTATTGTTAGGCGAAATTTAAAAAAAAAAATATATCATGGGACGAAAATCTAATCTCATTATAAGGTGTTTAGTTGTAACCAATAATAACTACTACACAGATTTAAAACTGACAGTGAGATAATATTTGCTTTACGTTGCCATTTTAAGCACAAGTCGACTCTTATTTCTTAATATCTGGCAGTCCGTTCCCACGCATAAAACTTTTTTGAAGCTTGATCATACATTTTTAATTTCACGAATCCCCTTCCTTAATCACAAAGCGTCACGAAATTATCGCCCTGACGCAAAACCTATCACGCACAACGCAGCTTGCACAATCATTCATCATTGCAAATCGTGCACTTTGTGAAATTAGTACGTCATCGAGGGTGTCAGATCATTGATCATATCATTGGATCATTTATCATGATCTATCAGCTCTTCGCTATCATGTTAACGCTTGGCTTTTTTGTGCAATCTGTGATGATTAAAGTTTTAATATTTTATGTTTTTTCCATTATTAGATTTATATGAATCTAGAATATTCATATCAAAGGCGAAATACGCCACGGCTTTGTCAAAAGCTCACATTTTTACTGGTTGCATGTTCCTATGCAGGAATGCATGTAGGTAGGTACCATTCCTGGGTCAGTTATTCTGCCGTGAAGCAGTAGTGTGCAAACATTACTGTGTTTCGGTCTGAAGGGCACTGAAATACAGTGCAATCACTGAGCATATGAGACTACTCGTCTCATATGCCCAGTGATTGCCCATTCAGAACTGATCGTCTCTGAGTTACTGGCGCAGTGTGTCGCCTTTTAGAAATATAGTGGGTTACACAGCATTTGCTATGGACAGAGGATGCACTTACCATGGAGTGATTTTTTTGCTCGTGTCGTCACTTTCTACTACAAAAAAACATACCTGCATATAATGACATCATACAATGTTTATGATTAAATTTCAAATACCACCATCCATCCCCTAACTATCGTCGAAAGACTAGACGCACGGATGGATTCTATCCGTATGTTGTTGAAGTGCCCCGGACACGTACATAGCGTTTTGCTTCGCCGTTCTCTTAACAGTCAGGGAAACGAATTATTTACTAGCTTCGGTCATTCCAGAAGAATATGATGTTCACGTAGCATAGGCAAAATTTAATTGTTGGTCTCTAAGCTAACGTACTCAACGCCCACCTGGTTTTAAGTGGTGATGAGGTCCTCTTTTCTTTTTTTTATCGGAGAAAGTGACGAGCAAAACGTTCACCTGCTGGTACGTGCAACGTCCGCCCACAACAAAAGCTGTGTCACTCAAAACATTCTATGTGAAACCACACTGCGCCCGTCACCCTGAGATATCAGTTCTGAAGTCTCACGAGCCCAGTGAATACGCTAGCTCACATTGCCCTTCAAACCGAAACACAGTAATGCTTGCACACTACTCTTCACGGCAGAATAACTAATTACTGTGTTTCGGTTTGAAGGGCATTGTGAGCTAGCGTAATCACTGGGCATTTGAGATTTAAGAACCTATGTCTCAGGGTAATGGGCACAGTGTAGTGTCACGCAAAAATTAACTGGTTGACACAGCAGTTTTTATGGGCAGACATTGCGCTTAACATCAGGTAAACGTTTTGCTCGTTTCTTCACTTTATGCAATAAAAAAATATATATTATATAAAATATATTTTGTAAAGAGTTTCTGACTTGATCCATTTGTAAATATTTTCGCTAAAGTTTTTTTTAAGTATATTTTATCGGTAACATTAAATCAACTTATTTTTTTATTAATCTAATTAACAAATAACATACCTACAAATACCAGATAATACTTCAATGAATAGATAACACACGTGCCACTTGCACATGTGTTATTTGTCTATCTATCCCATAGACTTAAAATAAAGTCTATGGTCTATCGACATGAAATTGGCTAGGATATATAAGTCTTTGTTTTATCGTAATAATACTTTGTAAGATTATTGTTATAAACGAATTTTAAAAACCTGCGCTTCTATTGATTTAATGACATTAAGCTTCGAGAAGAATATACCATTTCCAACGACCTTGTTTGTTTATTTGTTTATCGAATTCACTGCAGTTATAACATAACAAGATAAACAGCGGCGTCGCAACGCCCGGCATCCAATCGCAGCGGAGCAGCCGCCGCGACTACTTCCGGCACGAGCGCGGGAAGATTCAATATCCGGTTCAGTACTAGATTTACCATTCCTCGATTACTAGCTACCCTAACTTATGTCCCCGAATCGATTTAAACAATTTTATTTTGTTATACGTAATGCGCACCCCTTACTTTCTTTATTTCTTTAGTATTACTAGTATCTAGCAGTGGTTAGTTTATAGGTTTCTGTTAAACACTTAAAAATTAACCATCACATGGAACGTATATAATTATTCGTAATGTAACTACTGTTTAAAAAAAATATAAAAAAATAAGAAAAATATGTTAAACGTAATAACTAACTATGTTAAACTTGTTACATAGATAATATTATCGATTATTAATTATTTATAAAAAACAAACGGAATATTCAAGAGATTTTGACAGCCCTACATTACATACATATCTCACGCTGCATCTAATTGGTAATTGTAGGCACGACGCGGCGAGATCAAAGCGCTCCGCGTCCAATAAAATGTCACGCAGTATCAGGGACGTCGCTTGCAGATTACAAATGTCAAATGCATTTAATTGCATTAGCCTATTGCTTACATGTCGATGACACACCGGCCGATTAGTAGGGAACGTTATGTAGATGAACAAATGTAAGCAAGATTAGAAACATCGTTTACTGTCATTGACGTATTGAAATGGAATCGTTTTTGTTAAAGTACACCATAATTACAGCTCTCTTTAGTCAGGAAATTTAGCGTTTTAAATGGGTGGAGGCGTTATTATTACATACATAAGATCTCGACTGTATCCCATAAGGGGTAGTCAGAGACTGGGCACTCACTGCAAAAACAGATGACTGCCACAATCCACGTTTCACCAAAACAATATAATGCACTTGGTGGGATAGGTGGTGAGCCCATCGCCTTCATGCGCTGTTGGGTGCACAGAGCAGTTTAACTCCTTACTTATTGTTTACAACTAAATATCTTAACAACACAAATTTGGCTGTGTGGTGGCCGGCTTAAGAGAATCTACCACCCCATCTCATCCTGTAGGTGTCGTAAAAGTCGACAAAGTGGAAATGAAATGTGCAGCAGCATCTTCCTGTAATATCTGAATAAATAAACTCCGGTTGCCATCACGCCTGCCAAGCGTGGCTACTGTGTCAAAATTCCCCCAAAATGAGACCTAGAAACCTTTGTAGCAATAAATGGGGGAGGCCTATGTTGGCCAGCAGTGCACTAGTGATAGTCTGAAATAATGATGATGATGATGAAGACTAATTTATAATGAGAATAAGTTTTCGCGTTGTTACCTTTTTTTTCATAAAATGATGCCTTACACTAAGGTTTCTCGTCCGAGTGCAGTTTACAAATGTTTAGTGTTATAGTTGCCTATCTTTCATATTATACTTCTTATAAAGTGGGGGATGCAGTGGGGTGGCGGATGCTCTAACGCCACCCGCGTTAGAGCATCTGCCACCCCATTTCATCGCGTGAGTGGCGTAAGAGTCGACTAAGAGAAATTTCTGGAAAATATTATTGCTTCCGACAGACAGCGGAATTTCTTCTTTCTTTGGAGCTACGAAGAATCCACCACGCTGCTCCAATGCGGGTTGGCGGACTTCGCATGTCTTTTATTTCTCAGACATGCAGGTTTCCTCACGATGTTTTCCTTCACCGCCGAGCACGTGGTAAATCAGAACTTGAAATTGAGATTAACGTTAGTTACGTTATTAGTGGTGCCGGCACCGGGAATGGAACCCAGGTCACTCGCGTACTATGAAATTTAAAGGGAGCGCCTAGCCCCTGATCTACCACGCCGTTCTAAAACCCTCTCAGACATAGTACAGTAGAGTATGCCTATGTTCAGCAGTGGGCATTAACTATTTTTATATAGATCAGTAGTAAGCCTTACTCTCTTTAATTACGAACAAGTTGTGACCGCACTTAGATCGAATACGCAAAACGCGAGAAAAGCGTACGTGCTATTGAGATATTACGATGAAATAAAAACGAATTTTCAGGTTACCCAGACTTTAGATAGACTATGCCAATTTACATGCCGATTATTTAACCAACATACACTAACATTATTTATTTAATATATTTTATACACCGAATTTACTGCGGTTCTCCTCCCTGCTCTTTACACATTCCGAACACTGCCTTTCGATCGAAAATGTTGGTATTGACTGAGCGACCGTTGCCCACTCCATGCATCATGTATAAGTCGATGAATTGCATTCGAACAAACGGAAAGGGTGCTTTTACTTCGCCGCTGCAAATATTGATTTATTGTGTTACATTTATTACCATTTCCGAACCTTCTATTCCATTCAATTCGTACTTTAAGAAATCATCGGGGGTAAAAGATTAGATTACTTTTCTTTTTTTATTTCTTTCTTATATTGTTTTTTTCTGTTCACTTTAATCAGATTTACATTAAGTAATATAGTTTAATTTATATTCTGATAACTGCGTGATCATGAGCCGTAGGTTAGAATTCCAACAGGAGCCAATTTGTACAATTAAATCATTGGTTTTCAAGTCTGACTTTTGTCCCGTAGAAAGTATATGTTTAAAGTGTTGTAAATAAATAAAAGTAAGACCTAATTTCGTTTTTTTTTTCACTAGCTAATTTGTAAAATACAATCTTAACAAAATCAAAATCATGTCCAGACATCGTAGCGTTTTGCGTTGTTATAAGGGAAGTCCAAATGTTTGTTATTTTGTTTGTTTTGTTTAACAAGTTTATTTTATTTGCCGCTTTACAAACGTAATGTCACCATGTAGAATTTGTATTTTATGAAGCTCAAGTCAATGCAGAAGAGGTGCAACTGTACTTGGTAGTGACAAAAAATTATTTATTCTTTTCCTTATTTTAATCTAGCCTCTCTCAATATAATTCTGCCAATGTTAAGTCAGTCACGTTAGTGACAATAGGTAATTCAAAATTTCGATCAACAGTAAAATAATAGTTAACTTCTACTGAAGATTTGCTGGACTGATGGAGACAAAACGAAAAGTACAATTCTGGTCTTTAATTGGATTTTACAATGACTGTACACTTCCGCAAGCACTTGCTGCATAATAAACTATCAATATTAAACATCAAGACTCAAAATATACAGAAATTACAAAATTAAATTAAAACACTACCGTCACTTTTTAAACACACGACAAAAGTCTTGAGAATATTTAATTTTCTTAATTGACGATCATTGCTACAATAGGTCAAAAAGAAGCTCAAATCAGAAAAATGATTGTCCATTGTAGAAGACACTTGCCTTACATTAATTAATGAAACAATTAATTAATTATTTGCTAATGAAGAAGTAATTACTTTTCATTACGGGAATGTGTCGAGACGAGCGAATCTTTGACCCGGTGGCAAGTACAACGTCGGCCCATAACAAATACTGTGTCAGCTGGAACATTTCTGTGTGCTCACTTCACTGCGCTCGTCACCCAAAAACATCAGTTTTGCAATTTCATGTACGGTCCCAGTTATTACACCAGTAATAAGTGCCCTTCAGAGCGATATACAGTAACACAGCCCAGCTCTGCTTTACGGCAGAATAACAGGCATCGCGGTGCCAACGACCCAGATGGATTTCTGCACAGAAGTCCTACCTAAAAAAAACTCGTTTATAAATACAACTGTAAGGCAATTTGTGTTTTACTAGTGGACCAATAAATTAAATAAGAGAAATTCCACTTCCCCTCTCGGTCACAATAACAATACAATTTTGTAATAATACCGTTAGAAAAACAACAAAAAACCAGGCTTCACGCCATTTCGATGTCCAGTAAGGTGCGTTTTTTATTTAATTCCGCAAATCCACCCTTATTTTCGTGGGGTGCCATTCTTAAATCATTCAATTGACAAACGAACAGCGGAAAAGTAGCCTCGTATAAAAAATTATGAAAATGTTGTTACTTGGAACATGCTGTAAGTTTTGTAGCAGATTTAAATAAGAGAGCGTAAGAGAAGGAAGAGTATTCCTTTTTTTGTTATTTGTTTCATTTACGGAGATATTTAAATTTTGTGCGAAATCCTAAAATCGTAGCCTACGAGTTCATCAGCGAATCATTTAACTCTTATGATCGGCATAGAATTTACGTTGTTAAAAATTCCAGCATAACTGTCTTGCCATATAATCGATTTGGTATATAGGATTCTGACGATTCTGTATATGGTACAAATATGCTGCTATCAAGCATTGAGAATCAACTAAAATAGGTACACACATCAACAGCCGTCCACGTTCTGCATCGTCGCGTTCCACTATCGATGTACAAATGCTAATATTCTATATAAAAATACGACGAAATTAAAAATTTCTATTCCTTTCTCATGCTGTAACTTGTGCCGCAATCTCTGAACGCCGTACAAATCAATACATGACAACTGTCGGTTCCAAATGCTTACTTGTCAATTACCAAATTAATTCTTAGTGCTAGAGTATTGTTTTGTTTTCTCTTTTATATACGTGGGATATTTTTGGTTCGTAGGTTTGGTTGGTTGGTTGATAAGTTTGGTTGATTTTAATTGGCTTGAGTAAATTATAACTTGTTGTTGTTATTGTTGTTGTTGAAAGTGCTCAGTAAGATGCTGTTGCAAAATACCTTTGCGAACGTGTCATTTATGTGTTATTTATGCTTAAGAAATGAAATCATTCAAAGTTATATAAATGTTTAGAGCAGAAAATGGACTTTCATAGATTTTAACTTATATTGTTGTTGTTGTTAAAAAAAAACGAGGCCCCACAGTAGGATTTCTCCTGTGTCGTGGGTACGTTTTACAGACATAAATTCCACATGCACAATCCACCCAGACCCGGAACAACTATCTGTAGGCCATACAAAAATTAGTCCCGTGCGGGAATCGCGACCCGCGGCGCAGACGCCAAGGGCTTGGCCACTGCGCCAACCGAGTCGTCAAAATATATATAATATAATATAGTATATATCTACCTCTGAGCAAAAATTTTCAATGTTGATATTATTACCTCAGTAATTTTTAGAGTTACGAAAAATTGCTCTATTTTCTACTTATTTAGTAAATACAATCTTAATTTCAATAAACATTATAAAGCGTGATAAAACAATGTAATCTTTTTACAACAGTGCAAAATACACTTAAGAAAAAGACGTGCTTGAGTTGCCAAATAGGTAGTTTGCTTCCAGTTTTCTTCCTCGACTTCCAGTGCCTTATTTCACTTCCATTTCGTTTGAACTTGCTTACTTTGCACTTTTTATGTTCTCTTAGAAAATAACGTTATATTTTCTTTTAATAGCTCCTTAGTTTTGTGGAACTGGAATAAGAATTTATTATTTAACTCTGAAGTCCTATTTGGTGTCATTTTTAAGAACATCTTTTTCTATTCAATTACCATTTAAATTGCAATGTGTTTGTGAAATAAAACTATAGCTGTTTATACTCTCTGTAAGTCTAACAATGTAGCGTCAGCATAATGTTTACCCTCTAAACAGTCCACTGGTGTATGAAGATATATCTTAAGTGCCAAGTATGCGCTGTAATCAGTACAAACTAATTCGCCACATTGCTCCAATGCGCGTTGGCGGACTTCATATGTCCTTGAAATATTTTTGACAGACATGCAGGTTTCCTCACGATGTTTTCCTTCACCTTTAAGCACGTGGTAAATCAGCACTTAAAATGGCAGAACAATTTAAGTGGTGCCGGCACCGGAGATTGAACTCGGGTTACTCGCGTACTACAAAATTTAAGGGAAGGGCCTGGCCCCTGACTATGTATTCAGTACATTAGCCAAATTAATAATTCAATTTAATGGTTTGATACTGTGCCTGTTACTGTTTGATATTTTTTATAAGTTTGTACGTTATTGAGGGATTAGTAATTATTTGTTGGCAACATTTTAAATACTCTGTGCGACTGTTTGACCAGAGACTATTACGTGTTTGACATTGGCAGTATAACCGTAAATATTCAATGTCTTATTTTATTCAATTTAATGTATATGTAACACATATCATAATATAAATCTTTGATTCCTTGATTCTTCTCCATACAAAATTTCACTATGCGTACACACTCCTCTGTGCGCGCAATATGCTTTAAAAAGGGTACAAAGATTTCTCTTTACGTATTAATATAGATAAGCCACATGGATAGTTGGCGTAGGAAAATCTGCCACACAAAACCTTAGCACAGGTATTGTAAAAGTCGATTTAGGAAAATGATAGATGGAGGATTATCCATCTCGAAAACTGTTACACCGAAAATCGTGTCGGTCAACAGCGTTTGTGGTTCGAGGTGTTTAATTGCGATCGCAATTCGTACGCCTAGCGTGGCGATGACGTAGTCTTCTTAGGCAAGCTGTGAAGACTATAAAGTTCTTCACACGTTATCCTTGTTTGCCTATTGTCTACTATATTAGAAGCTATCTTCTATCTATGTGTTTAAAATATTTTGTACTAACTTTAAACGAACTGGACTCAGTATACTCTAATTATAGCAAAAGTTCTGATTATAATTCAATCCTGCTTTCGCACCGATGTCACAACATTAAACCAAACGACAAGCACGAACTATCTGTCCATCAGTCCGTGCATTAAATAGATATATTGATGACAGTTTTATGGACATTCGTTGCAGCAGATCACCGCAGGCGCAGAGATTTATTTTCATTTTCATCGGCAGTCTGCGTAAGATGAAAGGGTTGTTGTGTTGGGGTTACCTCTTTTTCGATATCAGTGCATTGATAAATTTCGACGGCAATAAATTCGAAATTCTCGCTGAGTAATTCAGATCGTTCTGCAGTATCTACATAGAAATAATGGGGAATAAAATTTAGTATAGTGAGAATAAAGGAGAAATTTTCAAAACAAAATTTCGATTTCCCTTTCACTGTAATTGAGTGTCTTTAGCCTCTGTAAAAGTTATTTTGTGTTAAATTAACAATGATTTCCATATGCTAATATCGTGTAACAATAATATATTCTGTTTACAGTAACCATATGGGTTTATGATTACGTTACGATTATGTTAAATATCTTTTAAACGTCTTTTGCTCAATTAAGCTATAATCATACAATTACATTTTACATTTCCCAATAGTTTCCGCCAGAGTAGAATAGCACTTAACTCTTTCCTAGGTAAGGTAAGGTAGTAAGGGTAGTAAGAATTTTTTGACACGTACCAAAACGGCGGCGATGTGGTTGCCCACCCGTCACAATCGTCGTTTCCCGCGGGGTCTCTGTGGTCATATCTCTTATATGTGAAAAAGTCGTGACTGTATATATATACAGTAACATTTTGTAGCTACACATGTCTAGAACGCACTTAATTTTCTATTTAAAAGGAAACATAATTAATTATGATTTTTATACTATTGGGTTTGTTTAAATAGAATTTCCTTTTAAACAAACGAAATATTCCCTTGCAATATTCGAGCTACTGCTTTCATGTCTGCCTTTATACAAATCATCAATTAGTTTATCTAAACAAAGAGGCACTGTCTCTGTGATCGACTGACTCGTTAAAAACAGCCATCGGACCATGGTCTGTCGCTGAAAATCTCAGCGTCCCTTGTTTTAGATACTCTCGAACGCGGGATTATGTAGCGTCAACAGAAATGTTACGGAATCATTTTTTTTTTTAATAAATCACATGGATAAAAAGATGTTTACAACTTTATCAAAAATATCTTAAATATAGAAAATGAACAATAAAATTTAAGAACAATATAAAGAATTGTGATATTAAATTTAAAGCATGCATTATATTGACAGCTACTGAGTGAGTTGCTAAATGAGGATTATTTTCACTAAAATCATCTTGATGACTGTCATTCCACCACTGTGCGGTTTGTCAAAAATTTTCTGCCGCGCACCTTGTGGAATCTACTGAAGAAAAGAGCTTACTCCGTTCTCAAAGGACGGCAACGCACCTGGAATTTCTCTGAGATTAGTGATCGCCAGTACGGTTTCCGACGGCGTCGCTCGGCTTCTAGCGAAATAGTGCGAGGTACACTTATCCATGAGCGGAGGCAGTTGAGAGCAAGGGAGAGGCCCTGGCAGTTTGTTAAGATATAGCGAAGGCCTTCGATCGGGTGTGGCATGAAGCGCTTCACTCGAAGCTGCGTTCCTACGGGCTTTCCGAGAAATTATACAATTGGGTCATCAGTTTTTTCACAAGCCGGAGCATCAAGGTCGTAGTCGACGGTGCATGCTCGGACTCCAAGCCTGTGAATGCTGGTGTTCCACAAGGCTGTGTGCTATCACCAACTCTGTTACTTCTGCGTATTAATGACATGTTAAAAATTAGTAATTTTCATTGTTATGCAGATTATTGTCGTTATACACCGGCCGTGCCAATATTTCTCGGGAACAGTCGACGAGTGCCGGAATAAACTTTGTCTGACATCGAAATTTTATTAGATAAAATAAAATGAAATTTTCTGCCACACACAACCACTTTGTGGAATCTGCTGCCGCCAGCAGTTTTTCCACGCTGATACGACTTAGGGCTCTTGCAAAAAATAGCCTACTCCTTTATCAAACGCTGGCAATGCCCCCAGAATTCCTCCGGTATTGCGGATATTCATGGGCGGCGGTGATCACTTACCATCAGAAAGAAAGAAAGAAAGAAAACAACTTTGTTCGGGTGTGTACTCCTACAATAAAGACCATAGTAATGTTTGCACACAACTACTTCACTGCAGAATAACTGGCTCTGGGGTGGTTCCTACCTTATAGTACTCCACCTTATAATCCACCTTATAGTACTCCTTATGAATGAAAATCAAATTAAATTCATATTTTACAATATTCGCTTTAACAGTTTATTTGGAAACAGCTGAATTGACGCTGAGTCGCGTGCAACTGTAAACTATTTATATTTGGCACAAGCTTCTAAAATTTTAGTGGAACCGCAATTGTCTCTATACTAGTACGCCATAAAACAAAACTTTGTATGAGCAAACACAGAAACTGCATTATGCAACTGCTCCGGGATACATCGAGATTCACCATAATTTTGTGCTTCATGTTAAAACTAATGTTTTGAAGAGTTAACGTAATTTTTCATGATTAGAGTTTTTTATTACCTTTACGTGGTCAAGGCACTTAAACCCACCGACCTATAGATTACCCACTTGATTAAATGTGAATATTACAGAACAGAAATATTAATCAGAATTATGCTTGTTTTTTTTCGAAATCGGTATCATGAGTCCCACACACATATCCACACATATTGTTACTAATAATACATGTTGATCTTTAATATATACTAAATCTGAATGGCCAATTTCAATATTAGCGTAAAGGGTATGGGAAAAGGAAAACTATTTTTTTTTGACATCCGTACTGGCTTCTGGGATTATAGCCCTGTGGACTAGCAGTGGGTTCTTAGTAAATAGTGTTTTTCCCGTCCTTCTCGCCACTAAGACTGTGGGTGTTCAAGTGCTTTCGGTGCCTTTTAGTTGAATAAAATATTCTTCAGCTACTGATTTTCTCTGTTAGACAATATTACTTATTTACTGTCATTTTATCACCATCGTTTACTTTGGTAGTATCTTTTGTAGTCTCTTTTGTAGTAGTATTTTATAGTGATCTTATGTCTTAAATGATAATAATCCGACTTCATCATAGTCGTCATTATTTTGATCTCTCTTCGTAAATTCAATGCTGAATATAGGTTTAGGATTTACGAAGAGAGTGACCTATGTCTCTCCCATAAGTTTCCAATGATATATTCCTAACAACAACTGAACTTCCTTACTAGAAACGGGAATTCGCGGTCGCCAGCATCAGAATTGGAGTCCAGAACATCCAGTAAATCGTCTTCGGGAAGGACGATGACTCGAGATGACTTTATGTGGTCTCGAATCATCGTGACTGCAATGAGATAGTGGTGGAAGCAGCGAGTATTGCTCCCGGGACAGGCTATCGTCGTAGCCAAACGATGGAGATCCCGTGATCCCCTCTTTGCGCTGATGGAGACCTCCATGTGGTTATAGTCTGTAAGAGTCCGACATATCCCGGCTGCACAAACGCAGCAGAATTCACTCGTTCTAACGTACCTGCGCCTTATACAATGCCCATGCGGCAAGATTGGAGGTAGGCTAGAATGCAGTGTTAGACGCATTGATGGTAGGATTCCTATGCAGGAAGCCGTCTAGGTAGCTACCACCGCAAGGCCGGATTCTGACATGAAGCAGTAGTGTGCAAACATTGCTGTGTTCGGTCTGAAGGGCACTAAAAGCTAGTGAAATCACTAAGCATATGAGACTTAAGAATTTATGACGGGCGCAGAGTGGTGCCACACAGAAACCATCAGGTAAACGTTTTGCTCGTCTCGTCCCTTTCTATAATAAAAAAAACAATCGAAACTCAAACATACACGACAACCGACCAGTTTTGTTGTTTCATAAATGTTGTCTCTGGCTTAATGCAAACTTTTACGAACAACAAAGTATATCACTTGTTTGAATAATTACACTCGGCAGAAAAACAATCTCAGTGGTCATTGTTTCTTTTCATGTTTAATTCAATTCTACTGGTGGTAGGATTCCTATACAGGAATTCGTTGGAGTGGGTACCACCCCAGTGCTAGTTATTCTGCCATCAAGCAGCGGTGTGCAAACATTATGGTGTTTTGGTCTGATATACACTGATAGCTAGATAGGATATACATAGATAGAGGAAAGTAGATAATAAATAAAGATAGATAGATAGGGGAAAGTAATTTGCTCGACTCGACACATTCTTAAAAAAATAAATCCAATTAAAAATTACACATTATTAAATCAGTAAAGCACAAGTATAAAATTATAGTTCATCATTTTACCTACAAGAATTTCAAATCAAGATAATTTTTTAATGAAATAAACCGACTTCAACGCAACAGCTTCTAACATGCTTAAGCCAATTTAAGATTTTCATGATTTTCTTATGGATCCAGATCCAGAACTTGTTAAATTTTTTTTTTAATTGGTCCACATTGACGAAACTATCGATAAACATGCATAAAAAAATGCATAGAGACGAACATAGAACCGCCTCCTTTTCTAAGTCGGTAAAAAATAAATGAAAATTTTGAATACATGAATTATGTTCAATACTTAAGAAAGCAACTATAACTACTAAAGATAATGTTATGTGAAATATCAAACTTAACCAAAAAAAAAAAAAAATACTGTCGCTAAATTTCTCTACTAGGAAATTTCGATTTTTTTAAAATGTAAACACATGGATAAATTTCATCAAAGGTTCGTGTCTAACCCTGGTTCTAATTTAACGATAATTGGTCCTTCGTTGATCCAATGAAGGGCTAAAGCCTCCTGCTGCGATGTGGTTTGTCCTTTCGTCCGAATAATTTGAAATTTGGTTACATGAATTACTTAGATTCTTGCCTTTGAGGAAAACCCTTATAGGAATTTTGATTGGTTCATTGTTATGTTCTTATCTTCAAACCTTGCAGTGTGAACATTACCTATTTAATGACTTGCGATTATCACCGCCTGCCAAGTCGCAGATATTGGTTCGAAATCATCACAAAACATCAGAAGAGGCACAGGCAACAGATTTTTTATATCAGGATCTCTATTATCACAAAATATTTACGATATCAACAACGCCGACATCTTTTGGTTAATGATATAATGCATGTGCGATGAGGAAGGGGAGTCAGATGCAGCGTCAGAGAAAGAACAATCTCTAATAATATTCATTTCAAAATCAACAATTTTGTGATGCAGCGTCAGAGAAAGAACAATCTCTAATAATATTCATTTCAATATCAACAATTTTGTGTTTTGAGACAAGTACTGGCTTTGGCTGGTCGAAACCAGCAACAATAACTTGGATGGTACCCACTAAGCTACACAAGCAGAAAATAGTCAAAGCTATACCACGGTGTGTTCTCCGTGTTTTTGTGTGATGCTTAGTGAACTTATTTTCAGATGAATATCTGTGTTTTTTATTCACTTTGCCTAATCCGGGCATTTTTGACTAACATGCCCACTTTACTAGATCTACTGCTGGTAGAATTATATGTATATATTCTGCTGTACAGGGCTTATGGGACTGGAACTGATGTCTCATGATGACGTGCTCAGTGCAGTGATTTTTTATTGGATAAAATGACCAAACGTCAAAACGTTCACCTGATGGTAAGTGCAACGTTTGCCCATAATAAATGCTTTGTCACCCAGAACATTTCTATGTGACACCACACTGCGCCCGTCACCCTGAGACATGAGTTCTTAAGTCTCATATGCCCAGTGATTACGCTAGCTCTCAGTGGCCTTCAAACTGAAACACAGTAATGTTTGCACACTACTGCTTCACGGCAGAATAACCTACCAAAACGGTTCCCTTCCAATGAAAGGTTCTGGGTAACACTTCCATTGCAGGCGTGTCACTTACCACTAAGCGACCGACTTGCTGGTCTCGTAATTTACAATAAAAAATACCTAATCACGGTTTTGTATCGGGGAAAATGTTGGCCTATAGGTAAAGTTCTATGAGCATTTTGATTAAGATACTCATCACATATCACAGGCGTTATAGTGCGTTATTACTATCCCGGGAGTGGATCCAATTTCCCTACAACTCGCATCACGTTGAATTTGATTTGTAAATGCATCGCAGTCGAGTGGTGCTCACTGATATACGAAATGTGCGGATGCATTCAACTGGATTTATTTAATAATACTGAGTTAAACATCGCTCGTAGGGAAAGAAAGTTAATTTGCTGAGATCCGCATGTGAAATATGAAATAGTTTTTTTTAGAGCATTGCCCGCCCTCTGACAAAAGCGTACACAAGCAAACTAACCGCCACTGGAAACCGCCACCGGATAAACCTTCCACCACTACAACACTAGAAAGTACACAGAAGTCGCGACCACGACACGTGTTTCGCCTCAAAACGAGGCGTTTTTACGGTATCGGTGTAGTTTGCTTCTGCAGAGATTAAAGAAGAACAGAAATATTTGTTACTTGCTGTGCTACGCGGTATCACCTGCGTTAAATACCGCGTTTACTATGGAATTAAAGGTACTGCGCTTCTTTTTTATCTACCTTTAATAATTATCGAACAAATATAGTTACTAAAAAAGAACATGTCAACTCTTTTATAACATGACTCTATCTCTAGAACTGTCAAACTGAACATCACTTTTTATTGAGATTTTTAATACAAAACCACCATCCAAATTTCCGACTTTTCCGGTGTATTGTCCAAAAAAAAAATTATTAAAAAAATCAGCCAAATCAGTCGAGCCGTTCTCAAGTGACGATCTTTCATACATGCTGTAATATATATACGTGGGGCGGGTAACATAATAAACCAGTGTTAGCCCAACTGTCGTTTCATTGACACATTCGGCTATTGATTTTTATTTATATAGATATGCTTTAAAGGAATTACTTTTAAACAAGATTTAGACATTAGTTTCATGAGGAGTTTCGTCAATTCTCCTACGGCTTCTAAACTTAACTCACTAACACCATAAAGATATGTCCACTGAAGGTGTATATATTAAATTAAAGTAAGCAGATTACGAAACTAGGGGGCACAAGTTCGATCCCGGCGCATGACATACCTAATTGTTTATTGAATTATTTATAGCCATAATCCTTAGGAGGGAATCTGTGAAAGCTTTATTATATGAGTATAGTTTTTCTTACAGAGGGTGTAACGGTTGAGTCACGTTTTTGGGGTAGACAGGATTATAAGTAGGTGGAGATTTAATTGGAGATTGGGTCGATTTGGCATCTGTCGTTTTAGTACCTCTATTGTGTACATGATATTTTTTTTATCGATTTCTGTGTATTGTAGATTTAATGGCGGTCTCTCGGAAATACATTTTACAATTTCTAAAGTATAAATTATGTTTTAAGTTCCTGATGAATAAGCCCATTTTTATTTATTGGCAATTTGGTATAAGCGAACGGTAACCGCGTGGACTAGTGGTCAGAGTACCGGACTTCTTAGCCGCGGTTCCTGGGTTAGAATCTCAAAACACGAATTGTCGATTTCGGGTATGGTTGCGTTGTGATTGTCCCCGTACCTCTAACACTCTTGAGCGCGTACTTCCGACATTATGCATATACACATTCCCATATAAGGGGTAGGCAGAGGCCGCTCAAGTAGCCCACTTTTCGCACTCGCGCGGCGAACCGCCTCGCCGCCATTTGGGTATGAGTCAACAAAATTCTTACTCACCATTGCTTTCCCAGGAACAGTACAGTGACAGCATTGCATATGGTAATTATCCTGCATTAATAAAGGCGGTCCGTAACAATATATTAATTGCCTCATACGGCACCTCCGTAGAAAAGAAGTATGTTCTTCTTCTACTGCAATCAAAATTATTCTCTGCATATTCTTAAAATAAAAAATGAGTATGAGAAAGTAGTGGTAGATAAATGACATACCGCGAAAAATAAAGAATTTTATTAGGTAAAAATAGAGTCGACTAAAAAGATGAGAAATGCTTCGTGTTAATACGAGAAGCGCTTGACCAGGATCGCATAACGAAACCTGATTCGATATGTACAGTCAGAAAGAAAAATATTAATTTTTTTTTTCCTGACATATTATCGCAGTTTTGAGTTGAGCTCCCCCGCACCTAATTTGCCGGCAAAAGACCCGGCGCGTGCCCGTCACGTGTCATCGTTTCGACCAATCGCCAGTCATTGTTTTGGCAATGACGTCATCATAGGCTCGCGTGGGAGATGATATATCGGGCGGTACTACAAATCATTGTAATTAATATATTCTAGGGGTGACGGTTTTTTGATTCTACATAAAAAATTCTTGTGCATTGTGTAATTAACCTTTCAATGTTTATGAATATATTCTGACTTGAAGCCTGTTCATAGATTATAGCCGATTTATTTATTATTTTTAATTTTTATTAGTCTTTATGATTTTTGAAGGTAGGTGAAACCATTCTGCCAGCATTCATTTATTCGTACAACATTATTCTTTTAATTTTTTTATTTCATTTTTATTTTAATTTCTATTTACCTTACTTAAGTGATAATATTTTATTTTTCCTTCGCATATTAAACTCATTAAAAATATATTATGTTAAGGTGTTATTTCATATATATATATTCCACATGCTTTTGTGAAGCTGAGCCGTGAGATCACCAAACAGCCTCAGCGGACGACCAGCGCCGGTTGCTTACAGCCGGAGTATCCGATGAAGCTGTAAAATCCAAAAAGGCTAACAGCAATTACATCACCGAAATTATATATTAAAGCCGGCATATGCTGAGTTGGGACCGATTTGAGACATGTTTTTGTAACATTTTTTGAGTATTGTTGTGTAAATGTGTTGTCGTTACAAATAAATGTATTTTCTTTCTTCTTTCTTTCTTTCGTATGGTGCTGTGGTAGCTCAGGAGTCGGGTGCTGGACTTAAATTGCATCTGTACGCGAGTGACCTGAGGTCGATCCCCGGCGCCTGTATCTGACTCTAACCGACTCCAAAACCAGCCCAGAAATGCCTTGTTGTGCACTGTTGACAGTGGGACATTCTTAGGCATTACCTTTACTATTATGGTGGCGTCGGCTATCGTATCTACCATATCATCTCACATCTGTCATCACCATATTCCCTAGAGGTCGTAAAAGTCGACGGTGGGAAATGCCTGGAAAATCTCATGACTTCCGACTGATCGCGGAAAACTATCTCGAAAAATAACAGAAACCAGCAGTCAACTGCCAAAAAATTTACTGGTGCCCTGTAGCTGCTGTAATCGCAACAAATAGCAGGCGGATAGGCGATAACAGGACCTGCCTCGAGACGTAGCTGCTAGGGTTTTCAACCGCGTGGCCTAGTGTTAAGCATACCTGACTTCTACGCCGCTGGTCCTGGGTTCGAATCCCATCCGGAGCCAACATTTGTGCAAAACATAAATTGTTAGTTTTCGTGTCTGGTTGTGTTGTGTATGTGAAATATACTGTCGGTAAAACACACCGACGGTGCAGAAGAAAACATACAGTAGGGCATCATTTCTTTAAAAAAAATGTGGGCATCCCACATCGGGACTCTATGGGGTACCGGTATAGATACCAGTGGTAGGATTCCTATTCAGGATTTTGTCTACGTAAGTACCTCTTTAGGCCAGTTATTCTGCCGTGAAGCAGTATAGTGATTTTTGCACACTACTGCTTCTCGACCGTGTTTCGGTCTAAAGGGCACCGAGAGCAAGCGTAATCAATGGGCATATGACACTTAATAACTGATATCTCTAAGGTGATCAGCGCAGTGTGGTGTCACGCAGTTATGTTCTGATAGCATTTGTTATGGGCAGACATTGCACTTATCATCAGGTGAACGTTTTGCTAGTCTCCATCTTCCAATAAAAATAATGTTGTAAACCACTGCTACAAGGCAGAATAACTGAGCCTGCTGTGGTAACTACCTAGACGGATACTGATAATAATTGTATACAGACAAACATATGGAGATTTAAGTTTAACGTTATATTAAATAAATATTAAGAAATTTTTTACATTCAGTGTTTTACACTAAAAAAATATTTAGCTATTTTTTAAACTTTAATTACATTAAACAACAGAGTGAGTAGATTCAATAGAATAGGGTATTTGCAATATTCGGCAAATATTTGTGGACACTATTTATTTGTGTACTGGCAAAGCACCCTTTGCACCCTCATTTTAATACCTAACGCCTAAGCAAACTCTGATAGTACCTAAGTACAGGGAAGTTGTCAATAAGGGATGTTTGACGACGAATTAGGTAGGGTGTTGGTGTACCCTGAGAAAATTTAGAGGGGACTTTTTCACAAAACAAAATATACATTCAAATAGCAACTGAGTTTGCATTAAGTCTTTGCTGAAACTTCAAAATAAAAGTTAACTTATTGTTTATATACATAAAGTCATATGATTTAGAATCAACATATAGGTGCGTCACGGCCCCGTGGCTTAGAGGTCAGAGTACGTGACCACTACGCCGCTGGTCCTGGGTTCGTATCTTAGCCGAAGGCAACTTTTATGCAAAAGCACAAAATGTTGGTTTTCGGGCCTTTGTGTTGCGATACTCCCCGTGTCTCTGACACTGCATCAAAGTCTACCTCCGATCTAATCGCATGAGCGTTATATCGAGCGCGGTAAAGTTATGACGGGTGAGTGTCTCTGTGTTTGGGTGTCGCTTGTGGCACTATGATATCTCCCGTACAGTTGATATTTTCCGATAGTATTTATCGCCACAGTATATATAGGTCACCGTATAGCGTCCGGTAAACCGTCGTAACAGTATACATAGGAAGTTATCGCCGTGATCTAAAATCGGATAGAAGGTCATCGTATAGGAATGTAGACACCTGATGACTAAGCTTAAGTCTTTATTGTAATGCATTTTCTTACAACAGCGCGAACAACGTCACATTTCTTCTAACGTCTTCATCACCACATCCGCGTTTCTAACTCCTCTGCTGGAGATAGGTCTATCGTAAGATGCGCCAACAAAAACTGTTATGCAATTCGTTGAAAGTGTGTAGTGGGTGAGTAGTCTCTGCCTACCCCTTATATTGGAAAAGGCGTGAATGTATGAATATTTGACCATACTCTCCATGCTGAGTAAGCTACTCGTCACATTTCGTTGAAGGTTTGTCCATAGTCACCATGCTGTACAAAATGCTGTGCTCTGATTCACAGCGTAATTTGATTGATTCAGGTGGATTTAACGCGATCAATAGGTTAGGCATCACCTGCATGCCGTGCTAGCTAGCATAACTATAGCTAGGGTCAGGTTCCCAGCCTTGCACCATGATTTGACATAGCGGTTGCCGCTCTGCGTATACCTGCCGTCGCGAGTCTGCAAACCTACATTCTCTTCTCTGATTTTACCATAGTCGCCAGGCTTTGCAGGCGGGTTGGCGACCGCAGTTTATTTATTCAGATGATTCAGATTTCAGTTCCAAAGATGCTGCTGCCCATCTGCTGGTTTTTATTTTCCCTCTGTCGACTTTTACGACACCCACGGGATGAGATAGGGTGGCAGATTCTCATAGCATTGAACATTGTGCCGTGTAAATTTTGTCATGTAAAAATAGTCCTGCACACGCACAGTGTAAGTGTTTCAGTCCACATTTTTAACAGGTTCGTTCACGAATGTCTCTTTTAAACGTACACCTAATAAAAGTCATAAATTAAGCTTCAGCGCATTAAGCCGTTATTTTAGAACTGATGTATCGGTTTGTTTATTAAAATAGAGATTTATCTCTTTTTTTCACAACAAAATGAGGTGATCAATCAACGTCGCGCTCGCTTTGAGCCGGCTTCTGCTCGCTGACATCTCAAAGATATTTTTAACGTCATATAATTTATTTTTTGTTAGCTTTCGAACCAACGGAGGTTAAGAGTTATTATTGAAATTAAAGTAACTTAATTATTAGTTCCAAGTTTCACGTTTGTATCACTTCGATACTTTTGCATTTTAAGTGTCTTTACCCTTGGAACTCCGAACGGAGACTGTTACTAACAGCCTTGCGGTGTCGTCACGAGGAATCGAACCTTGTTCACACGATATATATATTTAAATTCTAAAGATATTTTGAGACTCTTCTACCTCGTTCCTTACTCGTATAGCGTACTATCGTCATTCAACAATAAAAATAAGGTAGTGTGTTCGATTTTTAACGCCTTTTACTTGGATATTTCTATTCCAGTGACATCAGTTCTAGGGAATTTATATGTCCATTTTGTTGTTGAGTTGCGCAACTGGGCATTGATTGATCACCGGTTCAGAAATGAGCTCTTAATTAGCTGTTTCCGTTCGCAAACAGAGACGTTTCGCAACGCATCAACATTGTGCAGGATCGATGCTGTAACGTTAGCAAAATTTAGCGGACCTGAAGTTTTAAATGGAAATTTCGCCGTTGAGGGAGTTACAAAGAGTTTCAACGTTAAACTTTCACGGTAAACATTTTTAAGTTATTAAATTCTGTAATTCTATATTCGAATTTGTAGGAAAGGGCTCTTTAATGTTACGGACTCCTGTTTAGATATATTATATTGGATTGCTATTTAATATTTATTTTATAAATTTATCTTTCTTATAAAAATTTTAGCCTTTAAGTGTGCCGCTGCTGGGCACAGACCTCCTCTCATTTCCGACAGGGTTTTTGGAGCTGGAAAGAATCCGCCACGGTTGGCGGACTTGACATGTCTTCGAAATATTTATTTTTATTTTTGGTTTACTCACGATATTTTCCATCACCGCTGTGCGCATGTGGTAAATCAGCACTTAAAATTGCAATTAACAATGTTAGTGTTGCCGGCACCGAGAATCGAACTCAGGTCACTCGCGTACTATGAAATTTTGCCCCTGCGCTACCACTTTCTTATACACAGTCATAAACATTTTTACAATATTCATAGTGATCATTTTATTTATATCATTTATAAATACTTTCTAAATATTAGTATAGATAAAAATCTTTCTGCGTTTAACACAATAGAAGATGATACCTGCACTTATCTCAATTGCACACCGATACTACTAAGTACAAGTCAAATAAGAGCAAACATTTACCCTAGTGGTCTCAAGGGCGTGTCGCGCACCACACTCCCTTATCACTTATGTCAACTTGACAAGTTGACAGGTGCGAAGAATTGGGAGCGATGTGACGTTCGTGATGTGTCAGCTTATCGGGAGAGGAAACGGTTCTATTTCTCCGTATGTCTCTAGGTTGAATTATGTGTTATAGGAAAGTAGATTTTTCTACTATGTACATTTACGACTATAATGCAATGAAATGAAAAATTTTCATATTTTACAGAAAATTGATCTGGATGTGCATCTGCAATTTATGTTTGGAAATTGCACCCACGATACGGAAGAAATCGAATAACTGAGTACGATTTACTAATTTAAATTACCTTTTTATATAAATAAGTTTGTCTTGGAATTCTCTCCTATTTAATTAGTAATAAAGAAAAAAGATGAAAAATGTTTGGTTATTCTTTGGTGCTCCGATCAAATAATATAGATTATATTGAACTATTATTGTACCACCTTTATAGTAACAACTTAAAGCAGGACTTAGCGTTTAAGTAGCGTTTTACTAGGGCCAGTTATTCTGCCGTGAAGCATTACTGAAAAGCATTACTGAAGCGTGTGCAAGCATTACTGTGTTTCGGTTTGAAGGGCACTGAGAGCTAGCGTAATCAGTGGGAATTTGAGACTTAAGAACTGATGTCTCAGGGTGACGGGCGCAGTGTGGTGTCACACAGAAATGTTCTGGGTGACACAGCATTTGCTGTGGGCGGACGTTGCACTTACCATCAGGTGAACGTTTTGCTCGTTTCACCACATTATGCAGTAAAAAAAAAGAAGACAAATTCTTGGTTATTCTTTGGTGCCCCGATCAAATAATATAGATTTTATTGAACTCTTATTGAA
Organism: Luehdorfia chinensis; assembly: GCA_019845155.1. Taxonomy (NCBI): domain Eukaryota; kingdom Metazoa; phylum Arthropoda; class Insecta; order Lepidoptera; family Papilionidae; genus Luehdorfia; species Luehdorfia chinensis. Next base: position 2,501,511 of record JAHVAK010000472.1, read on the forward strand.
CCACCTTTATAAGACCAACTTAAAGCAGGACGTTTAAGTAAACTCGTTACTGAGTACCTGAGCAAAATGTATTCATCATCATGATTTCAGCCTATCACTAACCTACTACTGAACATAGGCATAGGCCTCCCCCGTAGATATCCACAAAAGTTTGTAGGTCATCTTGGGGGGATTTTGCCATAGGTGCCACGCTTGGCAGGCGGGTTGGCAAACGCAGTTTATTTATTCAGATGTTCAAGGAAGACGCTGCTGCCCATATTCTGGTTTTAATTTTCCCTCTGTCGACTTTTACGACACACACGGGACGAGTTGGGGTGGTAGATTCTCTAAAGCTACACGGTGACCAAATGTATTAAACCAAAGTAATTCCTTCATTGAACCGAATGTATCGACATGATATTTCTCATCTCTGAACACCCAAAGCATTACACTTAATAAGTCATTAGTAGTTTTTAGTTTAATGAGAATGAAACCAACATTAAGTGGCGTGTACAAGCAATATGTAGATATTAAAAAAGAAACTTTCCTACCGCATTTACAAGCCATAAAACCCGAGACAAATCTTGACATTCGGCAAACGCTTAAGTGTTTGTTTAGTGCATGTAATGTAACATTTCTATTTACGAAACTAATTTCCGAGTAAAACTCAAAATAGTACAGCTCGAGGAGGCGACCGCGTGCCATGTACTGATACTATTTTGGTATACATAAAGCTGCTGGCATAATGGCGTGAATATATATTTTTTTATATTGGACATGGTTTTTACCATTATTTTACCACTAGTTATTTACTCGAACATGTTTTAGAGATCTCAGAGAGTTCATATGAGCTCAAATGTTAAGGTGGAAGTAGCATTGAATCATGACATCCTCGTGTTTATGACGCTTAAAAAGATGCTTAAACTGGCAATAATACCTAGACGGATTCCTGTATCCTCCCCCAATGATTGCCACAGTTTGTAACTCTCATTTTGGGGGGAATTTGCCATAGTTGCCACGCTCGGCAGGCGGGTTGGCAATCGCAGTTTATTTAATCAGATATTCCAGGAAGATGCTTTTGCCTATCTCCTGGTTTTTATTTTCCCTCTGTCGACTTTTACGACACCCAAGGGATAAGATGGGGCAGCTGGCACACGGTACCATCACCTGTATAGAAGAAGACATCTGTCCAGGAATCCGCCTGGGCAGATATCAACCCATTGCCAGTTATTCAAGTATTAAGTCAAGCAATGATGTACAAACATCACTGTATTTGAAGGGCACTGAAGCTATTAACACATACGAGCTGGGCATTTGAGTCTTAAAAACCAATGCAACATGATGAAGAGCGCAATGTGTTGCCCTTACATCTCAGGGAGCTGGCGCTTGTCTTAAATTTCATTATACGCGAGAGACTCGGTTTAGATTCTCGATGGCGGCATCGATGAATTTTATTTCAAATTTGTATAGTGATTTACCATGTGCTCGACGGAAATTATGTTAGGAAACCTGCATGTCTGAGTAATTAAAATATTTTAAGGGCACGTGTCCTTCAACTAAGTCATCCCGCAATGGAGCAGCTTGGCAGATAAATGATGGCTTTAAAAACGCTCTCAAAAATCAAAGGAGGCCTGTACTAAGCAGTGACTGCTAATATTATGTAAGACATCCAATGCTTGTCGGAAACGTAATATTATAAATTGATCATCTAAATTAAGGAAAGTTGCACATGCAGTTAAATAATCCTGAATAAATACTACTGATGGTAGGATTCCTATGCAGGAATCCGTCTAGGTAGGTACCACCCCAGGGCCAGTTCTTCTGCCGTGAAGCAGTAGTGTGCAAACATTACTGTGTTTCGGTTGAAGGGCACTTAGAGCTAGCGTAATCACTGTGCATATGAGACTTGAAAACTGATGTCTCAAGGTGACGGACGCATTGTTGTGTCACACGGAAATTTTCTGGGCGACACAACATTTGTTATGGGCAGACGTTGCACTTATCATCAGGTGAACGTTTTGCTCGTTTCGTCACATAATCCAATAAAAAAGTAGTCTTTTTTTAATTACAAACTGATGTGTTGTGCACTTAGCCTAATCACCCAAGAGATAATGTCGGATTGTCGCTTGTTTGCTTCCCGTCTTAAATTAAGCGTTTCGATGAAACATTCTTTAGGCAAGTATTGGTTTTTAAAAAGCTGCTTTCGACTATAGTATAATGCCATTAATAATCATAATGAAACATTATTTTCGGAAGCACTATAAGCAATTGCTATATTAGTTTTTTGCCCTTAATTTACTACAATTGTTTCAGTAACCATTGATTATTTATAACAAATCCTTATTAATTTTCTTACTTTTAACTTACAACTATTCATAAAAGATTTTACTGGTAGTAGAATTCCTAATAAGGAATCCATCTAGGCAGGTACCACCCTAGGGCCAGTTCTTCTACCGTGAATCAGTAGTATGCAAACATTACTGTGTTTCGGTCTGAAGGGCACTGTGAGTTAGTGTAATCACTGGGCATACGAGATTTAAGAACTGATATCTCGAAGTGAAGGGCGCGATGTGGTGCCACACAGAAATGTTCCAGGTGACACAGCATTTGTTATGGGCAGATGTTGCACTTACCGTCAGGTGAACGTGTTGCTCGTCTCGTCACTTTATCAAATAAGAAAAAGATACAACAATCCCATAATATGGTACCACGAATAGAGACAAACTACATACATTTTTCAAATGTTATTAAAAAAAAAACATACAGTGGTTAAATGTCGTTAAATTAAGTAATTTTCTGAACAAATACACAAATACTAAATATAATAGACTGGTACTGGTGCAAATACAACTATTTTAACTAAGTTGCATAAATAAAAGTTTTGAATATACATATTTACATAGTCATAGCCGTGTGGTAGCGGCCCATCCAAGTCCAAGAGAATCTACCACCCCATCTCATCCCGTGGGTGTCGTAAAAGTCGACAGAGGGAAAATAAAAACTGCTGCCCATCTCCTGGATGGGCAGCAGCATTTTCCGGGAACATCTAAATAAAAAAACTGCGGTTGCCAACCCGCCTGCCGAGCGTGGTAACTATGGCAAAATCCCCCCAAAATGAGAGCTACACACTTTTGTGGCAATCTAAGGGGCGAGGCCTATGTTCAGCTGTGGACTAGTGATAGGCTGAAACGACGACGAAATGACATACATCTCTCACTTGCTACGATCCTGTTAAACATCGTGACGATGCGCTTCTACGTTCGTGAGAGTTCTCATACTGGTGGTGGGTACTTTGACATGACTTTTCCTTAAAACGTCTTGGAGCTGATCATGATACGTTCGCTACGTCGACCGTTATCGGCTTGCCCATTCAAACTGGCCCAGATCTGTTTCGTCAATATTTTGAATATAATGTGTGTATTAGATCTGCTCTCTTATTTCACTGACACCTTTTCAAAATGATGTTTGGGAATACTTATCCTATATACACTATCACCATTTTTTGATTACTCTACTACCTATTATAATATTAACAAGCCCTAATATTCCGAGCGAATTCACCCGCGTAAAAAGCCGACCCGATCGATGATATACACCATATTTAAATTGGATTTTGGGGTTTTGATTTATTTTTTGCGCGGATCCGTAATTATTTTTCTAAAAGTAGTCTAAGTTGCCTGCAATAATTTCAGCTATCTGTCAGTGAAAGTCCCGTCAAAATCGGTGCAGCCGTTTCGGAGATTAGCCGGAACAAACAGAGAGACGGACCAAAATTTTAAAAATGTTTATTAATATAAGTACCGACTGTATTTACTGACTAAAAAGCTGTTATTCTGTTATTACAAACAGATTATTTGAATAACTACTAAATTAATCTATAACGAACCTTATTATTCAATAAATATGTAATTTAAGATAAGTATTAAACGATATGCTATAATTTTTAGCTTTTAATTAGTAACCAATATCACGGCGGCCATGTTGCTGGTAATAACTAATTGTCCTGAGTTTTAAGTAAGTCCGAAATTCACTTCGTTTGCCGGTCTACCGGGACCAAATGTACTGAAGGCGGCAAGATACGGCCAAGACTAATTTTCAATTAAAACTTCATCAAAGTTCGAGCTAGAAACAGGAACGTAGAGGCGCGGTATTAAACACAAGCGGTAGCGTTTTTGTTAACTACAAAACACTATTTTTAGTAGAAAGTGATAAGATGAGCAAATCGTTCACCTGATAGTAACCGCACCGTCTGCCCGTAATAAATGCTGTGTCACCCAGAATATTTCTCCGTGATACCACACTGCACTGATGTTCATGGGCGGCGGTGATCACTTACCATCAGGTGAGACTCTTGCTCGTTTGCCCCCTCTTACTTAAAAATAAAGACTTCCAATGGACGGAAGTGTCATAACTGACACTGCGGTGGTACGTACCTCGACGGATCGACAGATTCCTGCTTAGGAATCCTACCACCGGTTACCTCTACCGTGTACTGTTTCAGTTTAATTAATAAAACAATTTAGTATGTTTTACTATTAACAGGTAGCACACATCATATATACCTGATATGCCACATTACGAAACAGCTACGGCTTGAGGCAGGACCTGCCCTGATCGCCTATCCGCCTGCTATTTACCCAAGTAGAGGGTTATTGTAATATCCGAGACGATCATATAGTTAAGCATATTGAAAAATTTATACTGTCTTTTCAGAGCTGTATTTAGGTGAATACTAAAAGCTACATATCGTTTAATAGTATATTTTTATGGATCTTATTATTATTATTATTTATTTATAAATTATCTTATGGAAATTAGAACGAAATAAAATCTAAATACTAATTTTACTGATCAAGTAAAATTTTTAACGCTTTCGCTTAGTAATTTAAACCATATTTTAAGATTAAATCTTTACAAACCCAACAAAAACTGCAGGTAAACTCGCCGTCACAGCGTTAGTGGCAAAGAATTATTTTCAGATTAACTAAGTAATAAATATTGTACGGGATTTTTGTGTAGAGTAGATTTTAATTGTTGATAAAAATCAAAAAACCTTATGTGATAAAAACGAATCACCAATTGGTATGCTATGCTTACATTCTAAATGACTTAGTTTACATTACAGTAATATATAAAATTGTATAATTAAATCAAAATTTCCAGGATATTTTATGCTATTACGTGGTAAAGCGTGAATGGATTCTGACCATATCATGTAAATGTATCGGTGACGAGAACCACAGACAAAATAAAAAAAAAATGTGTCCTTTGCAGAGGTATTCGCCCAGGTGGGTACCACCGCAGCGCCAGGGACTTCTTACATTAACAGGCTTTTGTTTATCATCAACTATTCAGAATTTGTTACACAATCGACCTTGTGGCGCAGTGGTAAGAAATTCTGACTTCTATGCCGGAGGTCGAGTCCCAGACGTAACCAACATTTGTCCAAAAACACAAATTGTTGGTTTTCGAATCTGTTTATGTTGTTCATGTGAAAATAAACGCACTCATGTTACAGAAGAAATCCTAAAGTGAGGTGGCGTTTAAAAAAATTACACTAGGTTCTCGTTAGTGAACTAAAATATTTATATTATAGTTTAAAAGCTAAAAAAAACACGCTTGGACAAGCAATGAGCTGATAATCCTGGAGATAATACCTGGTAATAGTCATGAAAAGGTTTGGAAAATCCAAAAGTGCTGTTCTCATGACGCTCATTTAACTGTTAAGAAAATAAATCGTATTCAGGTTAAAATATTTCGAATCATTTCCATTTCAGATGAAAACAATAAGAAAAAAATATTTTTCTTAATAACTACAAGTGCGAGACTTTTGATATAAAATAGGAAACCAGTAGATAAAATTCTGGACACGATAAAAAACCTTTCAAAGTTGCAATAATAGATGATTTTTCAAAATAATTTTAATGAACTAATAAAAGTGTTTTCTTGCTATGAGTCTATTAAAATTGGCATATAATTGCAATATAATATTGTGATAAAGGTATTTGAAGACCGCCGAATCCCTTGACCTTGACATGTTGGGTATAAAGCACTATCTCTTGCCGCTCTTTAATATTGTCATCAGTCCATAACACGTGTGTAAAATTTCAATTAATTGGAACGTCTGTAAGTGGAGAGGTAAATTGAATTGAAAGACTTTATTAAATTTTTAGTTACATACATACTAGGCAAGTTACAAAAAGCGTGTAAAAAAGAAGTTCTTTGCAATAATTGAGGCGACAACTGAAATTCAGTTTAGTTTATCGCTAAACGATATTTCGAAACTTTTTCGTCCGACTTTCGTTAACGATGGTATTTACATGAACGACAGTAACTTACACATTACCGACAGATCTCATTTGATGCGTGACGTGGACCAGACCAAATTGAATTTTTATCCGATGCGACGGCAGGAAGCGATGGCTTAACTCGAAATTGTACTAAAGTAAGGAAATTGATATCGTTGCTTATTTCCGAAAGACTACTCCATTGACGTGCCGTCTGCCGTTTCTGCCGCTTCGTCGGCAAACTTTAATAACGAACAATGAGATACTACTCGAACAATAATTCTTTAGAAGCGGCCCTTATGAAAAGTTTATTGTTTGAAGAAAATTAAACTTCATAATTTTAAAAATATCTCTTTTTTCCTTTACAATTCCGTGCAGTTGTTTACCGATTTCAGTCTGTTAAACTTATAAATGTTGTGAGATTATGTGCTTGCTCACTGTCTTAAACTGATAGTTTATGAAACCTTTTTATTTACATGCGCCCACTTTGATTAAAATAATATTCAATGGAACAAAACATTTTATTTTATCATGTTACCAATTCCAATCTTTAAGAAAATTAGCTTGCTATAATGAGAAGATCAACTAGTTCACATCAAATATATTTCTTTTGAACTTAAATTTTTTTTTATTGAATTTTAATCTTTTTGACTCCACCACACCACCTTTCCTCTTGGCTACATGTCGCGTTGACAGACATGATTCAAACTTAAGCATCTACATTCGGTCGCTTTCGCATGGAGGGAAGAAGACTTATCGCTTGACTTTAGCTTCGCCTCAATGATATTGGGGTTTTCTTCAATTTACCGTTACTATTAGATTCACTTAAAACTTCTAAAATAGAAAATTAAAGAAGAAAGATCATTTATTAAGGGCACAACATGCAGCACAGTGATTAAAAAAACATAGAAAATGATAATACTAAACTACATATATAATATATATTTAATTTCTAAAATAAATTAAAACTATATAACTTAAAAGAACAGAAACATCAACAGAACAGTATACACGAAAAAAAATAACAAAAGATAGATTATACTGAGGTGTTGTTTTATCCATGCTGTAGAATTGCCGCGAAAAGCTTCCCGCTCAGCGATGGCCGCTAGTGTGTTATTGCAACCTCGGCGCTGATTTTCAGCGAGACCGACACATAGATTGACCGACACAGGTTCAGCGAGACAGACGTATTGACGGTTTTTTTTTGGTTTGGCTGCGAAATATTCTGACTATTCCACAAAAGCAACCAATATTATCTCTTACTACAAAATAAGCTCATAAAAGCAGTAATGAGTGACTATTACCCGTGGTAAAAATGCAAAGGTAGGTAGGAAAAATAATTCGCATTCTAGCTCTCCAAAAGATGATGTGATTAATTTTTGGTTTGGAATAGATTTTGATTTAGACAATTAAATTAAAACTAATTTATGTACTTCAATTTTTATAAAGCTACTTAAATATCTTTTAAATTAAACCAAAGAAGTCCACTGGTACAAATGTCTTACCTAAGTTTTATAACTAGCTGCGATTATTCGCGACGCCAAGACGAACTGGCGATCGTAGTACGAAATTACTTGCAGACACTCCGGCACCTGGCTTTTTGAGGCCACAAGATGTTTCAGAATTTCCCCTTAGTCTTTTACAATGTCAACAGGAAAAGGAGAGATGGATTATCTTTGACCGCCTTAGGCCTTATGCTTTTAATGGGAACACGACTTAACTGTGGTCGTTCTAATCTAATCTGTTATGTAAAAACGGCACGAGCAAATCATTCAGCGCTATCCGACTGCGCTCGTCACCTTGAAACGTCGATTTTAATATCTCGTACGTACATACTTGTATATGTATATCCTTTAAATACACTAGCTTCATAACCCTCCAAACCGAAACACATTGTTTGCACAGTACCAATTGGCAATCGAATAACTGGCACTGTCGTGGTTACTAAGCAGAATCCTACATACATACTATATATTACTACATATAAAGTATTTGTTTGCGAAAACTTATTGGGAATGCTTTTTTGCAGCGTGAGGGAGCGGCGCGCAGCGATGCGGAGCGCGAGCGGCGCGCGCGTGGCGACTGGGAGGCGAGAGCGCGCGGCGCTGAAGAGGACGCGGCGCGGCTCGCGGGCAAGCTTCATGCGGCGCAGCGAGAGATCACCAGGTGAGACAAAAATAGAATACCATTATTGGAACGAAGTTCTTTTACGCGGCTTACAGTAGATTGAACTGGGAGAACTTGCAGAAATCGTCACGTAAGGAAAAACCGTTATGCCCCCTCCAGGCGACCTTTGACTCTCTTACTCTCTGTTTTTATCTATTATATACTGTTGTATGTTTTTTTTATATTTTATAATATAAAAAAAATATTGAATTAATCCTTACTTTACATTTTTGCTTTGTAAAAAATGTAAGTGAAAAAATGATAAAAAATAAAAAATACAAATTAGAGAGAAAGAGAGAGAGAGAGTCGAATAAAAGAGGGCTGTGCTAAAATACACTAATATATTAAATAGAAATCTGCGTATTGAATCACGTTTAGAATTGAAAAAAATCTTTTGTTTTTGTTTAATACAGATTACTAGCTGACCCGCCACGGTTACAATATACATATAAGATATAATAAACATAAAAGAGAAGAAATATCGGGGTAGCGATCGCCATTATCATCCATATATTTTTTAATGTTATAACTTTTTTTCTTTATTTAATTGACTTAATTTATTATGAACGTACATAACGTTTTCATATGCATAACATGCAAGATACTGATTTCTTTAAATTTATCTTTAAGAGATATTCCGCTGCCAATTGCCCTGGCCATGAGGTTTTTCTAGCATTTCCCTTAGTCGACTTTTACAACACCCAAGGGTTAAAATGGTGTTGTAGATTATGTTATTTCGCAAGTGAACGGTATATTATAAGGTGATACGCTAAAGTAAAGAATTTAATTTTAAAAAAAACATCTTCAAATCACGCACATACTTATGCAAATTCAAGAGTTTTTTAATTTTTCATGGGTGCCAACATCAGAACTTACCCACATTTATATAGGAGCATCTCTTAAGTCCACCGTTTCTAATAAAATAAGAATCATCGAAATCGGTCCCAGTGATAAAGAACTATCACTGAACATGCATAAAAATAGATTTCTACGAATTGAGAAGAAGTATACTTGAAAGGATTTTTAAACGGCTTTAAAAAAAGAACCTCCTTATTTTAATATACACTTTTTAACGTGCTGCCCCACACTAGGATTTCCCCTGTATCGTGTTTATCGCGCTTTCTACATAATTTTCACATGCACAACACAACCCGGCCCGCAAACTATAAATCTATGTTTTTAGCACAAATCTTGGCTCCGGCTGGGATTCCTAGGAACCGAAGCGTAGAAGTCAGGTTGTCAAACTACAGTTAATTTATAACACAACGGTTCGGTACGCTTTGTTAAAACATCGTAAGTAATTACTTCATGTAATCAGTATTGGTAACATGACTCGTCTGCGTAAATTAATGAAGGTGGCGCGATATCGAATTTAGGTATCGATGTCGCATCGATACGGTGTCGATAATCGAATGTTACGGCTCGATTTAATTTAATGCGACCATAAAATCACTACTTACGATCCGACTTTAATGATCGAGTCATTACAATGTAGATTTCTGTGGTTACTCTACCGGTGTTACGTTTTTTATTTTGTTCGTCTCTTTTATACTTTTTAATTAAAATTATTTCCGGACAGTTTTCTCGTGACAGAAGGTTTATTTTAAAAAAGTTTTCAACTATCTCTCTGAATAAGTTGCTTCAAAAAATATTATAGTTCCATTTCAGCTTCGGGTTTCATTAATTTATATAAAAAATGTGTTTATTTAAAAATTACAAAAAAATATTTAAATGGGCGCATGTTACAGACATATATTCAACATGCACAAACACGCAGATCTTAAAGAACTGTAATTGTTTTGTGTGGGAATCGAACCAGCGACCCCTAAAACCGAAAGTAATCATCGCTCGACCACTGAGCCGACCGTAAAACATATCGTTGATATGTAATTATAGCAAACGAAAATATTAAGTAAGACAAAAGTACAATGAACGCCTTCCCATTTAAGAAACGGAAATTTCGAATTTCTAAAACCTACAGTTATTTATAATTCGGCGTGATCCGTCGCGATAGCACCCGTTACCTCGCTCGGTAATTAACGAAGTTGGCTTCGATTCCGTACAATCGGGCCGATGTCATTGGATGGCGATAAGCGCCCTTCCGATTGGTCGATGGGCCATAACTTTGCACGGTTCCAACTTCGAGATTTACGGCTCAGCGATCGTTATGCATCCGACCCAATTTGCTAAGGTCCGGGTGGAGTTGTAATTGGTTTTTTTATTGGATTTAACTGATCAACAAAATTTTTATTCATTAAAATCTATTACAGATCATCGCTTGGCTTAGTATTCAGTGCTATTGACTTTTTTGCCGCTGTTCCTAGGTTCGAGTCCCAGCCATAGCCGACATTTGTGGAAAAAACATGTTGTTCGTTTTCGGACCTGGCAGTTTGACCCTGTGTCTCCAACACTTCCTTAATTACAGCTTACCTATGATCTTATTGCATAAGCGTTATATTTGGACGAGTGAGTGCCACTGCGTTTGCGGGCACACTAAGATATATCTCCTACACAGTTGATTCGGAAGATAGAATTTGGAAGTTGTCACGTGCTTATAAACGAACAGATAATGGCGGATCTTAGCAAATTAGGAAGAAAGACTTCATTCATGATTACAACACAACATAGATATAGAATAGTAATAGTTCAAAAGATATATAACAATAACATACGTTGTATTAAATTTCTTTCCTTTTATTATGACGGATTTCCGCAAACTAACGCCAGTTACTATTAACTATAACCCAAACTGGCGAATTATCTAACGTCATAGCATGCATACTCAGGCGGCTTCGCGTCTTGCGTACAAAATAAGTTTTTTTTTTTTAATTTCACACACGGGATACGAAGCAATGCACTCGTTTTCAAATATCACAAAACTAAAAGCTATCCCTCCTGAGCTGAAACGGCTTGTGTAAAATACAAACACGAAGTGAGTTACCAACGGCAACATTATTATCCAAGAATAACGAAACCATTTAACCGTGAACAACGATATCCGATGTCAATCACAAACTAGCATGGGAGAGCCGGCATCTGCTAGTGGGGCATTCCCGTCGTCCTTTCGAGAGAAAGGAAAATAAATTCAATTCGTCAAAATATTTCCGAGGGCGCAATAAAGCGATTATTTCGGTAGAAAAAACATCCAACACCGGCGTCTGTTTTTGCGGCGTTTTGCGGCGAGTACGGCCGGCTTTGAGTTCGCCGGTTCCACGATTTTAGATACAGAGAGAGGACCTATGCCGATGCGTCCAATAAACATTTTATCGATGGAGTTTGCGTATTTGTATGCCGGCGATTTGGTAGAATTTGTTATCAAGCCTTATGTAAATATGCTATTTTTGAAAGCCACAGTGTTGATCATTTTGTTTTTGAATGCATTTAATATTGAATTCGTTTCTGTGGTTTATTCACAACGCTTCTATGTTCGAGTAGCTTCGGAGCTCAGGGGCTACGCTCCCGCCTTTAATTTCATAGTACGCGAGTGGCCTGAGTTCGATCTCCGGTGTCGGCGCCTCTAAAAATGTTCTATAATTTTAAGTGCTGATTTACCACGTGTCCAGCGGTGAAGGAAAACATCGTGAGAAAACTTGCATGTCGGAGGAATAAAAAATATTTTCAGGACATGTGAAGTCCGCAAACCCGCTTTGGCGCAGCGTGGCAGACTCTTTCCGGCTCCAAAACCCTTTCAGATATGAGAGGAGGCCTGTGCCCAGCAGTGGGACATATATAGGGTATTATATTTTTTCTACTTTCTCGACTTTCTTGTTCCCTCACGAGGAAAAATACACACAGGCCGTGTTTCAATTACAATAATCTACAAAACATTATTTTACATATATTAATTGTTAAATATAATTTTATTAAGACTCTTTCTGTGAAATTTAAAGATGAAGTGCAATATAGATAGTATTTGAGAACAGTTCTTACATATTTCCATTGTTATTATTTACGTACGCAGTTATATTTTAAAAGCTAGTAGTCTAAACTAAGGAGCAGTTATTTTTTCCAGGAATGATCCTGACAAGGCAATACTAGAATACCTCAAAATGAACTCAGAGGTCTAATCCTGCTGTATATATTTATAAGGTGTGCGAAAACTCGAGGCTGAACCCATTATAACAATTTGTGGTGATGTACATGATGTTACGCAGTCAAACTCACACGTATAACTAGTATCTAATAATATGCATATATTATTTGTCTACCTTGAGCAACATTTTTTTCTTTAATTAAACCACCGTCGGACGCTTTATCTTTCATGACAAATGCATAATCAGCATTCCCCTCACGTTTCCCAGCGTGCGGTAGGTTTGGGTTCCATTCCCCAATGTATTGCTAAAAGGGCGGTTACGCAAGATTATTTGTATGTATATAGTCTGTAGGAGGTTGTGTACTGATCATCTTAACTTAAATTCAAAATTACCTTTTAGTGTCTTGTCTGGAAAGTTTTTCGTATTTATGACAAATCTTATACACACATTTATCATGTCTTCTTTCTTCTTCTTGCAATACCACTCTGTCAGCTCAGCAAATAAAACGATGTCCCACAATAGGTTTTTTCCTGCATCGTGGGTGCGTTTTACAGACAAATTTTTCATTCACCACACAATTCAGACACGAAAACCAACAATTTGTGTTTTTTCACAAATGGAAGCACTGACTGGGATCTGAACATAGGACACACAGCATATAAGTCAGGTAGGTTTCACTGGTGGTAGGATTCCCATGCAGGAATCCGTCTAGGTACAACCCCAGGGTCAGTTATTCTGCCGTGAAGCAGTAGTGTGCAAATATTACTGTGTTTCGGTTTGAAGGGCACTGTAAACCAGCGTAATCACAGGGAAATTGAGACTTAAGAACTGATGTCTCAGGGTGACCGACGCAGTGAGGACACCTCACTGCGCCGGTCACACAGAAATATTCTGACACAGCATTTGCCGTGGGCGGACGTTGCACTTACCATCAGGTGAACGTTTCGCTCGTTTCGTCACTTAACACAATAAAAAAGGTACTCTGACCAATAAGCCACGCTATCGTTAAACCTTTCTCTCAGAGCTCTCAGGAAAGAAGAGTCAGGAGAAAAGTTGTCGCAGTCATTAAATCTTCTTCTGGTAGAGGTATGTAACGATAACTAATCGTTACTTCAATATTTATCTATGTTTCTATGACATCAATTTCTTGACGACAATTTGGTGAAGCAAAGACGGCAACGCGAACTTTTCATTTTGGCTCTATAGACAATTTTTTAATACTATGTATATAGCATCCGGTCCAGTTTCAGATATATTTCTGACTAGCTGAAGCCCGCGACTACGTCCGCGTCGATTTAGTTTTTTTTAACCGTGGAGACTTTGATTTTCTAGAATAAACAGTATGCAAGATGCAAGTTGTCTATGTGCCGAATTTTCAGCGATTGGTTCAGCGGTTGGGCCATGAAAAGGTAACAAACAGACAAAAAGGACAGAGAGACGATCTGCGCGGTTTTGCGGGAAGTCGATGGATGCAGGTGGCTCGGGCTGTGGACTGTGACAGGTTGAAGTGATGACTATGATACCATAAATCGATCTTCACCCGTTTACTTTCTACATGGTACGAACTAGAAGAAGAGTATATATATATATATATATATATATATATATATATATATATATATATATATATATATATATATTTATCGTATAAATTGAGGAAACGAGCAAAACGTTCACCTGATGGTAAGTGCAACGTCCGCCCACAACAAATGCTGTATCACCCAGTGTATTTCTGTGTGACACCACACTGCGCCCGTCACCCTGAGATATCAGTCCTTAAGTCTCAAATGTCCAGTGATTACGCTAGCTCACAGTGCCCTTCAAACCGAAACACAGTAATGCTTTCACACTACTGCTTCATAACCTACCTAGACGGATTCCTGCATTCTTCATATTTGTACAGATTGACCATTTGTACGCGCTGATGTTTTAAAATTCCCCAGATGTTGTAGCTTTGAGTAACCATACTATCGGATACTGTTTCATCGATACAATCTCAAACTATCGATTCCGTATCGAGTTTCAAGCGGGCCGGCGTCGGCACGAGTTAGTAAACATTTCACGTCGCACCATCAATATTCATAATGCCCCAACCTGAATCGATTCTTGACTCTGATATCGCGTATTTGTTAAATTAAACTGACTACAAATTAGATCAAAGAGAACCGATATTGCTTTTTTGACATGCGTAAAAATGTTGCCATGTAACGTTGCACGGACCGTGTTGGGGTAATGTTCAAATGTTTGAATTATAAAATTCCAGCGGTAGAGCCTCAGAGCAGCTCAGTAGACTCGAACCAGAGAAGTTCCACAGTATTACAGAGAAAGTGACAACATAATACTGCCGGTGTTCTTCTAGTCAGTGACCAGAACCGGAGCAGCCATTGAGTTGTAAAAATCGACTAAGGAAAACGCCAGAAAATTAATGGCGGAATAACCACCACTGTTATGCCAGACCTAAATTATCATGACCGTCGACGGGCAGCAGCGTCTTACGTGCACAGTGCGAATTGCGTTCGCCAATCTTCCTGCCAAGCGTGGCGATCCTCCCAACCAAGAAGACGAGGTGAAATTCATAAGGAAGCTAATGTTGAATCTAAATTGCTTTGAAATCTCGTTAATTATTTTGTTGTCATATCTCTGTAAATAATTTTAGATTATTGACTTGCAAAAAAATAACATAAACAGAATAATGAGCTTGACTGTACGTTGTTATTTTTAAATAAATACTTAATATACTATAACTGGTGGTAGGATTCTTATGCAGGAATCCGTCTAGGTAGGTATCACCCCAGGGCCTGTCATTCTCCCGTGAAGCAGTAGTGTGCAAACATTGCTTTGTTTCGGTTTGAAGGGCACTGTGAACTAGTGTAATCACTGGCATATGAGACTTAAGAACTCAGGTCTCAGGGTGATGGGCAAAGTGTGGTGTTTCACAAAAATGTTCTGGGTGACACGGCATTTGTTATGGGTACACGTTGCCACTTCCCATCAGGTGAACGTTTTTCTCGTTTCATCACTTAATCAAAAAAAAGTAACTACTTAATATTTTTAGTAAATACGTAACCGATAAAAAAGATTTTATTGAAAAATACCATAAAGAAATAATCCCTCAGTATATTTAGCCGTGAACTTGCACTAGCGCACCGATATCCCCGACCTAATCCGCGTCTGTCTATTTACGGGGTCCCCCTTGCTCGTAAAACTTATAAATAATAAACGGTCGGCGGTAAAAGTCGCAAGGCGCGGGTATGAAGCGCGCCGGGGATGGATATCGCTCTGCGTTATGTCATGAAATGTGTTTCATGTGTCAGAAGTGCAGTGGTGGGGGCTCAAGCAGATGAAGTAAGAGGGAGAAAGGTTACAGTGAGACGGAAAGTAAATTTGTGACCATCGAGATCAGTTTCAGTATCATAATATACTAAATAAGAACACAGTTAACTGTATTTGTGTGGATTGTGTAATTTTCTAAAATTTCGTAAACATTATTAACGGAACCTTAATTTATACTCTGTTTTTTTTTAGGTTAATACCATTATGTATGGTTGTTTTTTAAACGTTTGACAGCTGCTCGTGGGTTTTTTTTAAACAATAACAGCGCTGTAGCTGATGCCACTGCAGCTTAATGCTGAGTCAGATACCTTTTTGGATTGGGTGACACAGCATTTGTTATGGGCAGCCATTACACGTTACGTCACTTTTATGAAATAAAAAAAATCTTATTAATACTACTCAGCGCACTCATTGAAGTGCTTGTTTTCTAATAGAAATTACGTTCAGTGACATTTTGAAATCTTGTCGCTCTGTCAGACTTAGAACTTGTAGCTCGCTTTGAACTATGACCGTACTAAATGGAAAAGAAAGAAAAAAGTATTTTTTATTAATTAAAATGTTTACGTCAGCAGCTGTCACACTTCAAAACACTCCAACGGAAGAATGGACTCGCTCCTCAACGGCACTCGACTAAAAATAATAAGATATCCGATATTTTCTTTTACAGCTCCCTCCACCTCCCTTTTACACCCTTTAAAGTGGGGTGACGAAATTTAATACCTCGAACAGTATAGAAACCCATTATTAGGTTTTGATTTTCTTTTTTTTATGTAAACATTTCATTTTTAACAAAGAACGTAACGCCATGGTTAACGTGTCACTCTATGATTACTTTCGGTTTACGTTTCACGGTTTACGATTGTGTTAGCTTGATGTCGGGTTAAAATTTAAAAGACTTACATTGGTAAATAA
Source organism: Luehdorfia chinensis (assembly GCA_019845155.1). Classification (NCBI taxonomy): domain Eukaryota; kingdom Metazoa; phylum Arthropoda; class Insecta; order Lepidoptera; family Papilionidae; genus Luehdorfia; species Luehdorfia chinensis. Next base: position 2,518,222 of record JAHVAK010000472.1, read on the forward strand.
TAATCAAGAAAAAAAATTCAGTATCATTATCATCATAACAGTAGTCCACTGCTGGATGGCTTCTCCCAAGAAATAAGATTTTTTTTAGAATAAAGAGACGAGACGAGCAAAACATTGACACGAGACATGAGTTCTTAAGTCTCATATGCCCAGGGATTACACTAGCTCACAGTGTCCTTGAAACCGAAATGCAGTAATGTTCGCACACTACTGCACACTAAAACGATGCAAAAATGACTCCCTGGTTTCTACCTAAACGGGTTTCCGCGTAGGAATCCTACCACCAATAAAATCAAAATAAAAGAGGCCTCGCAATTTAGACTCTGCTGTCTGTCACCTGTGTGCGTAGAGAGGTGTAAGAGGAATCGCGGCTCTAAAGTTGGTTGCATGAAAAACATACTTCATCTTGACAAAACACACTTCAATGACAAACTACCATAGATAGTAATGTCGAATATTTAGATTATTAATCTTTCTAACAAGTGTCACAGCAAGACCAGCAAGAGGTTCACCTAACGGCAAGTCCAGAAAGAAAGGAAAGTTTTGCGTAGAACCGCTCTGCGCTCGTCAGCTCGGCTTCAGTGACTTTCAGACCGTAACCACTACTTGACGATATCCGTCATGCAGGAATCCGTCTAGATAGGTACCACCGCAGGGTCAGTTATTCTGCCGTGAAGGAGTGGTGTGCAAACATTACTGTGTTTCGGTCACACTGGCACTGAGAGCTGGTGCAATCACTGGGCAATCAGGGGCAGTGTTATTCTGGGTGACATATGACACAGCATTGCTATGGGCGGACATTGCCCATAGCAATTTTAAAAACTGTTACAATAATTGCAACTGGACCCAAACACATCAATGTGTATATAAAAAATTAACTATTCCCGTATTTAACGAGCGACCGATAAAATTAAGTCTGCGCCATCCGATACGAGTACGTAACGACGGCAACCCTCCCGGCTGCGTTCTGTAATTGTCTGTTTTATTTGTAAGCCGACACTGAGGGCTTGCGGTCCCCCCCCCCCCCCCCTTCTGCATTCCAAATTATTCCGTTCGAAATTTAAAACCATCTTGACATACAATAGCATGGAGAACAAAATGTCCGACGACACTTGAAACAAATATTAGTTGATCATTTTTAGTAACCTTAAGCCAACGCAGTATATTCTTCCACAAAATTAAGGTACACCTCGTCACTTCCGACAAATAGTGGAATAAGCATTTTACGTTTAACCCAGACCAATAATGGCAGCTGCATCTATGCGAATGAAACATCAGGGACTGAAATCGCCAGCCCGCCTCTGAAATCCGGAGAGGCATATCCTGTAGTCTATTCACGAGCTGATGATAATGAAGATGTTTTTTTTTACTAAACCATTATCGTGTAAATGTACGATACATAGCGTTATTATTTAGATTAGTATTTACTAAATATTTAATTGTTATGAATATAATATATAATTATATAATTATTTGAAAAATCTAATTAACCACCTTTACCTTAGTCTGTCGCTTTTTACATGAGATGCTAGTGTTTTTTTATAAATGTATGTGGGTAAGTGAAGACCACCCTCTTTTTTCTGGTTTTTCATTATGCTGTATCAGTTCACTAAAGTTGTCTGGAAGAAATCGCTTTTAGTGATAATACCGCCTTTTGTACCTAAACTTAAATATAGTAATTCGTCTTATTTTTGTACATACATACATACATACATACATGTAATCGTGGCACACAAGCAGCCCACTTTTCGCACCCGCGGGAAACGTGACGGGTCGCGAACCACGTCGCCGATATTTTATTATATTTTTGATTAGAGTCAAAAGAACTTACACTTAACTTACTTAAGAGTCTTACTCCTCATTGCGTTCCCACGGGCAATATAGTGATAGCATTGCATATTATAGTGTTATTCTGCACAAATTAAAGCTGTCCGTACAATACCTTAGTCGCCTCTTACGACACCTCAGTAGGAAAGAGGTTGGTGCCATACTACTCTGCCGGAAACCAATTTTTGTATTAGTTTAAAAGAAAGAGTATATTGATTGATCGAACCATTTAAAAACTCATTAATTATAAATCAATAATATTGACTTATTTTTTTTTTTTTCAGAAAGCCATACTAATATTATAAATGTGAAAGTAACTCTCGCTGTCCCTCTGTCTGTTTGTTTCCTTTTCACGATTCAACCGCTAAACTGAACTTGACGAAAACTGGCACTCGGACGATGTCGCGGGCATCAGCTAGTTATCTGTAAATAGTAAACTGTTCTGAAATAGAAACTTTTAATTCTTCTACTTTAAAACTGATCGCTAATATCTAAAAGTATTGTCTTTCGATACCGGGAACATTCCACAAGTTGAAAATACGCACGAACACCCTACGCGCTGAAGATAATTCCGTCTCAGCGTTTCTAACCAGGATCAAGTATCTCAGTTATCACATCCAAGAATTCAGCAAGGAGAGTTGAGTTGAGAATGAGACTGAATGTGTTCCTTAGACCGAACGACGAGCCTCTTGTAATTTTTTTAGTTAATGGGTTGTTTTTTATTAATCATGAATGATATGCCTCCTTGGTGTTTTTTAAATATTTTATACTACCTGATGCCCGCGGCTGCGACCGCGTGGATGTAGGTTTTTAAATATCCCGTTGAAACCATTTCATTTTCCCAGATAAAAAGTATCCTATGTCCGTATCCAGGATGCAAGCTATCTCTGTGCCGAATTTGGTCAAGCTCAGTTTAGCGGTTGAACCGTGAAAGTTATAAACAGACGGTGGGACAAAGAGAGTTACTTTCGCATTTATGATATCAGTATGGATGTTTCTGTTTTTGTTCACGTTTAAATAGTACATTTAAAAGATAAGAATTGCTTACAAAATCTTAAAAGTATTCAATAAAAATCGCTTTTTTATCGATGCTCTCGTCATATTATTCCTTAGTAAAATGTAATTACGTTTCTTTGTTTACGTACAAAAATATTGCCAAAGAAATCAATGATTGCTATAGAACATCGACTAGAGGTTAAAATAGATCGAAAACATTATCAAAACATCGATATAAAAGCTGTGCTACAAACATTACAAAAGCATTATGTTTGTCTTAAAATCGAAACATCACCAATAAGATTTTAAAATTACTACTAAAGTGCATTCTTTGATGCCAGTATTCAGTACTTGATCCCGGCTATTTAGACATCGATATTAAAGTTGAACATCTGTTGCATATAATGGACTAATTACTTATAATTTATATGGTTCCATAGAATAATATGATAAGTTACATCATGAGGTTCATTTTAAAGTACATATGTGTAATGCTCATTATTATAAAACATGTCGGCCATATGCTTTCATTAAATTAATTATAGAATCTAGGATCTGGGACTATCGGCACATGTTCTCCAGTCGAAATTTTGTAAAAAATCTGATGAATTGAGCTTCTGGCAAATAAATGCTGATATTAATAATAACTGGATGAATTAGTCAAGTTGCGTCATTTTAACCGATATTGTCGGCTCGGTTGGTTGGTAATCCTTTGGCTTCTGCGCCGCGGGTCGCGGGTTCGATTCCCGCACGGGACACATATTTTTATGGCCTACAAATAGTTGTTCCGGGTCTAGGTGTTTGTGCATGTGGAATTTATGTATGTAAAACGCACCCACGACATAGGATAAATCCTATTGGGGGGCATCGTTTTTTAAAAAAAAAAATCAGCAGCAGATAGTTGTTTATTCACCAGTGTTAGTATTGCTACGTCGAGGTCCTTGCAAAGGTCTTTGGATCATATTGCCCTACGTTTGCATAAGTGAGAGCTATAAAGTATAAAGTATATAATCTAAGTAAAAAGTTGAAGAACTTTTTACTTAGCTTATACTTAGATTAGACCTATGATCCTCACATTAGGCAGAGCCTGTGTGATAGATTTACAGACTGCAGAGATACAGGCAATTTCCAACCATAAATTAAACCTAAAACTATGCGTATATTATGCGTAACATTATATAATCATTTGTGTATGTGTGTTTGTCTATATGTAAGCACGTATGTGTGGAAGAGAAAGAGAGAGGAAGAAAGCCGAGGCTAGCCCTATTACATCTGATGTAATTACTATAGATCCGTATATCCGATAGGCGATTGCAGTACCAGACGCCCCGCATCTTATACGCTGCTGCCCCTCACCACTATGTGTAAACAATATTTTTCAATATGGTTATTCCCTCACCTGGCTTTGAGATATTCCAGGCATTTTCCTTAGACGGCTCTTACGACACCCACGGGGATGATATTGAGTGAGATTTTTTTACGCGGACACAGTTATACGACAGTAACTAGAAGTTGTAGAGACATCCAGAAAATTGGAGATGTGGACTACATCTCCAATTTTCTGGAAAAAGGCTGGTCTCGCCAGATCGGGTGGTCTGATCTAGGGAGGACTTGATTTTTCGTTTTTTAAATGTGTAATCCGCTATAAACCTGGCGGCTTTTACGACTTCGTCGTAAGAGACTCGCGAGTAAACTTCTCTCGACAGTAACCTTAAGATCTCGCATGTGTAACAAACAATTCATGAATATTAATTTATTTAACAAATTTCTCAATTCACTAAGAGTATATTTAACCAACACGTTGCGTAAAATTATTGTCTGAACTTACGTTTTTTTTTCAACACAGATATTGTATTATATCGGTTCTTATTATGTATAATTTGCGTCTTACCATGTAACCTTGTTTTTTCATTTGACTAAGTCATCTTGGCACTGTGGGTCTATAGCTTTAAGACAATTGTTATTTTTTTTGGTAAATAACTTTTTATTGCCAAAATAAAGAGAATAAAAAATATAGTTACCGTAGATGAAACTTCAATAGCGCGATCTATTTCTAGAGCTTCCGATGTGGTCACACAAGATGTCGCTAGTATTGCGGTAAAGTATTCAGTTTTTAATTTATACTTCAAAAGTGTTTTGAATCAATAAATTAAAATAATTATTGATTCCATTTCTCTGAAATGAACTATCGTTAAATTAAGAGAAATAATTAAACAGTACAATGTAAACACAGTCGCAGACTTGACAATGGAAATTAAACGGCAAATAGCTCCTCCTCATCTTTGTCACATCTCCCTTGCCGTTTGAAGTTTGCGGTCGTTGAACTACCTTTCATGAAGAATTGAACTTTATTTGTATCGTATGAAGGTTGCGTTGGTTTTTAGAGTAGTTTTTGTATGTTTGTCGGTGGTTGTACCGGCGTTTCCATTTGTCTTGTTTGCTTGCGTGGGGTCGCAATTAGCCGGGAGAGAAAAGTAACATGGATGGTATGATGGAGCTTTCATATTTAACCTTTCTTCGAGTGGCGAAATCAATTACGTATGTTTTGTCGCCACCGGCAACTTCTGTACAATTTTATGGTTTGGTACTTTGCTTTTTTAATCGTGCTTCGTAAAGGCCAAAATTATATTACAGACTATCTGATGCCCGCAACTTCGTCCGCGCGGATATAAGTTTTTAAATATCCCGAGGGAAAGCTTGGGTATAATATTAGTATGGATAAATGCGAAAGTCTGTCTCTGTGTTTGTTACCTTTTTACAGCTGAACCATTTAAACGATCTTAACGAAATTCGGCACAGAGATAGCATGCATCCCATAGGATACTTTTTATCTTGGAAAACTAGATAGATCCTCCCGGGATATTTAAAAAAACTATTTCTACGCGGACAAAGTCGTGGGCATCAGCTAGTAATTTTGAAAAAATCGTGGTAACTTTTTTTGAAGTGAAGCGCCTAAGAAGTGACACTAAAAAACCGATCTAAATCTATTCAGTAGTTTTTGCGTGATGCGCGCACAACGACAGACTTCTATTATTTTATTTATGTAGGTAATTATTGGATTTCATTGCTACTTATTAAGTAATGTATTTACATTATGTAATGCGTATTTACATTATAAAAATATACGGTTTTACAAAATAACGTTGAAATACTGCAAAACGGATAAAGTAAAAACTGTTTTATTTTGTATTTTTTTGATAGTTTGATGTGACGAGACGTGTAAAACGTTAAAATGATGGTAAGTGCAACGTCTGCCCATAACAGATGCTGTGTAACTCAGAATATTTCTGTGTAGCTCTACCCTGTGCCCGTCACCCTGACACATACGAGTAAGTTCTTAAGCCATATGACCAAGTGATTACATTAGCGCTCTGTGCCCTTCAGACCGAAACACTAATGTTTGCGCACTGCTGCTTCACGGCAGAAAACTGGCCCTGATTCCTGTACAAGTATCTGCAAATTTTAATTAAAAATCTTATAAACTTGCTCTTTTTCAATGCTCAATTATATTATAAGTTATTTTGGTTTTACTAAATTATTTCATAACTTGCAAAGATTCTTACCATATAACTACAAATACGAGGAAAGCACGATAAGCTACCCCAATGTTGCAACTTGCAGGGGTGAAAAGCATTTGCATACAATACACTCTTACAATTTAAATTTAAACGGATTTCGGTATAAATATATAAACAGAGTCCGCCATTTTGATTCTTGTTTTTCTTTATAGAAGTTTAACCCACAAGAAGAATATAACTTTCGACGTGGTGTTTTCTCGAAATTGTGCTTATGTTTTCGGTCCATAATACTGGGGAAGATTAAACAACATACAAAGACATTTATGTATATCTAGAAAAATTTAATGTAATAATTACATTTTTTGTATGTTCCATGATCAAACGAGATGTTCTTTAGTTTTTAAATGAATAATTAATATCAATGCAACACATTCCCATAAAATATCAAATATAGCTTTCTTGTCTTTTCCGGTTTTTTCTGTCCCAGCCAGATAATTTGAAAACTGTTAGATAAATTTACGTGCAATTTTTGCGGGCTTTTTTGTAGCTCGACTACTTTTTACGATATGTAGAGAAATTTGATAAATTTAAAATTAAAATATACTTACAGAATTAGCCTTGTGGTCGCAGCTTAAGAGGATCTACCACCCTATCTCGTCCCGTGGGTGTCGCTCCTGTTACATCCGCCTGCCAAGCGTGGCAACTATGGCAAAATCCTACCAAAATGAGAGCCCCAAACTTACGTGTTTTGTGGGAAGCCTATGTTCAGCAATGTACTAGTGACTGAAATGAAAATTCGTTCTCCTCAATTTCTTATCAAACTGAAGCATTTACTACACTCGTTCACGAGCACACCTGTAATATGTTGATCTAAAATATTTTGTCCCTAAAACTTACTTCCAACGTGTAATTTATTTAGTCTAGAGTTAAATGACTGTACGGGAAACGGCGTTGCTCTCGTACCACCTGATCTCCGGGAGAAGGTCGGACGAAAGTGAACTGCAGACTGATATATAACGCCGCTCCGGCTCATTCGTATTCAGCGAGGCGCCCCGCACCCCGACCTACCCTGTTTATTATACGGCCTATCGATTTAGGGACACCTTTTTATTTATACTGTATAGCGGGTTGACCTTCGTTTCAAAAAAAGGCAAAAATAAAGTTTAATTTTAAAATGTAAAGATACTAGAACTTCAAATGTAGGAGAATTACAAATATAAAATGAAAATATTGTTTTATTATAATTACAGTACGGCCGTTGAGAGAATGCTTTTCTAACAGGTGATCGTATAGACGTTGCAACTTTGAAGTGGCCAATAATTTAGAATGAAAATATTATTATAGTTTACTTGTCTTCTAACGAATAATATCATTAAAAATTATGTCACCTTACAATGAAATCAAAAAAATACATATATAGTTTTGTGCTAAATTTATCAATAGTCATGACCAACTGACACGTCAGAAACGCATTCTCTCAGCGGCCGTGTTGTAGTTATTGTGATTTTTTGATTGCTATTTCTTTGCGAAATTAAAGTATTTTTTATAGAAGAAAGAAAAAAAAGTAAAAAGGCGAGGCTTAATCAAAGTAACAACATATAAACGTCCCACTGCTAAGCACAGACCTCCTCTAATTTCTGAGAGGGTTTTGGAGCTGGAAAATTATCTCATATCAAATCTAATTAGGAATATTTTGATTTTGTCGATATACGTGGTCTTCAATTGTTTGTTTGTTCTGTAAGTAAAAAAATCTGATGTGCAGGTATCAATGTTGTTTGGGTAATATCTGATAAGTTATGAGATCTGTAATAATATAATGAAAATGACTCAAACACGCTTAGTACTTATTGCTGATACCACATCGTAAAAAGTCCTCTTTAAATTTCTGTGATGGATTACTTCGTTATAGTCTAATTATATGAGCCGTGTGGTGGCAGCTCGTTAAAAGAATACTACCACTCCATCTCATCCAATGGATCTCGTAAAAGGCGAGTAAGGAATTAAACTGCATTGTGCACCCAACAGCGCATGGTGGCGATGGGCTCACCACCTATCACACCAAGTGCATTATATTGTTTTGGTGAAACGTGGATTGTGGCAGTCATCTGTTTTAGCAGTGCCCAGTCTCTGACTACCCCTTATGGGATACAATCGTGATCTTATGTATGTATGTATATATATGAAAATAAAACAAAAGTCAGCACTTACGAAGTATACTCGGTCGGCTAGTATTAAATCCATACTAATATTATAAATGCGAAAGTAACTCTGTCCGTCGCTCGTCTGTTTGTTACCTTTTCACGACTCAACCGTTGAACCGATCTTGATAAATATTAGCGCAGAGATGGCTTGCATCCTGGAGATGGACATAGTATACTTTTAATCCCGGAAAATTAAAGTGTTCCCACGGGATTTTTAAAAAACCTAATTCTAGGCGGACGAAGTCGCTGGCATCAGCTAGTAATATGTATATAAAGTGCTTAAAATATCTGACGACAATAAGGCATCGATTGATGTACCACGTACTAGGATTGCATGAGATACACGAAAACTCTTAAAAAGTTGCAAAACTTTGCCGGGCTTACTTCTCGACTTGGCAGCTACACAAGACTTATTTTACAGAGGACACTAAACAATAGGTGAGCGGTTTGTTCGCTACGTATCTTAGGAATGTAGGCGCATAGTTACAAAGTACCACGTCCATATAACACGGGTCTCATCTCGAGCGAGATTGCAGTGCCTCTTGAAGCGCGCCTGTCACTCAGCAAGATATTTTTCCTTTCATACGGTGAGAAAAAGTATAAAAATGTCGGCCCACTGGTACAGACTTCTGCATTCCTGGTGCATTCTTTCTAGTAATAACTTACAGACGCATTCCGCAGGCTATTTTTAAGGTTTTCTCATGTTTAAAAATTACTTTGTTATGATTAATTGATTGAAGTAAACGGTATTGTTGTATTTAGTTCTTCCATAACCAAAAAATAGTTAAAATTGTACACTTGTGTCCGTTTGTTACCTTTTTACGGCTCATCTGTTGAACCGGTCTTGAAAAAATTCGGCACAGAGATAGCTTGCAACCTGGAGAATCAAAGAGTTCTCACGGTAGTAAAAAAAAAACAATCTACGCGTACGTTGTCGCGCGCTTTCACTAATAACACATAGAAGCAAGAAAAGAATATTAAAATTAATTCTTTATGATTACAGATAAATACGAAACTGTTTTTGAAAATTTTAGTTTTCAGATTTGATATGCTATTTTTCAGTTACCGCCATAGTATTTTGTATTTTTATTTTATTAAACGTTGCCCCACACTGGGATTTATAGTGATCTAGGGATGTGTCTATATAGATATATATTTAAACACAAACTACGAGACCGAAACAACTATCTACAGGCATGTTTTTCTGCGCAGAAATCGTATCAACGACACCTAGCCCAAAGGCCAATTGCTCAGCAAAAAAATATTTATCACTTCTATAGTTTACACAATTCTAAAGTTTACTGGAGAAAGTCGCGGACAGCTTGTTTCTTTAAAGTTTAGAAGCAACATTGCTAGAAGGTTCTATTTTAAACATACTTAAGTCTATCTCAGTGAGAAAGTTTCAAGTCATCTACTCTGCAATTTTCTTCGCACCCGAGAGTGGAGGGACGTAAACCAATAAAGCTCGAACCGTTTTAATCTGGCTCAGGTTGGTCGCAACGGCATTATCCGGGGGTAGCGGGTTCGATGCCATTAGCCTTAAGAAAGAAGTTTCTCGATTGAAGCGATGGAGATTATTTTGGATTTTCTCTAATTTTGCACTGACAAATAGTGTATTTGTCAATAGTTCGTTTATTTATGATGTCTGTTGATCGTTGGTGTACCCCGTTGAATTTAAAAAGAATTAAATTTGTTTTAAATTTTAAGAAGATTTTTCTTAAGTTAATTTTTCTGTAGACTTGGTAGCTTCAGTTTTAGTCATTTGTTTAAAACGCTTGTTAAGAAAATATATAGTTAGGCAATACGATTTGCCAACAATTCTGAAGATATTAAAAATGCATATATTTTTTTAATACCAATCAGTCAGTTAACGCTTGGAAAACCAGTAAAATACCATTAAAATTGGATACGCTTTTTCGATATAAATTATTTATCAGCCACTATTTTACTATAATTTTCGGTGTAATTTAAGTTGAAAACACATAACAATCTCTCAAAAAATTTGTTACCTTATACTAAGATATCGCGGGTGTATTTTATAGATACTTATTAGTTTCATCAGCAATAAAATCAAAAACATTTTAACTTCATTCTTAAATTATTTAGATATTCAGAAATTATTTTAAAACGCAAATGACATAAGTAAACGCAAATACACGATCAAATGAAAGGAAAATTAAACGTAAACATCTCAATGGCGCCGACGACGCTCATCACGGACGCTCGCTTATCTCTTGAATGAACGAATGACAGAGTGAATGATAATGAGAGGCAGGAATGAGACAAGAAATGAAAGGCATGGAAGTTAAGAATAATATTGTCAGATGCCGCGTGCCGAACCTTGCCTTTACGTGACATGCCACTGAAAAGTATTATGCCATATAGCGATATTGTACGCACAATTTTTACCAGTTTTGTAGTTTTGTAAATGTATATTCATGACGAGCAAGTTGAATTATTCGTTTAAAAAAAGAAGTTAAGAGTAAGAGTAATAAATAGGTAAGTTTTACAGGCATAAATTTCATATACCCAAAAAACCGAAAGCAAATAAAAAGGTGTTTTCCTTTTTTGTGAATCCGTCTAAACATGTACGCAAATAAAACAATCCAGACCTGACGTATTACAATGCACCCTCCGCTCTACCCTCAAGAAATCAGGGTGCATTCCTCCCCGACTTCCTTCAGAGATATATGATTTTAATAATCGCCAAGATTACGATAGGAAGGGCCATGGCGGATTCTTTCAAGTGTCCCTCAGAGAGGTCTGTCAGCTCTGAGAAATTGTCCCCGTAGCTATTTCATTTGTGAGCACCACTTGATATATGGGAGTGCTTGCCGTTTTCAAAATGGACGGTCTAAGGTTCGGGGATTTCTTTTATCCTTCCTGTCCTTGTGCTATTAACAATGCATGCCATCTAGTTTGTGTTTACGAATAAAATAATATATGGATTCTTCAAAGTGGTCAATTTAAGTCCACAATTGTCTGAAATTGATCTGCATATATTTTAAAATACAAATCATTATTTAGTGTAAGTGTGTTATTAGTGTGTGTTGGCGGTGTGGTGGCGGCTTATGAGACTCTATCACATCTCAATCACATCTCATCCCGTGGATGTCGTAAAAGTCGAAAGAGGGAAAACGAAAACCAGGAGATGAGCAGCAGCATCTTCCCGGAACATCTCATTATATAAACTGCGGTTGCCAACCCGTCTGCCGAGCGTGACAACTATGGCAAAATATTTGGGGGGACCAAATGAGAGCTAAAACTTTTGTGGCAATCTATGGGGGAGGCCCATGTTCAGCAGTGGACTAATGATAGGCTGTAATGAAGAAGAAGATTAGTAGAAGTAAACTGATCGACACCATAAATATCCCACATTAATAGTGCCAAATATTTTTGAGAGGATTTTGAAGCCAATAAGAGGCCGCCTAGGCTGCCGCGAGTTGGCGTACTTGACTTTTCGTCGAACTCAAAATTTCAGCAGTGGCAAAAATTAAAGGAACAGAAAATTTTTTTTTTACCGATATTTGAAAGGCTGTATCTCAGTGAAAGATTTTTAATTGGATAAGGTGACGCGACGAGCAAAACGTTCACCTGGTGGTCAGGGCAATCGCTACCCATAACAAATACTGTGTCACCCAGAATATTTTTGTGTGGCACTACACTGCGCCCGGCACCCTGGGACATAAGTTCTTAAGTTTCATATGCCCCGTGATTACATTAGCTCTCCGTGCCCTTCAAACCGAAACACAGTAATTTTTGCACGATGCTGCTTCACGTCAGAATAACTGGCCTGGGGTGGTACCTACCTAGACGGATTCTCGCTTAGAGGATTTCCTCCAGTAAAAGAGATAGTCGTACTGAGAATAAAAAAAGAGATCCTTTTTAAGTTAAAGTCTGATGTCGACTTTTGGTGCAATTATGAAAAATTGGTGGTAGTGTTTTTATTGAATTTTGTAATTTCTGTGTATATTTTGAGTTTTGATGTTTAATATTGATAGTTTATTATGCAGCTAGTGCTCGTGAAAGTGTACAGTGATTGGAAAATTCAATTAAAGACCAAAATTGTACTTTTTGTTTTGTCTCCATCAGTCCAGCAAATCCTCAGTAAAAGTCAACTATCATTTTACTGTCGATGGAAATTTTAAAGTCTTGCTGTTTAAAGATTGTATACCTGGATATGTTACTTGCCACTGGAAAATATTCCACAAATAAATAAATACTAATCAGCCTGATATCTCAACAAAAAATTGACGTAGAGAGAATAAAAAAAAATTGAAGCTAGATAAACAGGCTATATTCCTCGTCAGGGAACAAAGTAGCAAAAATGTAACAGCCTATATATGTCCCACTGCTGGGCACAGGCCTCCTCTCATTTTCGAGAGGGTTTTGGAAGTGGGAAGAATCCGCCACGCTGCTCCAATGCGGGTTGGCGGACTTCAAATGTCATCGACATATTTTTTATTTCACAGACACATGCAGGTTTCCTCATGATGTTTCCTTCACTGCCGATCACGTGGTGAATCAACACATAAAATTGCAATTAAGAATTTTAGTGATCTAGCAACACCAAGAATCGAACCCCGGTTAATCGCATGCTTTGAAATTTAAAGCGTTAGTCCCTGAGTTACCACGGCTCAACAAAGTAGGACATTGTTGATTGACTATATTTCCAAAATTAGTCTGCGCGATCGATGATCTGAAAAAATATTAAAATCACACGGCTAGACATCTCGACGACTAATAACCTACCCGTCGTCGTTTATTAAGCAACCACTGCACCCGTTGCACTCCTAATAAAGCCCTGTCACTCCCGCGGTTTTTGCCGCCATCTTGCCGGCGCCATCTTGAAAGATACTCGTGCGATGGGAGATTAACGCTGGCAATTAGTTGACATGTCAAAATTTGACGTTGTGGAAACAAAGTGAGATTTAATTCGGTGTTTACGTATTTACACAAACTCCTCATTGGATGTGTCTGTGCGAACATAAATCTAAGTAAGATAAGTTAGACAATCAGGATATCTAAGTTAGTTTTCTTCGGGGACACCTTGAAAAAATTCAGTAACTTGGACTGAGGCGCCATTCTGCCATTCTCTTTCAGTGCTTTCTCTCTTTTATACGTAACAAAAATGCTTCGGAAGCGTATATCTAAATACATCGCATGTAACATATTCTACGCTTATATATTAACAAAACTTTTATCATATATAATATTATAATACTTTTTACCCTCTAGGTAATAGCTGAAAATCAGTGTTTGCTCCTTGAGCAAAGATTCACTGAGTTATGGCCTTTTTGTGTCACTGCAGCACACACGTCGTTTATGTCTTTGTTTCTTTAAATTTACACAATTTTATTTTTATTGTTTATTATGTAATTCCGTGTTTTTTCATGCTTTAGCTGTCATTCTTGTAATATAATTTTTGTATGTAAATTCAAGAAGTGTTGTAGTGTCCAAATAAACGAGTCATCTATCTATCTATCTATCAGTAGTGCCATCGTAACATCGTAACCATTGACCACAATCAAACTGACATTAAAAATAATTTTGTAGCATAGCAATTTAAATGATGTATCAATAGGGGATCAACATACAATAAAATGATTTTTACGTACGAATATAATCAAATTTAGATCTTGTATCATAAAGTTATCATCATCATCATCATTTCAGCCTATCACTAGTCCACTGCTGAACATAGGCCTCCCTATAAATTGCTACAAAAGTTTGTATAGTTGACATGTAGGTAGCAGGCGTGTTGGCAACCGCAGTTTATTTACAACACAGTTTGTTTACACATCTGACTACTTAGTCAGCAAAGCCTGTTTTGTTTGAAAAGCGCTGTACTCAGTCACTTAGATCTAATTTTTTATGCGATTTTTGTTCGCACAGATACACCCATTACTTTAAGAGGCTTATAAGAGTCTCAAAATGCGCCATATATTCAGACCAATAATTTATATAAAATCACTAATAATAGTCTTTTACGAATACATGTTACATAATATGTCTATTTACTGTGTGTATGATCTTTCTTTGTCTCTGCCTACCCAGTTAAAAAGAGTAAGCGCAAATGTAAGTATATTATCCACATTCTATATCAAATGAAAAGAAATATTACCCACAACTTTTACGACATCCATCGTACAAGGAAGCACGCGTTAAATATAAATTATAACAAACTCAGGGAGCGCGGCAAAGGCGTTATGAAATTAGCGCGGCGATGTAGAAACAGACGGTCGGACAAATTAGTTTAGACGTAATCGTGTCTGCTAACACTACTGTTAGTACTGTCAACCTCCAACCTCATGTTGGTTTGTGAAATTAAATTAGTTAAACTTACTACTTTGGTTGTTCCTAAGTATAACATTGAGATAGTAAATATTAAAATATTTGTTTTTATGTACAGACAAAAAATCTGCTTAAATGTGTATTATATACTTCCGCACCTTAGTACAGTTTTGTTAGTTTAAAGTCGACTAACGAAAATATGTTCCGAAACAACAGTAGGTCTTTTGGTGAAACAGCGATAATTGTAGAGAAACGATAGGAGACAGGCGCAGTGTGACGTATATAAAAAGGTGCTATTACATTAAAATCAAAAAAATATAGTGTTTTGCACAATGATTGACAGGGATATGAACCCACGTAACTAACACTTTATCTTATTATAAAAATAGGTAGATTTCAGAACAAAAAATTAAGAGGCTATCAAAGCCCGGTCGATTTAAGGGCTGTAGACCCAAACGGTGAACAGACAATTGTGACCAGCACCCAGGAAATGCCCTTTTTTACAAACTTTTATGTGACTTACAATATTTGTGTGTTTGGACCGAAATTTGCAACGGAATTTTAAACCAGTTCTTGTAGCCCGAAATGGCTTAAATTTGGTATTCATGCACATGATGACAATGCAATATTATATTGAGCGGGACCTGATGCAGCTGCCAGGGCCACCTGCAGACCACCCGACTCTTCAACAGCTTACAGCAGCTATATCGTGTTTAGACTCCTTAGGCCCTGGCAACATTTAAAGACATTTACAAATAAAAGCTTGTAACAAAAATATGATTTTTGTTTCAAACTTATTGAATTATTAAGGTATCAGCGTAACGCTGTTGCGGTTCGTCTGATTGCATACTTGCCTATAAGGCTATAATTTTAACTTGGGGAGGTCCTTATTCTAGTCGCAATTCTTTTTACAGACCGATGAAGATAATGATGATGAAGTCACATTATCATATTTGAAAGATAAAAATTTTCATTATTTATCGACTCCATAAAGTAGTTAACATACATAAGATCACGACTGTATCCCATAAGGGGTAGTCAGAGACTGGGTACTCACTGCAAAAACAGATGACTGCCACAACCCACGTTTCACCAAAACAATGTAATGCACTTGGTGTGATAGGTGGTGAGCCCATCGCCATCATGCGCTGTTGGGTGCACAGTGCAGTTTAATTCCTTACTCGCCTTTTACGAGATCCATTGGACGAGATGGAGTGGTAGTATTCTTTTATCGAGCCGCCACCACACGGCTAAAGTAGTTAAACGCAAACAAAAACTACGTCGACCGCAAATTGATTCAGTTAACTTCCAACCCCGGCACAGAAATGGCCGCGGGCGGTGTCGAATGTAAAAACTGCATAGGGTGGGATCATTTGTCACACAGGACTCGCTGGGGTCGAATTCAGTAGCTAGGCATTTGTTTGACATAAAGTTTGTTTCGAGGCTTTGGCATTGCGGTTTCATTTGCGGTCATTATTTAATCAAAAGACCGACTTTCACGCTGCTCCAAACGTTACCGCGAGGAGTAGATTAGCGTACCAGACTTCTACGCCCCTGGTCCTGGATTCGATTCCCTACCGGAGAATCACAATTGTTGTTGTGCAAAAACTCAAATTGTTGCTTTTTGGATCGGGTTGTGGGAAGTCCTACATTGGGGCAGCGTTTTTTTAAGAAAAGAAAACAGGCGTGTACAGCATTTACTGTTACGTGACTCCTAACTTAAAGCTTTCCAAAAACTGAACAAAAAAAGGTAGTTACGTTACGTTAGAAATTATTTATATATTAATTTATTAACAGAGAGTCAAAGAAAAACTTAGGTTCTTCTCTGAGAAGGTCTTTTTCAAACTGGTGTAGATTTTCACGATTGACTTCTAATCACAGTCGGAATTGATATTTCAGGAAAACACAATTTTTGTTTTCGGGACATCGGACATCACCTCTGACAAGATTTACTTTGTATTAGCGATGGGTGTTGCAAAAAAATCAATCGACTGAATCGAAAATTGTGCTACTCGTATTACACATTAGATGGTCGATTTAGTAGTTCCTCACCATGATCATTCGATAACAATCAAACTACTAACTGAACTACTAACACTGTACGCACACTGCAAGTAAGTAGTGGCACACGGACTTTCAACTATTGATTTGTAGCGCAGAGCACACCCGCCGCACTATCTTTTGTAATTACTTATTTAGTAGGTAGTACGAGTATAGCAATAGGTGCGCTGCGCTACAAATTAGTAATTAAAGTGTCGGTCATAGTTGTCCGCCGCGCGCCGTTAGTCGAGACTTTTACCGACTAAACTGAACAATCGACAAATTTGATTAGTTGAAATAATCGCCCATCGCTACTTTGTATTGCTTAGATTTTCCAACGGATACAGTAATGTGAGTATGACAGAGTGTCTCGTTGGTAATGAGTGGTGAGATCTGATCCGTTGCGAAAGTGCCCATTATACTTATGGCCAGATTACAACTGATCACTCAGTGTAGTATCCACTACCGCACCGCCGCCATCAACGGAGACGTGTAATTATCATAAAAATATTCTGTTCTTTATTTAAACAATGTATCCGACACTCCAATAAATTAAACACTTCGTGGTATGCCGGAAGTTAATATAGAACCGGAGTCGCAGTGCAACCGGATCCCTTCCGGGCCGCGGTCTGCGTCGATGCAATTGTCATGCAAATGCCTGAATTAATCGTACCCGGTTAACCGGGGACGTGGAACTTTTGCTATCCGTATACTTTGGATGAGGGTACACTTAAAGGGGGGACTAGGGGGCTACGTACACTGAACATTTTATGGGAACTGTGCTAGTATATTTCAGTCATATCAGTCTCTGTATTATTAAAGAAGTGGTAATTAATGGTAGGATTCTTTTTGTAGGTAGGAATCTCCGATATTAACATTACTGTGTTTCGGTTGGCCCTTCCAACCGAAGCACAGTAATGTTTGCACACTACTTGCATACTACACTGATAGCTAGTTTAACTGGGCATATGAGGCTTAAGAACTGATGTCTCGGTGTGACGAGCGCAGTGTGTCGCTACACAGATATTTTTTAGGCGACACGGCATTTGTTACGATTAGACGTTGCCCTTACCATCAGGTGGACGATTTTCTCTTATCGTCACTTTCTTACATTAAAGAAAGTGAGTCGACATAAGTATTAAGAGTCGGGAAGAGACCGCCACGCTCTGCGTCAGGCTCTGCAGCCGATTTACGGCTTCACATGTCGTCAAACTATTTATTATTTCTCAGAAATACAGTTTTCCTCACGGTGTAGTCTTTACTACTTACTACGTTACTTTTAACAGACTATAAATGTCCCACTTTCGAGCACAGGCCTCCTCTCATTTCTTGGAGGATTTTAGAGTCGCTTAGAGTCCTCTTCGGTGCATCAATGGCGGACTTCACGTGTCCTTGAAATATTTTTTTTTGATTTCTCATACATGCAGATTTCCCTGTCGATGATTTCCTTCACCGTGCACGTGGTTAATCAGCGCTTAAAATTTTAATGGTGCCGGGAATCGAGCCTAGGTCACTCGCAGACTATAAAACTTAAAGCGAACTCATAGCCTCTGAGCTACCACTTATCTTACATGTAAAGTATTTCTTTTATTGAACCTAGATATATATTACTTACTTTACATGGCATGTACCAGTGTAAACAAATGTCATCATCGTCATCGTCTTTGACGTCTTGACAGACGTTATAAGTAGTGTCAAGTGTAATATGTTATTGGTGGTAGGAATCCATCTAGGTAGGTACCACCCCAGGGCCAGTTATTCTGCCGTGAAGCAGTAGTGTGCAAACATTACTGTGTTTCGGTTTGAAGGGACTGAGAGCTAGCGTAATCGCTGGGCATATGAGACTTAAAACTGATGTCTCAAGGTGACGGGCGCATTGTGGTGTCACACAGATTTTTTTTGGGTGACACAGCATTTGTTATGGGCAGACGTTGCACTTACCATCAGGTGAACGTTTTGCTCGTTTCGTCACCTTATCAAATTAAAAAAAAACAACTATGTCGATTGTCGATGAAGCCCACAGAGCGCAGGGGTGTAAAGTGCTGGTACGTAAAAGTACTTGAGGGCTGATGACGTTTAACCCTTTTTTCCGCTCTTCTTGATCCACGCGTCGTCATGGGTGGTACGACCTTTATACACGCACTAATAAATGTGCCGTGTGATGGCGGCTTAAGAGAATCTACCACCCCATCTCGTCCTGTTTGTGTCGTGAAAGTCGAAACAGAGAAAATGAAAACCTGGGGATTGGCAGCAGCATCTCCCTGAAATATCTAAATAAATAAACTGGCGTTGCCAACCCGCCTTCCAAGCGTGGCAACTATGGCAAAATTCCCCCAAAGTGACAGCTACAAACTTAAAATCTATGAGATTGCCACAAAAGTTTGAGAGGAGGAGGCCTATGTTCGGTTTTGGACTAGTTATACGCTGAAATGATGACGATGAATAAATTTGTTCATTCGTTTGTAGGTATCTTGAAAATAAATTATAATATTTGCATGCAGGTATATAATAAATACAGTCTTAAAAACTTATTTTATTTTATTTAATTATTGGATTGATTTTTTATTATTAATTATATAAATTATTTGTATCAATAACCATAAGTCGAAAGCAACAAGTTAATTGGATTTTTTTTAAATAAATATTATATAAATTACACATTGATAAATTATATTAATATGATTAAGGTTACTCGTTATAATTATATGAATAAATTCATGTATTATTATAAATCAAATTGTTAATTTTCATACTTTTATTTATGAAATGCTTTTATTATATTAAGATTATTAATTGTGGTTTTATAAAAGATAAGTGTTAAACCTCGACCCTTCATAATTTCTTAAGAAGGGGATTGTAGGTATCTTGAAAATAAATTATAATATTTGCATGCAGGTATATAATAAATACAGTCTTGTCTCAACTCTCGTGTTTGATTGCCGCATCCAAACAATACAAAATAAACATGAGCAGGCGCTGAATGAGCAGCTGAAATTTTGCATTTTACAATTGCAGCGATTAACAATCTTAGTGTTGCCACACCGGGAATCGAAAGCACGTCGTTCGCATATTTGGAAATCGAACCCAGCCCCTGAGCAACCAACGCTCCGAAAATTCAAATACTAGTCAGGAATAATGTTTGTGAAACAAAGTTTCGGGACATGGAATTTGTTTGGACGTTCCTGAATTTTAATATCCAGGCTTCTCTTAACTTAGCCTTGTCTTTTATATACTACCTTATTCTATTATACTTGATGCCTAAATAGCTTAGCGGACAGCGTATCTGCTCAATTGTTTATCTTTAATCCAATGTCTAATTGGCTACCGGATTTTATGTAATATAATATATATAAAAAATATTTGATTTCAGTATTGGATGTATTGTGACTTTTACCTTATCTATGACTGAATTCGAAACTTACTCTTACGGGACTATTCACATTCACCATTAAACATTCCATTAGATAAAGGTCTGTGCTTGCTAACAATCGGTATTTAATACTAAGAAGATATATTCTCTTCGTAATCATTTACATTTGGAAAGATTCTAATAACGGACAAACTGATAATTTCTATATGATTGTACCTAAACAACGTTAAAAGGAAACGATTCGCAAGAAAAATTTATTTGCGCGCTTCTTCTATATTAACTTTCGAGTGGCGACAGAAGTGGAGAATTCAAAATGGAAATCGTTCAAGAGTTGGTTTTCGCGATTTTATGATCATAAAATTTTATGTTTACGCCAAATCCAAAGTATAGGGATTCAATAATGTGTCTCTCATATCAAATTTCATATGCAGTCATATATTTTAAACCTCTTTAAGTAACGGTAAGGTATTGTTTGTGACATTTGCTTACAGTATTGGGCCCACTTTTAGACCACTATCGTATATCATTTCAGCCTATCTTAGTCCACAGTTAAACATATGCCTCCCCTACAGATTGCCACAAAACACGGTCCCGAGCCACCTGTATCCATTTTTAATTTTTATACGAAGATTTTATTCTTACAATTTATTCCGAATGATACGAAGTCAAGTTTATCAAGGATATTATTATAAATTTTAAAGTTTTTTTTATTTCTTTTAAAATTAGTTTTTTTTTAATTATATCGCTTGTTTTTGGTTATTTCTAAATTACATACTTTAATTTGTGATAAAAAATGTTTAGCTTTATGTTAACGTTATTGCAGTATTTTAAAGTTGGAAAATTTCTACGAAATATTGTCCAGATCTTGAATGATGCTGATGTAGTCATTTTGATTTGTGATGTTCTAGAAACATGTGGTCGAATTTCGAACGTTATTCATAAGTTTTTTGGTTTGACGTCATTGAGGTTTGAATAATTATTAGTTTTTTTTAAATAATATGGCTACAATCTCTGTTCTGTGTGACCAACTATTAAATGTTTGACATTGGCAGTATGAATTTAAACAAACAACAGACTATTAAATGATTGACATTGTCAGTATGATAGTTAGTAATGATAGTTTTATTTTATTCAATATATAATGTATTTGCAACTCATAAAAAAAAGTAAAGTTTCAGCCTATAAATGTCCCACGGCTGAGCACAGGCCTCCTCTCATTTCTGAGAGGGTTTAAAAGCTAGGAAGAATCCGCCACGCTGCTCTAATGCGGGTTGGCGGACTTCACATGTCTTCGAAATATTTCTATTCCTCGGACATGCAGGTTTCCTCACGATGTTTTCCTTCACCGCTAAGCACGTGGTAAATCAGCACTTAAAATTGTAGAACAATTTTATAGGTGCTGGCACCGGGGATCGAACCCAGGTTACTCGCTTACTATGAAATTAAAGGCGAGCACCAGGCCCCTGAGCTACCACGGCTTTTTTGCAACACATATTATATATAAATGTTAACTTTCTCGATCTTTAGAAAAGAAGCTTAACCCACAAGCGCATCTAAGACTTCACCGTACTTTAATTTTGATACATCTCACACTCATCCGTCAGCGCAATATGCTTAAAAAGGAGTACAAAGTTTTCTCTTCACATTTTAATATATAGATAGTTACTCGTAACAGTGCAGATTTGTAGTTATATAACTAGTACAATAGAGACAACGATCGCTAAACAAGAATCCATTTTCAAAGTTTAACAGGGCCTGGCACGTGCGCTGCAGCGAATTTCATAAAAGTATGCCCCGAAGCGCGCGTAATTACAAAATTCATCACAGGCATATGGGGATATTTATAATCGCCGCCAGCGCCATCTACAAAAGAACGTTTCAAAAAAATTGCTTCCAATTAGACGAACTTTTTTCCATTCCCTCTTTTACAACGTGCCAGTATGAAAGTAATAACTATTAACTGTCGAATGAATCATGCGTTAAGTGTATTAGAAAAATGGCTGAAGTAAACCATAGATTAGTAAATAGTTCCCATTTACGAGCTTGTTCTCGAATACTTTAGAATTTGTGTAATTCACATCTTGATATTACAATGAAAACTACGTCTCTATGGAATAAAATAGTAAATTTATACTCTAGCATAGAGTAGAGTATAGATTGTAGAGTAGACATTTGCATAGAGAAATGTAATACGGTTAATGAAAATAAAGAGGCGCTCTTGTGACCGAGTGGTCAGATCGATTCTATGTCGCGAGTACGAATCCCAGCCGGTGCCAACATTTGTGCAAAAAAAACAACATTATTCGGTTCTGGTTGTGTTGTGAATGTACTGGAGTTTGACAAAGCATCCTAATCCATATCTCGTGTACTTGACAGATTGTAAAAACTGACTTATCTTCTTCGGCGGCGTGAAAAACGTTCTTATGGAAGCTCGCTTCAAGATATAGCCAATCTTATCCGTGACCCCTCTGAAATATGGAAGAGCAGCAGGTACACTCTCGACCGTGGCCGGTTTCACTCAGTCACTGCGACATAGACGCGGAACCCAAAGCTTGTTGTCGTACAATACTTGCTTGACATGCTGAATCGCGGCGTCAGGGTGTTTCCTGACATAGATTCCCTTGTTCTCTCTGAAACAAAGATTTTCCCTAGGTAGCTAACAGGTCTTCTGTATGGGTCTTTTTTCAATACATAGTGTGACTTGAGGTGTTAAAACATCTAGAAAAGCTTAAGAGTTTTTTGTCTTTAACTCCATTGTAAATTTAATTATATTGTTTAGGGAGTGAAGGTGGTAAAGAAATGTAATTACTTTATTTGATGGTAAAATTGTGAAAGTATCATCTACGTACCGCTTATAGAATCTTGGATTTACAGAAGAAGTTCGGAAGGCTTTCGACTCAAAGTCTTTAATGAAAATGCCGGCGACAATGGGAGATACTGGAGAGCCCATCGCCCCACCATCTACTTGCTTGTAGTGCTGTTCTTACCACAATAGATAGCCAGAAGTAAGGCAATGTCTAAGTAGCTCTGCATATTCTGCTGGCATGTTGTACTCCGCTAGCTTCCTAGATACAATTGAGATGGAGTCATCTATGGGTACGGCTAATAGCGACTGGACATCAAAAATGACCACAGTTTGAAAACATCAGGACATCTGTCACCTCAGTCCTCCCGTGGCTGCTGATGGTGCTGTACAGCACTCGAAACGTCGGGTAATGAATAGTTAAAATTAACGTAATAAAATTCGTAAAATTAGTTTTATTTAATGATGTAGCATTGGCGTAAATATAATAAATCATTAAAATAAATACATAATTATATTCGGACGTATTTTTGTGGCTAAGGTATGTGCGAATATTGTTTTTGGTTTTGGTTCTGAGTTATAAAACCCCATAAATAATTTTATCATTTACGGTATCAGCACGGCGATTAATGCCGAAAACAAATAAATTTAAATTCATTCCCGCCAGTCATAGGGTGACCATACCGCGCGTCAGGTGTTCCCAACAGGCGGCCCGCGCCGTATTGCTGTTTATTGCCGTCATATTTCAGAGCCCCTGAAAAAGACGGACCCCTCTTGATTTGCATCTGACAACGGCTCGAACGTAATAACCGTAGGCGCCCCAGTCTTTGGAAGCGAAGAAAATTATATGAAATGTACTCGCTTACAATAAATTCCACTTTTGAAACATTCTTGAGACTTTATTTTGTAAATCAATCCCTTTTCCCTGCTTTTCAGGCTCTGCACAATTTTTTATTCGGTGTTTCTTATTACGGTGATGCCAATCCGACAAAAGGTTCACTTATTGAAGTATATTTCAATATTAGAAGTGACTTTTTACGTAAAAATAGCGTTTTGTTCCTGCTATTGAAATTATACCAATCTATAGACTTTTTGAACAATTTTATTGTTTCATCGTTTATAAATATAAATAAATATATTCTTAAAAAATGCCCTGTTCTAATTGAAACGGAACAGTATTAAAAATATTAATACTGTTACAATAGAATATTTGATTACTAAACTAAATCAGAAGTTTTCTCCCTATAGAATGTCCTTTACTCTTGAATCACAAAAGCCATTTACATGATAACATCATGTAAACATCATGAGCAAATTTGCATGTCTGAGGAATATAATGACATTTTAAGTGCGCCGTGTGGTGGCGGCTTTAGTGAATCTACCACCCCATCTCATCCTGTGTGTGTCGTAAAAGTCGCCAGAGGGAAAATGAAAACCTGGAGATGGGCAGCAGCGTCTTCCTAGAACATCAGAATAAATAAACTGCAGTTGCCAAACCGCCTGCGAAGCGTGGTAACTATGTCAAAAACCCCTAAAATTGGAGCTACAAACTTTTGCGGCAATCTATGGGGGAGGCCTATGTTAAGCAGTGGACTGCTGATAGGCTGAAATGATTGAAGTGTGCCAACCCGCAATGTAGCAGTGTGGCGAACTTTTCCTGGCTCCAAAACCCTCTCAGAAATGAGGAGGCTTGGGCTCATTAGCAGGAAATTAATAGATATATTAATAGACGGAAAATTTAATCACCAGGCGCGGCACGCAGTAGTCTGCTTTATTTCGGTTTTACTGTGTTTCGGTCTAAAGGGCTCTTGATGGAAACCTCGTTTCCTGGACACCGCTGTCCTGGTCACCGTGCTGTAATTTTTCGAGGGTTATTTCTTCACTAGTTAGGACACTCAGGGTACGAAATGTGGCGGCAGATTTTCTCACGCCGCCACACTGCTTAGCTTAAATAAACTCGGTAAACCTGAGGCACCAACAGAATAACAGCGCTGTGGCAACACTGCCATAGCATTATGCCGAGTCGACAGCCTTTTCATTGCTACAGCCCAACGTCCGTTTGTAAATGTAATATGTCATATCTAATTGTTTATTTACCTTTTGAACGTTTAATGTATGTTTTGTTGTAGTATTGAATTAAGTATTTTCTTTCCTTCTTTCTTTCTTTCTTTATATACTAATTACTTCTGCGATCATTGAACCCATAATTCTTTAAATATGTAATAATTTTTAAGATTTTTAAATGTCGTCTACCTTTAGTTTAAAGGCAATATTCATGATTGGACAGAATCCAACAGCATTAAATAATTTAACATCCGATTGGCGTCGGGCAGAGTCGAATAGCACCTTCCTCTTTCCGACTGAGTTGTCGTAACGGCTAAGGCGTAATCTAAGCACGTGAAGAGTGTATACACACAAATGTTTATTGGTGCTAGGATTCCTACTATAGAATCTGTCCCTTTCGTTATTCTGCCGCCTGAGCAAACATTACTGCTTCGGTCTGAAATACACTGATAGCTAGTACTGGGCGCATAAGACTTAAGAACTGATGTTTCAGGGTGACGAGCGCAGTGTGGTGTCACACAGAGATGTTCTGGGTGACGCAGCATTTGTTATCGGCAGACGTTGCACATACCATCAGGTGAACGATTTACTCGTCTCGTCATTTATTTTAATAAAAAATGTACCGCATGGGAGAAACTACGCGATGCTTGTTATATTTAAAAAAAACGTTTACCTAAACCTTACAAACCTTGTAAAGTAGTTTTAACTTATAGGTAGGTAGACCACTGCGACCAGCAGCAGTCGTTAGCACAAGCATAAGTTAGTGGTGCAAGTTATTTCCCCTACATTCCGTACACAGGGTGTGAACTAATGCGCGAACACGCGATGCAAAAGTTATATCGCGGGTTATTAATTGATCAGAGGGTAGATTTAATGATGTATGATCGTTCAGCACGAAAATAATGAAATAGTTATAATAACGTCATCTTTTACGGAGCGATTTTTTATGAAAGGAGAAACTGACCACTACCGTTCAGATTTTTATTTTAAAACGTTTTATGTAACGTCTCGGTTGGCGCCATTAACCAACCGAGACAATTCCCGCAATTCCC
Source organism: Luehdorfia chinensis (assembly GCA_019845155.1). Classification (NCBI taxonomy): domain Eukaryota; kingdom Metazoa; phylum Arthropoda; class Insecta; order Lepidoptera; family Papilionidae; genus Luehdorfia; species Luehdorfia chinensis. The sequence continues at coordinate 2,544,387 of JAHVAK010000472.1, forward strand.
GCGTGAAACGATTACGATTTTTTTAAGAAATAATAAAAAAAAGGTTTTGCAAGAAAATGAGTGCAAGGTTTAGAAAGCTAATATGTAGATCATACACTCATCTTCACTTTAATCTTTAGTAACATAATATATACTTAACTATAACAATAGGTTTTGTTTCTCAGATTTGCTTCGTTTCGTTCGTCGTAAAACATTCGCACGTATATTACCAAGTTGTGTGTTATACGAGTATCTCGCAAGTTCGTTAATGTCCATCAGAGGGAATTGTCTAAAGACAATTTTCTGTCAATGGTCCACATTCAACCCTCCGTGATCGATTGTCCACTTTAGAGTTCATTAGATCATCGTCTCGTCCCTTTTCAAATGAACAGAACCCACTTCCTGTGCGGCGGTTCGAAATTGCCTCTTTTTCTTATTTAGTTAAGTGGATATATTGCAAAATTGGTGTCCGATTCTGCATTATGATTTAATAATAATTATTAGTTATATAACATGATCTGGGACGTTCGGATAACGTCCCAGATATTTAAATTTGATCAGAAAATTTCATAGAGATACGAAATATCGTCACGTGGTGAGCATGCCCCATTATCTGCTTTTTAATTAGTGTATTTATTATTAAGTCTTTCTGTCAAACAGTAGTGTGCAAATACCACTGTGTTTAGGTTTGGAAGCTTGATGTCTCGTGTAATTACCAGTAATTGATTTCTTATTATATGGGGCATATGGTACTTAAGAATTCATTGAGAAAAGATTACTGATATCAGGCAGTGTGGCACCAAAGTGTGGCTCCACACATAAATATTCTGTGTGACAGGATTTGTTAGGGGCATAGGTTGCCGGCCGTGTGGTGGCGGCTCGTAAAAAGAATACTACCACTCCATCTCATCCAATGGATCTCGTAAAAGGCGAGTAGGGAATTAAACTGCACTGTGCACCCAACAGCGCATGATGGCGGTGGGCTCACCACCTATCACACAAAGTGCATCATATTGTTTTGGTGAAACGTGGATTGTGGCAATCATCTGTTTTTGCAGTGAGTGCCCAGTGTCTGACTTCTCCTTATGGGATACAGTCGTGATCTTATGTATGTATGTATAGGTTGCCATCAGGTGAACGATTTGCTCGCCTCGTTAGAATAATGATTCTATAATAAAAATCTTTTTTTGTGCTGCAAACCTAGATCACTTCGTTTATGTGAAGACAACAACACTTGTGAAAAATACATCGCACACATGTTTATAGCGTGGGGTTTTTATTTTGTGAAATCATGAAATTCAGGAAAGCATACTATTTCATAGTACGCTAGTGATGTGGATTCCATCCCCGGTGCCGGCACCACTATAATTGTTAGTTGTATTAGTGCTGACTTATCATCTTGTCAGCGGTGAAGGAAAAGCATTTGTGTAACAAACAAACGGTATGTGATGTCTGCCAACCGGCATTGGAGCAACGCGGCGGACTATTCCCGGCTTTAACTCCCCCCCCTTAAATTATTAAACCAACCGATAACTATGTCTTTTGCAACAATACAAGTTTCTTTCTTACTTTCTTTCTTTTTAAAAATGGTAGGAGGCCTTGGCTCAACAGAGGAACGCTTATGGGCGATGACTTTTATGATTTATATTCATTTATGTATGTTTGTAGCAGCTATATGCATAAGTGTATGTTATTGTGAACTAAAATTCGAAATAATATTATATGCAAACTTATTGTAATACCGATACATATTAGAAATGATTACAATATTTTTTTCTATATTCGTTGTGTACATTTTATACTAATGAAAAAGAATTATTGTAACATATTTAGGAAGTCACGTCTTTCTAATTGTTTTATTTGGTTGTTTCAGGTCAGTACATAACAAATAGCCTTAGGAGATATCTATGTGAAGCGAAATACGGTAAGGAAACCATGGTCATAACAGCATTCGTATTCGATGTATTCATATATGAATTTACGTGTGTATACATTGTCTGTCTATTTTATAATATGCTTTTTATAATAATGTCTTCTTGAGTTTTTTTTTTAAATTTCAAAGATCTTTAAACTACTTTTTAGATTTCTTCAATCAAAACATGAACCTCTACGGTATCACCTCGGTTCATACTATTCTGACCTTAGTCGTTATATGCAATGTCAGTGCAATTTCAGTTGAGTAATCGGTATGACTGGGTCTCGTCACTGAAAAATTTGTCCTCGGGAAAATAGTTTAACGTAGCAACTTTTAGTGACCGAACACTAAACTACCGAATTCTACCGAAACAAAACGGTTTCGTTCCCTTTATAATAAATCCTACCATTATTTATATAGTGTTATTTTATATATAGTTAAATAAAACGTATTTATATATCCACTTAACTAAAAATACTCCGTGGTAATATTTTAAGCTCATGTTGACCTCCCACAGCTGCCTAAGGTAAAAAAGAAAAATAGTTCGGGTTCCAAAGAATCCCGCTGCGTCGAATTGAATGCTTTCATTCGGTTCCAGTCTTCAGTAACAAATAACGAGCGCACTTTAAAACTTTCAGAGAAAACACTGTCCCTTGCGCCGCACCGTCTAGACAACCAGGTGTTTTTACTCGGTTGAACTGTAGTTTTACAAAAAAACAAACGAATTGTGAGTTGACTACTGTATCTGCTGTCCCCTAGTTAAGAGTAATTAAAACAAACTACTTTGTCTGTTAGAAGGTTATTTCATTTGGAAGTGGTTCCTCCACCACTATCACATGGTGATATTATATTATATTAGTTTATTATATACTAGCTGTTCCCCGCGGTTTCACCCGCGTAAAATGCCGAGCCCAATCAATGTATATCCCATTTGAATTGGATTTTAGGGTTTTATTTTTTTAGCGCGGAAACCTAATTATTTTTCTAAAATTAAAGTAGTCTAAGTCATTCTCTATAATATCAGGTATCTGTCAGTGAAAGTCCCCACAATATCGGTCCAGCCGTTTTGGAGATTAGCCGGAACAAACAGACAGACAGACAAAAACTTTAAAAATCGTTTTATCTTATAAGTACAGTATGTACTTTCATAAGCATTGAGTAAAAAGCTGTTTTTTTTCTTATCACAAACAGACACTTCAATTTTATTTATTTGTATCGATTATTTATTTGTGAATTGAAACGATAAGTATGATAAGAGTAAAATTTCAAGGTATTACACCTTGAAATTATACTAGTGGTAGAATTCCTATGAAATCCGTCTAGGTAGGTTGAGATGGTCACAAGCCGTATTTTTCCGGTAAGAAGTGGTGCGCAAATATTACTTTAAATCGGTCTGAAGGGCACTGAGAACTAGCGTAATTACTGGGCATATGAGACTTAAGAACTGATGTCTCAGGGTCCAAGGTCGCAGTGTGGTGTCACTCAAAAATGTTCTGGGTACACAGTATTTGTTATGAACAGACGAAGCACTTACCATTGGTGAACGGACGACTTGCTCGTCTCGTCACTTCTATAAAAAAGGTCGAATTTTGAGTGCAATGTTTTGTGTTATTCTTAATTAATATTTATCGATTAATTAATGATTGTTTTTATACTGAGCAGTAATTTTACTTTATTAATCATAAAGTCACATTTTTGTTTATTCATGTTGATTTATTTTTATTAAAATCTAATTTCTAATATATTTCTAATATGTAAGTTTCACAGGTGTAACTTGAGTGCAAACACTCTTTTTCGTTGATTTTTTTTTTGTTTTGAAAAGTATTTCGAAACCCATTTAAAGCCGTGCGGTGGCGGCCCGATAAAAGAATACTACCACTCCATCTCATCCAATGGATCTCGTAAAAGGCGAGTAAAGAATTAAACTGCACTGTGCTCCCAACAGCGCATGGTGGCGGTGGGCTCACCACCTTTCACACAAGTGCATCTTATTGTTTTGGTGAAACGCGGATTGTGGCAGTCATCTGTTTTTGCAGTGAGTGCCCAGTCCCTGACTACCCCTTATGGGATACAGTCGTGATCTCATGTATGTATGTATTTAAATTATATTTTAGAACAACATTTATCTATTTCGTAATAAACGAAAATGTATGTGGCCGGTATTCTCGGGTACTGTACGCGCCTATAACTGTAAAAGTCCATCAGCTCAAACACTTTCCATTTCCATGTTAAACTGCTGGTTGTTTCTAGAAACAGGCTGTTCATCGCTGTTACAATATTGTTTAATGTAAATTAGTTGAGAAGTTTGAGAATGTATTTAAATCGGCTTTGTGTTCCGCGGGGTATATTTTGTTATTGTTCCGTTAATTATTTTGTGATGAATTCCAATGACGAAATTCGAAAGTTGGTGAGTATTTTAAACTTGGCCCTTTCTTTGCTTAATAGGGTTGGCTGTGTCTAATTAATTGTTTACGAAGTGTTATTATATTATTTTTGATTCTGTTTCTATATCTCTGTTTTGCAATTTTAGTTTTAAATCTATATATATTACCTAAAGTACACTTCAAAAGGATATAAATATATCCTTACGCAATTTTCTTGAAAATACGGCTTAAGGCCTAAGTGTTTGTAATAATTTAAAAGACTTCTTTCGACTACTCAAATTTTTACTCTGTAATACACAATAATTGCCATATATCAGGAATCCGTCTAGGTAGGTACCACCGCAGGGCCAGTTATTCTGCCGTGAAGCAGTAGTGTGCAAATATTGCTGTATTTCGGTTTTAAGGGTACTGAGAGCTTGTGTAATCATATGGCATATGAGACTTAAGAACTGATGTCTCAAGGTGACAGGCGCAGTTTGGTGTCACACATAAATGTTCTGGGTGACACAGCATTTGTTATGGGTAGACGTTGCACTTTCCATCAGGTGAACGTTTTGCTCGTTCCGTCACTTTTATCAAATAATAAAAAAAAGTTACCTATATTTTTATTATTAAAATATATAAATGCAAACTTCTATGGACCTCCATATTGGACTATGATTTGCGATTATTGTATGTACTGTATAGGAGACTCTGCATTCTGCTATTTTCTTCGATAGCGTTACTTGTGTCATCATCTTCAGCCTCTAAACGATTATACTGTATGAAAGGGTACTTCCCCGAGTTGGGAAGGTTCGCCGGAACAAATATTTGTATGGCCTACAGATAGTTGTTCCGGGTCTAGGTGGTTTGTGCATGTGGAATTTATGTCTGTAAAACGTACCCACGACACAGGAGAAATCCTACTGTGGGGCATCGTTTTAAAAAAAAAAATCGTCGCGCTTGGCAGACAGACGTACGCACATCACACTACTAAATATCTGACACCTAAGACACATCTGTTCATTACATAATTCAGGTCTGTCGTATTTAAAATGGGTTCGCCATCAGTCTGATACCATAAATTGCATCTACTGTACTCGACTTTTGCGACTTAGCTGATGAGATTGTGGCAATTCTCTTTTTCACACATCAAATCATTCGTTTGCGTAGGTAGAAATTTAATATTTACAAATATTATTCCTATTTTCTAAAACATCGTTACAGTAAAACAAATTACATGTGAAAACCCTTTTATAAAATAAACACTTAAATGTTTCACTGAACAAACACACAAATTTCAATGAAAGCCGACGGAACCCGGTACCCAATTGCAGCTTGCAGCTTGTTGCCATTTGCACCCTTCCCTTTTGTTTGCATAAGTCACTAAAACGCACCCTAACTAATGAAAACCTGAGGGAAAATTCGGGAAAACTCATAATAATAGGGGTGCGAGGCCGATCGTGCTTATACAGTATGTATTGTAATTCAAAGTGATTTTAAACTAAAGATTATTTAATGATTTCTTATATTTACGCGAACATTTAATAAAAATAGTTTTAACTGTTGTATCGCGTTTTTCTTTTTACTTGTAACCCGAAGTTTCGAGCGCTTTACAGTTTACAGCACCCGTGGTCACGGGAGGACTTATGTGGCAGACGTCCTGATGTCATAATTAATCCTGGGTACCTTCGGGTTTTAATTATTAGTTTTAGTCCGATCTACCCAGAATGAGCTTACTGTGTCTTGAAGTCTTGCAGAGGTATGCGTGGTCGTTAGTTTTAACGATGATTTCATTTAGTTTGTTAAACGAGTTACCGTATTAGGTTAGTCATATTTATTTATTTATTAATTCTCTTACCATACACTATCATTACAGTTAACCTAATGCAATAGCGTGGCAAACAACAACTAATAATATGCTTAAATAAGCTAATGTATATTGTAACAAATTATTTAGTCTTAAAGTAGTAGTAGTAGTAGTAGTAAGCATTAGTAAATTGTTTATTATTTGATCACCAGGCATAAACAAGTATAGTAACAGCCCATAAACTTCCTATTGATACAGGCGTCTTCTCATTTTTAAAGTTACTGGTGGTAGGATTCCTATGGCCTATACCACCCCAGGGCCAGTTATTCTGCCTTGAAGAAGTAGTGTCAAAACATTACTGTGTTTCGGTTTGAAGGGCACTTTGAGCTAGTGTAATCAAAGGGCATATGAGACTTAAGAACTGATGTCTCAGGGTGACGAGTGTAGTGTCACACAGAATTGTTTTGGGTGACACAGCATTTGTGATGGGCAGACGTTGCACTTACTATCAGGCGAACGTTTTGCACGTTTCGTCACTTTCTCCAATAAAAAAAAAACAGTTTTGATGCCGAGAAATAGCCGTTAGATGTGTGAGATTGCAAACCCCTTGTCTATTTAAAAATACCCTTGATTTGGATTTTTTTCTACAGTAAGAATAAAAATAAAGTCATCATTTTTAAAACAAAACTCATCACACAAATCGGTCTATAAAACGGAACGAAGCAACGTTATTTTTTTTTAAATCACATATAACCCGAATTTAGCAACGTCCTGTACAAAGTTTCACCGACATATATATAAATTTAAAAGGCCGGCGGAGGCTCAAATTGGGCGAAATTCAAACTTATGCAGATCCGAGACAGATGTCGCCCTCTCCCTCCGCTTATCGTATGCAGATTAAAATGGGAAAACCCGCCTATCCTGTGTTTAGTCCGAAACGTGGTTACGCCACCTGTGTTTTCTCAAAAAACCCGCCAGTGTTTTTTCGATCGAAAGCCTATAGAGTGGAAGCAAAATATTCAACCACGGGCATGCTGCATTTCTATTGTATCAACATACGTATTTTTACTACTACATAGTATCGCAGAGAAGTAATAATTAGAAGTAAAATTTAGAATGTTTAATTATTTGATAGGAAAAGGAAAGACTTCTCCGTTCACAATGCACTTACCATCAGTTAGAGACAATTAATTAATCATTTTGACTCCAGATGAAGTTTAATCTACTTATCAAAATTATTATATAATTAACAAAATAAAATTAGCATACAATAATCGTGTAAATTCTTTTTTTTTTAATATGAAAAATAAATATACATAATAAATAACTTAAAATTCATTATTTAAATATAATTGCAGATGCTTATTAAACCTCTCCTTTCGACACCAGCCATCGCCGTTCTAAATATTGTAAAACATTATCCTTCTAAAGCAAATATGTCAGTCAATATTAATTGGATGCGTACCTTTCAAACACGTCTTTCATATAGAGCGTCATTATCTTTGGTATGAATTTTAGAGGCGACCTAAACTCCCTATCTTGCAAGTTTACGCCAGGTAACTCCCTGCTGCTCATTATTTATTAACGTGTGCGTAAAAGTCTCTCCCCTAATTTGGGTAATTATTTGGGAAAGGGAAATCCGCTATTCAAATATTGAAGGTGCAGGTTTGGTCCCTTTGAAATTAAGGAGCAAACTTTGTGATAAAATGACGCTTTACCGTCTTGGGACACGTGTTATGTTTTGTCAGTGGAAAGGATACAGATTAAATATGCAGTAACGAGTATTATGTGTGTTGCCTGGTGTTTTACGTGTGGTGTTTAGATTAAATTTTTAAGGGTGGTTTAAAATGAATATGCATGTTTATATTGGATTAATTTATGAATCTGTAATGGTGTGCGGTTCGCGCCAATAAAACGAAATCCGAATGGAAGCAACATTTCATGCAATATAAAACATACATATATACATACAGTCACGCCTCTTTCCCATTGGGGTACGCAGAGACTACATCGTTCCACTTGCTACGATCCTGACACACATCTTTAGCTTCTTCTACTTTCATTAGCGTTTTCACACACGCTCGTCGGTTGCGGGTACTTTTAACGTGACCTTTCCTCAATATAAAACAATAGAAAATAAGTTGTTACCAGTTTCATTATGGTCGATAGATGTTGACCGAATAATTTTTATTAATCCACACTACCGTGTTCAGAAGAATCCTTTTCTTGAGTTGTGACACCACATATTAATAAAATTAATGAACTGAGTTCTTTGTGTAAACTACATTCGAGTATGACAGGATAGGACTTGATACATATGTCACTTCGGGTTATAATGTGTATGAATAAGAAGCGTTGCACTCGCTATTGGCAGTAAAACTAAAGTAACACACCAAATTACTGCATAGGAATCCTACAGCGACTACTGATGATAGGATTCCTATGCAGGAACCCGTCTAGGTAGGTACCAGTCCAGGACCAGTTATTCTGCGGTGAAGCAGTAGTGGTTCAAACATTACTGTGTTTCGGTTTGAAGGGAACTGTGAGCTAGCGTAATCACTGGGCATATGAGACTTAAGAACTGATGTCTCAGGGTGACAGGCGCATTATTGTGTCTCACAGATGTTCTGGGTGACGTTGCACTTACCATCAGGTGAACGTTTTACTCGTCTCGTCACATTTTCGAATAAAAAAAAAACGATGATCTTATCAAAGAATTACAATAACTGAAGCAATTTTAATAACTGTTTAGAGTAACAGTATATTACGAGTAGAGTAAATTATATCTCATATTGAATACTGCTGATGCTTAAAATTAATTTTTTCAGTACGGCCAAGTTAATTTTTAACTATGTAGGTATAAGGTAAAACTTATTTTAATGTATGCTACTTTACAAATTACGGTTTCATTGTCGATCTTTTATATTAGGTTTATTAAAAACTCTGATTGACAAAGTGAGAAACAGCGTGAAAAGGGAACGTTGCGGTGTGGTTGAAAATGTAGTGAAAAAGATAGAGAAAGACATGCTTAGATGGTTTGGTTTGGCACGTAGAGAGGATGAATGAAAGGAGATTGACGAAACAGATTTATGAGACAAGTGTGAATGGAAAAGCCGGTAAGGGTCGACGTAGGCGTACGTATCACAATCAGATCGGTGAACTTTTGAGGAAAGGTCACGTTTAAAGTACCCGCAACCGACGAGCGTGTGTGAAAACGCTAATGAAAGTAGAAGAAGCTAAAGATGTGTGTCAGGATCGTAGCAAGTGGAAAGATGTGGTCTCTGCCTACCCCTATGAGAAAGAGGAGTGACTTTATGTATGTATGTAAATCAGTTATTTCTAAAGTGACTCTAAACAGCTTGTGCGACTGCCCTCTTATACTCTCCAAAAATAATGCTTCACAAATATTCAAAACATTCAATTTAGCAACACAACAGTCGAAATTATTTATTAACCTCAAAAAGGTCACCAGTCCTCGACGGACACTTTCCGATTGCCGAAACCTCTGAAATTAAACGGTGACTGTAAACAAAAGCGCGAAATTTCCATTTCAATAGCGCCTCGTGTGCCACTTCAAACACTTTTAATGCCTGTATAACATATTAGGCCCGGAAATAAACACACCCTCTATGGACGCTTTGGGTTGAACGAATTCAAATATTTTTTGGTTACACGCTGTTGATATTTGTGGCAGATCAAAGACGTCGGTGACGAGGCTCGGTTCAACTGGCTTTACTGATTCGAAAGAAACATATTCGAAAACGTGAAGTAAGTCACGAAAGTAAGATATCTAAATGTTTTATTTTAAACATATATTTTGTGTGTTTCTTTGCTTTTTACGTAATTTAACAAAAGTATGTATGTTTCCCCGCCTGTGTACCTTATATATCAAGGGTCCGAGATTTAAATACCAAATTAAACATTAGTGCAACACATGAATTATTTATTTTTAAGTTCTTAGGTGTATATGTCATCGTGTCTCTCACACCCAACATACTTTTTTCGGAAAAACAGTGCTGTGATGGAATTCGCTTCCGCCGCAGTGTATACTGAGTTGTCAACCTCGTTTGCTATGTGTACGGCGTACAATTTCCATGCTTTTATTTTATTTTAGGTATTAATGATGTTTTAGTTTCTTTTTTTTTAAATATTATATATATATATATTTATTATGTATTACTTTTGTGTACGTCCGTTTCTAGCAAATAAATTCTTTTTCTTTCTTTCATTTCTGTTTGTGGTGTTATGTCGTTTTTCTGTCATTATAATGATTCAGCCGTTGTAGCTCGGTAGAGCTACGGTAGCTTGAAGGGCCGAGCGCTCTCCTTAAATGTCATAGTACGTTACATAGTAGTAACCTCTGAAATTCTTCTACACTTTTAAGTGCTTATTTCACTGGTGGTAGGATTTCTATGCAAAATCCGTCTAGGTTGGTACCACTCTAGGCCAGTAATTCCACCGTGAAGCAGTAGTGTGTGTAAACATTACTGTGTTTCGGTCTGAAGGGCACTGAGAGCTCGTGTTATCACTGGGCATGTGATACTTAAGAACTGATGACGGGCGCAGTGTGGTGTCACACAGAAATGTTCTGGGTGGTAATGAAACAGGTGAATCTTTTGCTCGTCTCGTCACTTTATAAAATAAAAAAAAAATGATCAGCGGTGAAATAAAACATGGTGAGTAAACCTGCATATCTGAGTAATAAAAATATTTCGATGACATGTGAAGTCCGCCAACCCTCATTGGAGCAGCGTGACAAACTCTCCCCGGCTCCAAAACCTCAGGAATGAGAGGAGGTCTGTGCTCAGCAGTGAGGCATTGATGGCTGTTACTTTACTTTTTATAATGATTGACTCGTGGCTGACCTGAAAACCAATATTCAGAAACTTTTAGTCGTTGTAGAGTCTCACAGCAGCTTCATACTCGCTGAAATAAGTAAAATAAACAATAGGCTAGCTCAACCAGGGAAGCACGCTGCGATGTTTCCCTCTCAGTAATGAGAGGAGGCCTGTACTCAGCAGTGGCATTTTTAAAGATTGTAATTTTACAGTGATGTATGAGTATCATAATCATCATCACTTAAGTCAATCACAAGTCCACTGCTGAACATAGGCCTCCCCCATAGACTGCCACAAAACACTGTCCTGAGCCACTGGTGCTGTAAATCACTCGAAACGTCGGGATATAAATAATAAAATTAAACGCGATAAAATCCGTAAAATTAGTTTCATTTAAATGTGTAGTGTTCGCGTAAATATAAGAAATCACAATATTTCTACAAAATTATGTATTCATTAAAAATATTTTAATGAATACATAATATGTTAGATTAACGTTAAGCGTTCTATACAATCGTAGGCTCGCAAAATCTGAACCGATATCCGTACCACTAATCTTAATCACTACCCGAAATACGAAGTTGTGCAACCTGGTGCTATCGCTTGGCGAAGGGATCTCATTGTGTTCTTTGTTCACTGCGGGTCTATAGCACCCCATTAGCATTTAAGGGTTATCGTCTTTTGAAGGCCTGAACTTAATCGGTTTGTGGCTAGAGCATGAATTTGAACCCACGTGCCGTCGATACCGTTTAAACGTATAAGTGTTAAGTTATGTTACAAATGAAAAGCTTAGAGCGATTTATATTTAATTTTATGTATTGCACCTTTCATATTAGACACTGCTGTCCGGCATCGATCTAGATTATTTAGTTTCAGGTGTATCCTTTGACAACGTGATAAAATAGTTTTGTGGTTACCACAGGTAATTCTAGAATTTTCATGACAATAACTATGGTTACCTTAAAAGGGATACGTAAGATGTTAATAGAATCAGGCGTTACTTTGCGGAAATCCATTTTAATGAAGGAATGTAAGTTAGTTTGCTAAGATGCGCATACGAAATATAAAATGGGTCATATACTCTACGCAGACGGCCGTGTGTGTTCTGAACTTCAGTGGTGTATATTACCTAGTGGTAGTACTGTAGTGGTTGGTGGAGGGTATCTGGTGGCGGTGTTAGTTTGCTTGTGCACGCTACTGAGGGAGGGCGGGCATTGCTCTTCAAAAAACTGGGTAATATATACCATTTCATATTTTGCATGCGGATCTTAGCAAATTAAGTTACTTTCCTTTATTAATACGTAAGATGTTCAACTAGAAGTTATCTGAATAATGAATATCACTTAAATTAAAGGAATATGGGACTTCACCTAAATTATTAATGGCGGCAATACGTATACGGACTCATTAAACCATTTGTTCCATCATCTTTCAAGTTCGACTTTTCTTGCCCCAAGGTAATTTTTTTTGCGCGAAAAATAGTTAGGTCCGTAGTTTCTTGTAACTTGCACCACTCTTGAAGCTTTTTATTACTTGGAAAACGCGTTTCTGGAACAATAGAGTTAACACTATATATTGAAGTTATAGTGATGGTTTCGGTTGAATGATGGCGTTTTCTATGGTGCATTGTCCCGTCCGACTTTTGTTCGTTTTCTCGACGCCTTCGCCTTGAAATATCGTTTCCTATAATGCTACAACGGGATAGTTTCGTTAATAGAGAGCTTGGTCGAGTGAATTGTCAAGCTTGTCCATCTCCTTTGTGATCAGTTTCAACGTATTTGTGTATCAAAAGTTACTTTTGGGTGTTTTGTTTAGTAACTAAAATTATATTATAACAATTATATTGTTTATTATTGACATAATATAATATTAATATTATAAAAGACTATTTTTTTTTATGGAAGCATGTGACGAGATGAGCAAGTCGTATAACTGATGCTAAGTGCAGCGTCCGCCTGTAACAGTTGCTGTGTCACCAAGAACATTCAGTTGCAAAATGTGTTCCACCACACTGTGCGTCACCCTCAGACATCAGTTCTCAGGGGCTATTACGTATCCAAAGTGAAGATCACTTATAAAAGTGTCGAACGAATATTAGACACTTATTTAGCAGATATTCGTTCAACACTTTAATAAGTGATCATCACTTTGGATACGCAATAGCCCTACTAAGGTCTTAAAAAAAAAAGTTTCAGCCTATAAATGTCCCACTACTGAGCACAGGCCTCCTCTCATTTCTGAGAGGGTTTTGGAGCTAGGAAGAATCCGCCACGCTGCTCCAATGCGGGTTGGCAGACTTCACATGTCTTCGAAATATTTTTTATTCCTCAGACATGCAGGTTTCCTCACGATGTTTTCCTTCACCGCCGAGCACGTGGTAAATCAGCACTTAAAATTGCAATTAACAATTTTAGTGGTGCCGGCACCGGGAATCGAACCCAGGTCACTCGCGTACTATGAAATTTAAAGCGAGCGCCTAGCCCCTGAGCGACTGACTGAGGTCTTACATGCCCTGTAAATACACCAGCTTACAGTGCTCTTCGGATCGATACATAAATGTTTGCACATAGAATTTTGGGTGGTACCGAACTATACGAATCAGAGGAATCCTGCGGCTACGATGTAATTATTTGGAATTATGTATATAAGTGAGTATACACATAACCGCTGGGATAGATTTCTAACTAGCTACTAACAGTTATTTCCTGTTAATAGAGACTATATTGAATCAATTACACGTGGTGGGGAAAATCTTAGTCGTTAAATTCGTTAATAAAGCCACCAATTAATTATAATGACAAAAGTGTTTCTTTCCGTTTAACAGCAACTCTCCGGACTGTAATATACACTATCACTACTATCAAAGGTGATTTAAAAATGATAAAAAAGGTCTGGCACTTCTTCTTTTTCACTTTAGTCAAAGTCAAAATTTCTTTATTCAATTTACGCTTGTTTAAAGCTCTTATGAACGTCAAAATCTACACTTTCAAAACGAACACATTCAATACATCTAAATCAATCCAACATGCAAATTTGGAGTGCACATTTCTTTGTGGTAAATTAAAAGAGCAGTACGAAATCGAGGGTAGGTATCAACTCGTCGTCCCAATGGCCCTGTATCATTGGCCCCCCGCAATAAATCCTGCATCAGGTGTCCCATACAACAACGACAATGTTCCTTTGAGAGGAAAGTACGAGCACGTAAGTGCTGTTTTTTGGCGACATAGTGATTTCGTTGAACTACAGCTCTGGGACGGAAGCTATATTGAAATGTTGGCTTCTGTTTAGGTGTAATACACTTTTTTCAGCTCATATAGAGTGTATTTTCCGTTAACAAGTAAAACTTTACTGCCGCGTGTGGAACGTTACTGTCAGCCTCATAATAATGTCAACGCGTCTTGTAAAGAAAGATGTAAGTGTTTATGTAAATTATGGATTATATCGAGTTTACTACATTTTAAAGCGATATTATTTTAGTTTCGATCAACGTGAAATTTAAATAAATTCCAGAAAATACAATGCTAAACTTACACTCTGACGATTGCTCGTAAATACATTTCTCGATATTTAACCAATACGATAAGAACAGACTTAAGAAGCAGCGTGAGAAGGAAGAAGACAGGCACTATACACCCAAAATTGAAAAGACAATACGACTTAGGGTCCTTCAACAAAAGAGCCTATGTCTTTCTCAAAAGCCGGCAACGAAACCGCGCTTCCTGTGGTATTACTGATGTACGGCGGATCATGGGCGGCGGTCATCATTTGACATCAGGTGAGCCGTTTGATCGTTTGCCCCCTCTTCTGTTATCATAATTAAAAAAAAACGATCTCATGGATGTCTCCATGCCGACTATTCATCATCATCATCATCATTTCAGTCTTTCACTAGTCCACTACTGAACATAGGCCTCCCCCATAGATTACTACAAAAGTGTGTAGCTCTCATTTTGAGGGGAATTTCGCCATAGTTGCCACGCTTGGCAGACGGGTTGGCAACCGCAGTTTATTTATTCATCTCCTGGTTTTTATTTCCCTATGTCGACTTTTACGACACCAACGGGATGGGATGGGGTGGTAGATTCTCTTAGGCCGCTACCATATTTCTTAATCAATCAATCCTCAATGACCGCTATATATCCGCTGAAAGGTCCTAACGCGTCATGTTACCAAATTCCGTGTTTGTTTCCTCTATTCTTGGCGCGGCATAAAATCTAACTCGAGCCCGTGTTAATGGGCGCGGTGAAGTCTGGAGGGTTCCACGATTTATAGACAGTTACACTAATGGCGTAAACCAGTAGCGACATCGATCGCGTAAAGCGTGGTTGTGTGCGGTGAGGTACTTATCATTTAAAATATATTAAAATATATAAATATTTTATAGTACGCGAGTGACCTGGGTTCGATTCCCGGTGCCGGCACCACTAAAATTGTTAATTGCAATTTTAAGTGCTGATTTACCACGTGGCTCGGCGGTGAAGGAAAACATCGGATTCTTCCTAGCTGCAAAACCCTCTCAGAAATGAGAGAAGACCTGTGTTCAGCAGTGGGACATTTATAGGCTGAAACTTTAAACTTTTTAGAACTAATAAATTTGATTAATAATTTTTACTAAATAAGGCCATGCCTTTGTTGCCTTTCATTTTGATAGTTATCAGCTAGATAGTTAGCAGATATCAGTCAACAGTTGTGAATTTTCGTTTAAATTTATGTAAAATAATATTTCAAAAACGCTATCGCCTATGAATTGTACAGCCAATAAACTATGGCGCTAGGGTTCCTTTGGCGGCAGTATAAAATGCACCTGTTATGCTCAGTGGGCGAGTGTGATTGCTCCGTATAATTGAATTACACACTGAGAGATATACGATTTCATTAAGACCTGCGAAGGTTTACTGTTTGGACCTATTGAGTTATGTCACTGAATCTCGATTTGAGAGTTATTAACGCTGTAAGTGACGTTTAATTACAACGAGCTGTTGACGCGGATGTTCATGAGGATGTTCATGAGCGGCGGTGTTCATTTACTCTCAGGTGAGTCACTTGATCGTTTTCCGCCTCTCCTATAAAAAAAACTAAGTCACTTCAAGGGCATATACATAAGTGCAATCTGTGAAAATTTTCTATCAGTATCGTCAATGGTTTCACAATCATAGACATTCAGTTCGTCAGTCATTAATTGGTACATGCTGTTACCGCTTCCTTCTTATCTTACTACTATAAAAAAGTTTATGGGTTTAAACATACTTAACTCTGGAAATACTAATTCGATTAGAAAAAATATTCTTGCATTAGGTCTCCCTTTTAATTATGAAGGTATTAAGCTATGAAACATAAATCTGTGGCCTTAAAGCGATTGCTGAAAACTGAAAATTTTGAAGAAGGGTCGAAATGCAAATGCTCAGGTCAGTTTGTGCACACTGTTATTGGAGGGTGCCCGCCCACTTGCTTTTCAAAAACTAGTAAATACCCACCATTTTTAATTAAACATACGTATCTTTGAAAATAAACTTTCTTTTCTTCAGAATATCTGAACGCCATCTGTCGGAAGTCATGAACTTCCCTGGTATTACCTTAGTCAGTGCAGTAAGTGTATTTAAATTCTATAAAAATTTAAATACAGACAGGAATATTGATTGACTTTGATATTTAATTCCTTTTTTAGATAAACCGGAAACATTAACTCTACACAAACTTAACTATGCTGTAATGAAAATAATAGTTTCATTAGATATTTTAGAAGTACCTCGCGAACTAAGCGAACATTCCCTCGATTATGATATGTACATTCATAATCAATCTCTATGCGCGGAAGTATATAGGGATAATATTTCAAGCTAATACATCCTAACGAATCTATAAACAAATCTTCCGACGTTTGTTCAAGGAACAATGGGATGACTTCACTGCAGGCGTTATTATTCCTTGCCCATTATAACGTGATCTCTCTATATCGTCGCCATTTCCCAATTTACAAAATAACCGACGCGCCCGCCCAACAACGAGGTGCCCAACTAATCTGGCACCTGCAGAAATTTGAACAAATATTTGCTCATATTGTTAGTCCATAGACTAGGTGACTGTAGCTCATTAAAATTAACCCTTCGGGAACCGAGGGGCTTTAATTGGCTTGAGGTTTTGTTAACAAGCCTGAATTTTTAAAGTAGAGGTTTGGTAATTTTTTTGAAACCATTGATTTCTATTCATAACTTAGCATTATTATCAAAACTAGTCATACTTTTCGAACTGACATAATTGGAAACGGTTTCAGCTGCTTCTCTGTCTTTTACTTCCCAAAGAAGACGTAACTTAAGTCAGGAAGTTCAGATTTATTTTTAAGATTCAAAACTTGATAGGTCTGTCACTAAATTTTACAATTAAAACGCTCACATTAAGAACGTGCGTAACAGGGCGGCTTTTATCGCAAGCCGTCTATATTCGTTAACTTGCTCTTCAAGCAAAATGTGCTTAAGACACAAACTTCGCCTCTACAAGACATGCATTAGACCCGTAATGTCCTATGCATGCGTCGCGTTCGCACACGCGACGGGCAATCATATAAAGAAATTGCAGACGGTGCAAAATAGATTCTTGCGAAGTGCCACCGGAGCCGGCTGGTACCAACGCAATGTCGACCTTCACAGCGACTGTGAAATGCCCGTACTCTCTGAACACTTCAGAGAAGTATCACGGCGGTTTTTCGAAAAAGCCGCGGTTCATCCAAACCCGCTGGTGGTTAAAGCAGCTAATTATCGATCTAACAAAAACGCGACCGAACGCAAACGTCGACCGCGAAATGTGCTTGACGACACGGACGTCTCAGCACTCCCTGACCACGATACGGTCAGCCACGATCCGAACAACACTGTACACACAGTTAATAGTTTCAACATCACACGCACAACGTCGCGCGACCGCCGTAGAGAGCGGCGCGCAGCTATCGATACTAACACCGCGTACACCAGATACACCCGTGTTCCAGGGCGGTTCTCACCGCCCAGAGTTTCCGACACACAAGTCGACAGTCCGAACGGAGGCCCGCAGTCTCCCTCGGACGGTCATTAGATGACTTCATATAATAAATTTATGGAGATATTCACTGTAGCGCAAGCACGCTAGCGAACGCAACGGTCCGAACTTAGATGTTTAGTAGGAGTTTATATTTATGTATATATGTTTTGGGTCAAACCAAACCTGGCACGCGGGCCCCGGGCCCGCGAGCACAGCATCCGATGAAGCTGTAAAAGCCAAAAGGCTAACAGCGATCACATCACCGAAAATATAGACAATTAAAACGCTTTGTTTTAGTGTCAATGCCCTTATAAAAAATCCGTAATTGGGAGGTATTTTATCTGAATGAATTGCGAAAGAGATTTAAATAAAACTATTTCTTACGGATTTCCTCGTGCGTGGTGGATGGATGCTGTAAAGCACTCGAGACTTCGGGTAATAAATAGTTAAAAAATTAAAAGTGATAAAATCCGTTGAAATTAGTTTTATTTCAATGTGTAGTATTCGCGTAAATATTAGAAATCATTATGCGAAGTCAAATCATCTTTCGAGCTGAACTATGCATGTTAAATAGGTATGTTAGGTAGATATGTCGTGGAGTGCAAGCCGCGGGCTCAAAGGGAAAACAGTGGCTGAGTAACTATCCATGGCTTCTGGCTTTTTGCGACTCCCTTCTCATTTGCTAATTGCTTTTTTCATGCATTTATAGCAACGTTGAGACTGCTCGTTCTAAGATGCAAGTCGTGCCGTTGTACTTGCGTTAAGGCGACATTGTTTTTTTGTGAACCATATCGAATCTATGAATATGCTTTATTTTTTTAATCGATGCTTATTTGATGTTGAATTTCGTTATCGTATTAAGCGACGAGTGAATCGTTCATCTGGTGGAGAATGCCAAGCTTTTTTTTAAATGCATTAGCTAGTGCTGAACTAAATTTGCTGGTAAGTGGTTATGTAGTTCTGGATAGTAAACGCATTAGTTTCATTAGAGGTTATTCACTCTTCTCTGCCTGCCTCTCTGACTGTCTGTCCATAATAGTTGCTGTGTCAAACAAAACGTTGAATTGCAATACTCTTTGTCGTACCGCGATTCGTTCGTCACACAGACGTCAATAATTGACGTCTGGCATATGCTTACTAGGCATATGAGTCTTAACAATTATTGTTAAGACTCATTTGCCTACTAATTTTATCAATATTAGTGAAGCCATGTTAGCATACATTTGCTTCGCGTGAAAAGTATACTTTTCGAAAAATTACTTTCACGTTTTATTCAAGTTATTTCAAGTTTACATGAGACAAATTTAATATAGTATTAATTATTTTATTGTCACAACCACTTATATCATCATCGTCATTATCAGGTTAGGAATAGCCGTAATGACCATGCATGGCGGGCGGAATAACAATCGCATTACCAGACCACTTTTTTTTTATGTATTGTATGAAGAGATGAAACGAGCAAAACGTCCACCTGTTGGTAAGTGCAACGTCTGCCCGTAACAAATGCTGTGTCACCCAGAACATTTCTGCGTGACACCTCACTGTGCCCATCATCCTGAGACATCAGTTCTTAAGTCTAATATGCCCCGTGATTACGCTAGCTCACAGTGCCCTTCAAACCGAAACGCAGCAATGTTTGCACACTACTGTTTCACGGCAGAACAATTGGCCCTGGGGTGGTATCTACCTAGACGGATTCCTGCATAGGAATCCTACCACCAGTAAACTGCTTCCGTCTTAATATTTTAGTTCTTAGCTATTTAGATGATTATCCCACCAACATTCGGATGCCATGGGATTTTTCTTGCATTTCCCTTAGTCGACTTTTATGACACCCACGGATTAGAGTGGAGTGGTAAACACGCTCAAATCACGACGATTTTATTGACATTTGCTAATCAAAACACATTTTTGACGTTTCCTTATTAATTCGCAATATAAAAATAATTATTTTGTTGCAAACTCTTACAAGTGATAAAGTGGCCTAGTATGTTAGGAACATCCAATTCGAAATTCAAAAAGTATAAAAAAAACATCAGTTAACATTTAAGGGATACCCGTCAGCAGGCAGGAGTGCACACGGCCAGACTAACAAGCGAACTCTGTAAATTGGCCCCGCGCCACGTTGTTAAGCGAATTTCGAACTAATTGTGTTTGACAGACTGTGTGGCTTGAGAGCATAGTTGTGTGGAGCGGTTCGCGTACTTCCTTATACTTAAGCATTTCTTTCAACGACATCAGTACTCGTAGTTGGAGTTACACAGCACATAGAAATTGTGTACTCACTAACTATGCAGTAACATATCTCGGCAGATCTTCAATTATTTTGTTTATGCATATTTTAAGGCTAGCCTCAAGAACAAACGAAAATTATTGTCAAAATATTTCGAAACCACTTCCACTTATTATTTTTATTTTTTATTATTGGATGAAGTGATGAAACGAGCAACCACCTGATCACCTGATGATCAGCCTTCACCTGATGATAAGTGCAACGTCTGCCCATAACAAATGCTGTGTCACCCAGAACATATCTGTGTGACGCCACACCGCGCACCACACCCCTGAGACATGAGTTCCCAAGTCTCATATGCCCAGTGATTACGCTAACTCTCAGTGCCCTTCAAACCGAAACACAGTAATGTTTGTTTTGAGATAGGTTTCGATGTTTAGTATTTAAAAATTTCGAAGAGTACTCGCAACGATTTGAACCCCGCATCATCAGTTCGATAATTTAATTTGATGCGCGGTGTAAATATTTATAACACCGTTTAGGCATAATATATGTTATGCCTATACGTTTCCCTTTTATTGAAATATACTGTGTATATGAAATTTCTATCGTTAGTGTAATTACTCCTATCGAGGTATTGTAAGAGACGACTAAGGTATTGTAAGGTATTGGTGTGTTGTTGTGCAGGAATAAATGCTGTCCGTACAATAACTTAGTAGCCTTTTGCAACACCTCGGTGGGAAAGAGGTAGGTGTTTTTTCTACTCTGACCGACAATTATCGGCTAAAATGTCCTGGTTTCCACATCTCCTGGAAATACTACTATTCCTCAGACGTATAGATTTGGTTAAGATTTTTTTCTTCATCACTGAACACGTGATTACGCACACACACATTTGACACACGTACACATTTCATCTAATTGATCGATTTCATTTTTTATTTTTATTACGCACTCAACAATGTAAATATTTTATGTAACAAACAACACTTTTTACTGGTGGTAGGATTCCTGCTAGGTAAGTACCACCCCAGAGCCAGTTATTCTGCCGTGAAGCAGTAGTGTGCAAACATTACTGCGTTACGGTTTGAAGGGCACTGTGAGCTAGCGTAATCACTGGGCATATGAGACTTAAGAACTGATGTCTCAGGGTGACGGGCGCAGTGTGGTGTCACACGGTAATTTTGTGGGTGACACAGCATTTGTTATGGGCAGACGTTGCACTTACCATCAGGTGAACGTTTTGCTCGTTCCGTCACTTTTATGAAATAAAATAAACTGAGTTACGTACGGCAGAAGTACTTACGAAGTAATTTTGTACTAAATAAAGGTTAAATCCCGCACTCAGAGATGTTTAACGATTACATGACTTAATGTTTTCTTTTATTTACGCGAAAACTACACATTTAAATAAAACTACTTTTTACGGATTTTATCGCGTTTAATTTGGAACTATTTTTAACCCGATTTCTAAATTAAACGCGATAAAATCTGTAAAAAGTAGTTTTATTTAAATGATTACTTGACTTCTTATATTAAATCAACTACCTGACCCGTGCCAATATTTTGCACAGTATCGTGGCAATCAACAGATGACGCTATCTACCTTCTTCAATGAATGTAAACCACTCCAACCGACAGCTGTCGTGCATGTTAGTTGAACAGATTGTCAAATGGCGCTTACTACAATTAAATTTATCAATCTTTTTAATAATTTTTTCTAACGAAAACAAACATTTTAAGACATTTACTTATTTTTCGTCACTAGAGGAAAAAACAATCTTCAAATTGGCGTATCAAACATACATTTTGACGCAGTATTTAGGGAGATATTACCACCGACACTAAAACACCTTTGAGAAATAATATATAATAGATAGATTGAGAGTAAGGAATTGTTTCAGTAAACCTTAAACGTTTATGAGCGAGAGTAAGGGTCTTGTCATAATAAAAATTACCTAAATGTCCTTTTTGCATAAAAGAATTTGCACTTAAGCAAATACTTCCATTACGTGGAAAGCTACACAACTTCACAGACGTTCACGGCATCTTTGATCCCGCTTCCCTCCACTTCCCCCACTTAGTATTCGCGTCACGGCCGCCGTACACTGTGATTCCTACAGAGTAAATAACACTTCCCCGACCACTTAAAAACAAATTTCAATTGTAAACTAAGGCCATTTGTTTCGTTTCAGCGCCGGCAGGTTGAGGTGTCTATACTTGGACGTGGAAAATAATGGTTCTTTTTCAAACTGCACAACAACTATAAATTAATCGATATTATCTTTCCGAACTATCTTAGACTTAACAAGATTGAATATACGAGTTATATAGAGTTGAATATAGAGAGTTAGAGTACCTGACTATTCACTCCGCGGATCCTGGATTCAATCCTAGCTGGAGTCAACATTTGGGCAAAAACACAGATCGTTGGTTTTTGTTGTGATCGTCCTTGTGTCTCTGACACTGCATCCTAGCCTATCTCCGGTCTTATCGCATGAGGGTTACATCGGGCACGGGTAGGTAGGAATGCCCCTATGTTGCGTGGCACTACTCTTGTGGCACTTTAATATCTCCTGCGCAGTTGATAACGTCCGACAGTGTTCGGTCGTTCTAGCCGTGTTCGAAAATCGGCCAGGAAAACATTCTCATAATTGTTAATTACTATTTTAAGTGCTGATTTATCACTTGCTCTGTGGTAAAGGAAAAGATCATAAATAAAACTGATTGTATGTGGAATAAAAATCATGGACTCTTCCCGGCTACAAACTCCAAAACGGGAGAAAGTCTACTTGGCAGTCGGCTATAAGCAGCAATAGCCTAATTGTTTATGTTATTTAGTTACTTACTTATGTTTATTAGTTACATAGAGAATATATATCAAATGTTAAAAAATTAAGTATTTAGTCACTCAACAAGACAAATCTGGTAGAAATTTAATAGCTCAATCCAAACAATTAAAAAATTATTACTCTGTTTGCGAAAACATTGATATTAACTCGGCAGCTGTCTATCCACAGAACGTAGAGCTGTCTCGGGGCGTCTCACGACCCAGCCTAGACAAGATCTCCAAGGATTATCTAGATTACAGCCGTTGCGTCGCTGGAGGGTTGTAATTCTAGGCCCCCGCTTGACAGGAACTTCCTATGTTTACTAGGTTTTAACTTTGCGCTAGACTATTATCGTTAGGGGATTGCACGGGCTTTATCTTGAGACGTCAGACTTTGCTTGTTTCACAGGTACGGTAGAAAATAATTTCTACAGCTAAATTTATGGACAGATTATGTTCATACGTGAAGGGAGTTAATTCGTCAAAGTTTTTGATGTCTTTTATTTTTGTACAATCAAACTGTTCTTTTTTTCTAAACTAATATTATAAAGAGAAAATATTTGATTTATTGCATGTTTGTTTGGTTGTGATGAATAAACTCAAAAACTACCAAACCGATTTTAAAAATTCTTTCACTTCTATACAGCTACAGTATCAGCGACTAACATGAGTGGTATTTAATTTTAAAAAAAAAACTGAGATCCAGCAAAACTTGCTACGATGTAACTGAAGGTATCAAAAATTTACTAATGGAAGTCATTATTTGGCGTGCGCTGCAGTTTTTGCTTTGTCCAAACAAAGTACTAATTTATCTTTCCAATATCTATCTACCCGTGCAAAGCAGGGGCGGATCGCTAGTATTGAATAATGTGGCGAAACGAGCAATACGTCCACCTGATGGTAAGTGCAACGTCTGCCCACAACAAATTCTGTGTCACCCAGAACATTTCTGTGAGATGAGTTCTTAAGTCTCATACGCCCAGTGATAACGCTAGCTCTCAGTGCCCTTCAAACCAAAATGTTTGCACACTACTGCTGCACGGTAGAATATCTGGCCTGGGTGGTGTCTACCTAGACGGATTCCTGCACAGGAATCCTACCACCAGTTCATCAGTTTCAAGGCAGTGGAAAGAAAAAATCGTTGTTTTTTTGGTTTTTCAAAATTTGCAAAAATATTAGAAACCCAAGACCGCGGCGCAGAAGTTATGTACTTACATTACTAGGTCACGCGGCCGTCGATTTGTCTTTAAAATTTTAGAGCAAAAATAAATGCAAAGTAAATGTAAATAGGCACGGATACAATTGAAAAATATATATACAAATGTTACACGAAATGGAATCGTCGAGTTCCATTTTGTATTCATAATTCAACCAAAAGTGAAACAATGCGCTCTCGTTACGCTTTCACTTCATAAGAGCCTCATCCGAAATTGTGGATCCACGAAAAGGAAATTAGGCCACGAAAAGTGTAGCTCCTTTATGTCGAATGCATTTCGTCGTATGTCAAGATTGTGTAAGATTTGAACTAAAAATAAGGTTACGTTCTTATCACAATTACGAAAAAACTAGCTTATAATAAAATGTTCCTGTAAAACTGTCTATAGAATGCCGAACTAACGGTTCAGTTGGCGCAGTGGCTAAGCAATTTGTTTCTACACTACTGGTCGTGGATTCGATTACATAGTGATAGTTTCACTTTTTTTCTGTTACTACATACACATCTGCGAAATAATAATAAGGACTTTTGGCACCAACTCTAAAAGCGGTAGTTTTTTTATCGAATTTTGTAATTTTTGTGTATATTTTGAGTTTTAATGTTTAATGTTGAAAGTTTATTATGCAGCAAGTTCTCGTGAAAGTCTACAGTGATTGGAAAATTCAATTCAAGACCGAAATCATGCTTTTAGTTAAGTTATCATGAGTACAACAAATCTTCACTAAAAGCCAACTAGCATTTTACTATCGGTGTTCTAACAAACTTTGAAGTTTTGCTACGGATTTGAGAATTGTACTGATGTACTTTTCTTCTTTTACTTTGGCAAAAAATACGTTTTTACCACAAATAAAGTAATAAAAATTATCTAATTTAAGACTTTCCTCAATTTAATTTTTTTTTTATTTGATCAATGACGAGACGAGCAAAACGTTTACCTGATGGTAAGTGCATCGTCTGACCATAACAGATGCTGTGTTACACAGAATATTTCTGTGTGGCACCACACTACGCCCATCACCCAGTGATTACGCTAGCTCTCAGTGCCCTTCAAACCGAAACGCAGTGATGTTTGCACACTACTGCTTCACGGCAGAATAACTGGCCCTGGGGTGGTACCTACCTAGACGGATTCCCGCATAGGAATCCTACCACCAGTAAATCAATGTCAAACTACGAATATACTCGTTTACTGTACTTTTATTACAGGATTTTTTAACAATACTGTGATGCGTACTCAACCCTAAAATAACACTTGTCCATTACCAACAAATTTATTATCTGTATTTGACAGTTCGAGGGAGCGTGTAGACACCGCGTTTCGAGTAACAAATTAAAATGGCGGCTGTCCGTGCGCGCTCGCGGTAGCCAAGCGGGCATAATCTCTGGGCACGTGACTTGACTTTACTATTGGAACATTGATGCATGGACTTTTACCGTCATCAGCAGACAAAATTTTCTTTTCGTTTATCTTTATTTACTTACTTAAAATAATACATACTACTATAAGAATATGAACTACAATCCTGAACATAAACCTCGCCCATAGAATACTACATATGTAATTTCGGTGATGTAATTACTGTGAGCCTTTTTTTGCTTTTACAGCTTCATCGGATACTGTGCTCACGGGCCAGGGGCCCGCGTGCCAGGTTTGGTTTGACCCAAACATAAATACATAAATAAACTCTTACAATAACCTCTAAATTCGGACTGTCGCGTTCGCTGCGTGCTTGCGCGATTTAGAATATCTCTAAAAGGTTTTTAAGTCGTCTAATGACCGTCCGAGGGAGGCTGCGGGCCTCTATTCGGACTGTCGACTTGTGTGTCAGTAACTCTGGGCGGTGAGAACCGCCCTGGAACACGGGTGTATCGTGTGTACGCGATGTGATTGTCGACTTTTGCGCGCCGCTCTCTACGGTGGTCGCGAAATTACTACAAGACACAGTCCTGAGCCGCTTTCACAGACTTTCTCACAGCCGTGCAGGTCATCTCTCCATATAGTGAGGGTCGCCCCACGAGGCCACCACGCAAGAACCTTTCTTCCCCATATGTTATCGGTTCTACGAGCTGTATGGCCGGCCCACTGCCACTTCACCTTGCTAATCCTCAGGGCTGTCAGTTACTCCAGTTTTGCAGCGGATTTAACAATTACTGATTCTATCTCTTAAATAAACATCATATAGTTATTATTTATAGTGACATGTACACTAGATGGTTGTAGAAAACTGGCAGGATAAAATTATCGTATTTATACTGCACACACTTATTATTGTCATTAGTGTCTAAGATGTGAGGCATCTAAGCTGATCAGACCAGTTCAGGTACCAACGGGTATGGCGATACAACTGCGATGGCCAGAAAAACTGAAGCCTCGAGAGCCTAATGGTATAGAGTCATCATCATCACCATTTCAGCCCACAACTGGTACACTGCTGAACGTAGGCCTGCCTAGTAGACTGCCACAAAAGTTTGTATCTCTCAATTGAGGGGATTATTGCCAAAGTTGCTACGCTCGTTCCATTGGAGGTTGGTAACCGGAGTTTATTTATTCAGATGTTCCAAGAAGATAGAGAAGATGAAGAGAATCTACCACCCCATCTCATTCCGTGGGTGTCGTAAAAGTCAATAGAGAGAAAAACAAAAACCAGAAGATGATCAGCAGCATCTTCCTGGAATATCTGAATAAATAAACTGCGGCTGCCAACCCGCCTGCTAAGCGTGGCAAAATCCCTCCAATGCGAGAATTACTATATACTATCTATGAGAGGCCTATGTTCAGCAGTGGACTTGTGATAGGCTGAAATGACGACGACGACGATATTCCTGGAAAACTTGAAAAAAAAAATTGCGGTTGTCAACCCGTCTGCCAAGCGTAGCAACTACGGCAAAGTCTCTCCAAAATGAGAGCTGCAAACTTTTGTGGCAATCTATGGGGAAGGCCTTGGTTCTATGACTAGTGTTCAGTGGACTAGTGATAGGCTGAAATGATGATGGTGAATATTATTTATTAATAATATTCACCTTAGCTAGATTTAAAAAAATAGCGAGGCCTATTTTCTATTTGAGGCTCAAGTTATAAATTTCTGAGAATGTAAAAACACGGCGTTCGTTTCGTTCTAATTACTGGAGGCACCTAATTAAGATCGGTTAGATAAGTTTCTAATTCAAAAAGTAATGATTCCAGAATATTCTCACCCCAAGTGAAAGCCATAACTGTCGCAATATGATGTACTGTCGAGCGTAAATTTCGTTACAGGAAGTCGATTTTTTTCACATTATCTACTTTATGGCGTATTGTAAATGTAACAGTCTTGAATTATAACTTAATTCAGTGTGTTTTGTTTTAAGTTTTTTGAGGTGACGTAAATTTCTTTCATAGTAATTTATAATTTCTTTTTCCTTGCTGTAACATTAATTGTTTTTTTGTTTTTCTTTATGGCAGGGTACTAAAAGCAATATTTATATTCAGATGTTAGCAAACTCATTTTTTCCTTATATATTATTTCAAGCTTTATAAACACACAGGATTTTAAAAGGTGCTTCACTGTTGCACACGTCATTACTGCTGCAAATGGCATATGAAGCAATTTAAGGCACATCTTACCACCTTTTTTTTTAATTAAATTAAGTGGCGAAACGAGCAAAACGTTCACCTGATGGTAAGTGCAACGTCCGCCCACAACAAATGCTGTGTCACCCAGAATATTTCTGTGTGACACCACACTGCGCCCGTCACTCTGAGACATCAGTTCTTAAGTCATTTGAGACTTAAGCAGCCCAGCTCACAGTGCCCTTCAAACCGGAACACAGTAATGCATGCACAATACTACTTCACGGCAGAATAACTGGCCCTGGGGTGGTACCTACCTAGACGGATTCCTGCATAGGAACCTCTTATTTGCGGATTGTTTTCGATACAGCTGACGACGGCGTGATCGAGTGGTCAGTAGTACCTGATTTCTACGCCGCGGGTCTTTGGTTCCCCGACCGACTCGAAAACCAACTATTTGTGCCGAAACACAAATAGTCGGTTATCGAGCCTGGTTGTATTGTGATTAACCCTATGTCTCTGACACTGCAACCCAGCTTACTGTTTTTTTAGGAGAATGTAACGAAACGAGCTTATCATCATCATTATCATCATCATTTGAGCCTATCACTAGTCCACTGCTGAACATAGGCCTCCATCAAAGATAGCCACAAAAGTTTGTTGCTCTCATTTTAGGGGATTTGGTAATAGTTGCCTCGCTTAACAGCCGGGTTGGCAACCGATGCAAAATACAACCTGATGCTAAACACAACGTCGGCCCATAACATAATGCTGTGTCATCCAGAACGCTTCTATGTGACACCAACACTGCGACCGTCACCCTGAGAAATCAGAACTTAACATCGGGCGCTGGTAGGTCGGGACGAGTTAGTGCCTATGACAATAGAATTTTTCATGCACAGTTGATAGCTTTCGAATAATTCAGAGACTTTCCCCGTCGTCTAAAATCGGCCAAGAGTATATCATATCAGTTTTTATTTTTTATATTATAATTATTTATATATTACATTCTAATATTTTTTTTGGTTTAAACGACATCGGAGTGCAACGGGGGTTGACACTGAAAAAAAAGTGCTGTGACCGAATTCACTTCCGCCGCAATGTATGCTGAGTTGTCAACCTTGTTTGCTAGGAGTACGGCGTACAATTTCCATACTTTTATTTTAGGTATTAATGGTGCTTTAGTTTCTTATTCTTTTGCCGAAATTTTTCACTTTATATATTTTTTTATTATGTATTACTTTTGTGTACGTCCGTTTCTAGCAAATAAATTCTTTTTCTTTCTTTGTTCTTTCTTTTTTCGATAGAGTTTAAACCTGGCACGTCATTATGCCGTTAATAATATTTATTCTAGTTTCTTTGCAGACCTTAAGCGGCAATAGCCTAAAAAAATTACGGCCTGCAAAACATGATGATCGACTATTATCGAGAACCATTTCCTAGCACAAGCCTTTTCAGCCTTAGTTGGAGTGGTTAACAAGAATATTAGTAATGTTAATAGCATTGCTAGTAAAAAAAAACTTTTTTTTTCACCTTCTTTCATACTCGCAAGACAAATTAGTACGGTTGGTCATTTATTTTATTAGAGAACTGTATCTATTTCACCATCTATATGGCATTAATATTAAAGAAAAGTAGGAAAACCATAAGATAGAATTATGGTTCGTTAAGGTGCGTACAAACTATGTATATTGCGTGACATTATTAATGAAATACACCCAGTGTTCCAATCTATGCGATAATATATCCTTTGTTGCTTGATATAAAAATCACCCTAACTTCCCGCCATAAATAACAAAATGAAAATGTAATTTATAGATTGTCGAAATAACATTATCATTATGTGATTAATTTGTGCCATTGATTCGGAATATTCATTTTGAATTATTAAATTTTGTAAAACATAAATTTCGACGACGCGTGTTTACGTAAAGCATAACATCGTGAGAAAATCTGCAGCCATAAGAATATTTAAATAGACATTGCTGCCAAGCGCCCACACAACGGAGCAACGTGGCTTGGACGACTCTCTAATCATATTCATCATTCTGCTAAACGGCAATTACGGCAAATCCTTTTATTAGGATAAGATATATATTATTCTGCCGTGAAGCAGTGGTGTGCAAACATTACTGTGATTCGGTTTAAAGGGCACTATGAGCTAGCGTAATCACTGGGCATATGAGACTTAAGAACTGA
This sequence comes from Luehdorfia chinensis, assembly GCA_019845155.1. NCBI lineage: Eukaryota > Metazoa > Arthropoda > Insecta > Lepidoptera > Papilionidae > Luehdorfia > Luehdorfia chinensis. The sequence continues at coordinate 2,574,334 of JAHVAK010000472.1, forward strand.
TGTCTCTGGGTGACGGGCGCAGTGTGGTGTCACACAGTAATTTTCTGGGTGACACAGCATTGGTTATGGGCAGACGTTGCACTTACCATCAGGTGAACGTTTTGCTCGTTCCGTCACTTTTATGAATTATGCGTTTAAAGACACAAATTGTTCATACAAAAAATACCCAGACCCGAAACAACTATATATTTATTTATTTAATCTTGATTGAATCACCTTTATCTAAGGAGTACAATGGGCGGACTTAATGCCTAGAGGCATTCTCTGCCAGTCAACCCTGGGAGACTAGAAAAATGATGGCAGGTGCAAATATGTAGAAAATGAGGAGTATTGTGTGAAAATATAAATAATATTAGATAATAATTATATAATAATATAAATAACCAATACATATATACACAAAATTAACATAGATAAATACATACATACAAATAATAAATATAATACACAAATAATACATATATAAACAAAATAGGAAGTGAAATTAAAACATTAGTTTTTTTTCTATCTGTTAGTCGTAGGAATATTTATTTATGGGTATAGAACCCGCGACCCATAGCGCACAGGCTAATCGCTTAACCACTGCGCGAACCGATCCGCAAAGTTAACGTTTCCTCAATTTATTTAAACATTGGAATAAACTGTAATTTATTCTTTCGCACTTCTTAGAAGCAGTGTAAGCCAACTCGAGTGTGACACGGAATAAAATCTCTATTATTTCCCAGCTTGCTCCTGTCAAACCATAATGATAATAGACGGCGCGTTACAGAGCGCTAGGTGGCGCTAGTGGCGCGCCCCGCACATTAACCCGTCTAGACTACGATTATTGACAATTAGTTACCTCTCACTGTACGTCCACCTTTACAATTGCAAAAAAATATTTTGTAATAGCTGATGCCCGTAACTTCGTCCGCGTGCATATAGGTTTTTGAAATATCCCGTAGGAACTTTTTGATTTTCCGGGATAAAAGTATCCTGTGTCCGCCTCCAAGATGCAAGCTACTCATATCTCGGTGCTGAATTTCGTTAAGTTTGCTACAATGGTTGAGCTGTGTAGAAGTAACTAACAGACAAAGGGCCAGAGATAGTTACTTTCGCATTAATAATATTTGTATGGATGAAAATATCGTGATATTGTTTTTAGATAAGGACCAAGTGCCTAAAATATTTTTTTTATTGGATAAAGTGATGAAACGAGCAAAACGTTCACCTGATGAAAGGTACAACGTCTACCCATAACAAATGCTGTGTTACCACACCATCCAGTGATTACGCTAGCTCACAGTGCCCTTCAAACCGAAACACAGCAAACAACAATGTTTGCACACTACTGCTTCACGCAGAATAACTGGCCATGGGGTGGTACCTACCCAGACGGATTTCTGCATAGGAATCCTACCACCAGTATAAAATTGATCGAAATCTATCCAGTAGTTTTAGCGTGATGCGCGCTCTACGGCAGACCTCTGTTATAAAATCTTAGTCTCTTAAAACTTTAATATTGTATGAAGGTATCGTGATAATTTAGATAGATAACGGCCTAGTGCCTAAGAAGTAAAACTTCAAAAAAATTAATCGATATCTATTCAGTAGTTTTTACGTGATGCGCGCCACGGCAGACCTCTATCATTTTATTTATATAAATATTTGTATTGCTTTTGTATAAATATTTTTGTAGTTGTATTGTTGTTTGCGCGTCAACTTGTATCACTATAATATATCCTGCGCAGTTGATAGCTTCTGTCGTAATCGGAAGTTGTCGTCGTGGTAGAACATTATCATGTACGTAGGTGACTGGCGAGACATAAATGTATCAACGTGATCCAAAGTAAGAAGCGTTATTCGGTGTGGGTGTTTAGTGATCAGCTACCGACATTGCAAAATTGACTTCCGAAGTCAATTTGTGGTCGAGAAAATGGTATTTCTGGATATAATTTCAGTAATGTAATTGTTGTTAGCCTTTTTTGGCTTTTACAGCTTCATCGGATACTGTGCTCACGGGCCAGGGGCCCGCGTCTCAGGTTTGGTTTGACCCAAACATAAATACATGAATAAACTCCTACAATAACCTCGAAATTTGGACTGTCACGTTCGCTGCGTGCTTGCGCGATTTAGAATATCTCAATATGACTTTAAGTCGTCTAATGACCGAGGGAGGCTGCGGGCCTCCATTCAGACTGTCGACTTGTGTGTCGGTAACTCTGGGCGGTGAGAACCGCCCTGGAACACGGGCGTATCGTGTGTACGCGGTGTGATTGTCGGTATTACTGGAGCGGTTGCTTCGCAGCACCTATATATGTAAATTGTTAGAAATAACTAAAGATTTTTTTTATTGTATAAAGTGACGAAACGAGCAAAACGTTCACCTGATGGTAAGTGCAACGTCCGCCCACAACAAATGCTGTGTCACCCAGAATATTTCTGTGTGACACCACACTGCGCCCGTCACCCAGAGACATCAGTTCTTAAGTCTCAAATGACCAGTGATTACGCTAGCTCACAGTGCCCTTCAAACCGAAACACAGTAATGTTTGAACACTTCTGCTTCACGGCGGAATAACTGGCCCTGGGGTGGTACCTACCTAGACGGATTCCTGCATAGGAATCCTACCACCAAATAAAAATTTATTATCTCGTTGAACAATTATTGTACATAAATTAATTCAGAATGGTATACAACGGTTGCTCTGTGGTTTGGAGTCAGAGTTCTTGACTTCTACGCCGCGGGTTCTGGGTACAAATCCCGGTCGGAGTCACCAATTTGTGCAAAAACACAAATTGCGGGTATTCGGGTCTGGTTGTGTTGTGCATGTGAAATTTACGTCTGTAAAACACACCCACGATACATAATAAATCCTAGAGTGAGATGTGGGCATCGTTTTTAGCTGATGGAATTGTATCTGTATATAACAAAAGCGAGAGTTTGTAAAAATATCATCATCAATCATCATCAATTCAGCCTAACATTAGTCCACTGCTGAACACAGGCCTCCCCCATAGAGTGCCACAAAAGTTTGTAGCTCTCGCTTTGGGGAAATTATGCCATCGTTGGCATGCTTAGCAGGCGAGTTGGCAACCGCAGTTTATTTATTCAGATGTTCCAGGAAGATGCTGCTGCCCATCTCGTGGTTTTCATTTACCCTCTGTCGACTTTTACGACACCCGCGGGGTGAGACGGGGTGGTAGATTTTCTTAAGCCGTTACCACACGGCGCTATATGTAAGAATAATGTAATAAAAATAATTTATCTACTCCATATGGAGTGATAACGATAAACAAAACGAAAAATTATATTTTTTTAGACAGCAGCGACACCAACGAAAACCAGCGTCATTCTATTTCTGAGATGGTTTTGGAGTCAAGAATAATTACCCCCATGTTATTTTTTTTTAGGACATGCGGATTTTTGGCGCTATGTTATTATTTTCCGTCCAGGATTGTAATTGTAACAATATACAAAAAGAAAGCAACACATTCACAAGTTGAATTAAAACAAGTTTTTTCAAAGCCAGTCCTTTAACAAAACTATTCCATAAGAACAATGCGGGTGCGTTTGGGTTACTTTTATTCTTTTACGGATGGGGTGGCAGATTCTCTTAAAAAATAAATAAAAATAAGTAAAAATGTAATCCATAATATAGTCCGGTTTTCGAACCCGTGCCTGCTACAGTGGAAACAAGAAGGACCTAATTGCACTTTTATTTACTAAGACCAACATTTAAATTGTTGTCTTCTAAAACAAAGAAATGCATAGCTCAATGAAATAAATGGATCCAAATTAAAAATACTTTTGCCCACTAATGGTTCTATAACGATGGCAATTATTTAACACAAGCCTCTACATCAATTCGCCCCGCAAAGCAAAACCTTGGCTTTTGATTCTCCGCCGAGTAAAACCAAGATTTATTTCCTTTAACATCTGTGTTTTGAAAGTTGTTAAGAAACAGTAAAATTCTGAAGCATTTTATATTTAAATAATTACCACCGTGTTTTTGATTATTAAACATAAAGTAATACATTACAGCTTTTTTATATTTATGGAAATATTTACTAGTGGTAGGATTCCTGTGTAGGAACCCGACTAGGCAGGTACCACCGTAGGATCAATTATTCTGCCGTGAAGCATTATAAGCCGTCAGCTCGGTTAGCGCAGTAGCTAAGTCCTAGGCTTCTGCGCCGCGGGTCGCGGGTTCCATTCCCGAACGGGACAAATATTTGTATGGCCTACAGATAGTTGTTCCGGGTCAGGGTGGTTTGTGCGTGTGGATTTTATGTCTGTAAAACGTACCCACGAAACAGGAGAAATCCTACTGCAGGGGGCCCGCATCTTTTTCAAGAAAAAACAAAAAACTAAATATTTTCCGCTGTAAGTAAGTTTTCTTTGCTTTTTAAAGATTAAATTAAGTATATTTTGAATATACAAGGTGTTTGGTAAATAGCATAGCAAACGGTGGTAGGTTTCCTAGGCAGGAATGCGTCTAGGGAGGTACCAACCTTGGCCAGTTATTTTGCCATGAAGCAGTAGTGTGCAAACATTACTGTGTTTCGGTCTGAAGGGCACTGAGATCTAGTGTAATCACTGGTCATATGAGACTTAAGAACTGATGTCTCATTGTGATACACATAGATTTTCTTGGTGACACAGTATTTGATAAGAGCAGACGTTGCACTGTTGTGAGACCACCAAGGGAACGTTTTGCTAGTCTCGTCACTTTCTCACAAAAAGTACGACACACTGAATAAAACTAAATTTACGGATTTATTTTAGTGGTGGTAGAATTACGCACTATAATATCTTCTGCGCAATTGATAGCTATCGACAATATTCGAAAGTAATCGTCGTGGTAGAAATCGGCCAGGAGAATATCAGTATCATAATAAGAATAAAAAGAAAGATATGTTAATTTTATTAACGAAGTTTTTATTTATTTTACTGCATATTTATTTATTGGTTTTCTTTAATTATAAATTCTTTCAATAACTATCAATTTCTCATCTGCATTCGGCCACGTTGTTTTTTTAGTCATTTGCATTAAATGTGTTTCAAGAACTGAGTGCTCGGAAATACATTTAACAATACACGTACACCACAAAAGAAATAAAAAAGGGGAATAATGGCAGGTCTTTTCTAATCCCTTGTTATGTGAGGTACAAAGGACCCCATATTGCACTAATTGGGTCCGATAAAAGCTTAAGGGAAAAGTTGCTACGTTTGTGAAGTCGAGTGACTCTGGGCATACTTTTGACATTTTCTTAAGCGAAACTAAGGACTTCGTTACATTTAAAGATAGTTCTCGAAATGTAATATGTTTCAAAAAATATGAATCATATCATACAATAAATCTGTTAAAAAAACCACAAAGCAATACCAAAATTTATTTTTTTGGCGTTATATTTTACCAATTGTCCATGGCTACTGCAAAGCACTCGAAACATCGGAAGTACATAGTAAAATTAGGCGCGTTTTTTTTTTCTTTTTTTTTATTGTATAAAGTGACGAAACGAGCAAAACGTTCACCTGATGGTAAGTGCAACGTCCGCCCACCGCAAATGTCGTGTCACCCAGAATATTTCTGCGTGACACCACACTGCGCCCGTCACCTTGAGACATCAGTTCTTAAGTCTCAAATGCCCAGTGATTACGCTAGCTCACAGTGCCCTTCAAACCGAAACACAGTAACGCTTGCACACTACTGCTTCATGGCAGAATAACTGGCTCTGGGGTGGTACCTACCTAGACGGATTCCTGCATAGGAATCCTAACACTACCTATATAAGTAAACAAAGCGTCGGTATGATATTCAGAAGCTTCATTAAGCCATATCAACAGCTTAAGCCGTCAGCTTTCGTCGAAACAGTAAATTGATATATCCTACACTATCATTAATTGCGTCCAATCATTAGACTTTCCGTCACAATTACACAGTACACGGGGACTTGATAGAGATATATGCGCGTTAACGTCGGGCCGAATCGGGGTCAGCTGTTTTATACGTAATAGGAGGTGAATAGAATAGACTCGTTAATACACAGCTTTATCGTTGGATCAAACTTACGAAAAAGTTTGTAGTTTTTTTGCGTAAATATCAATAAAATTACATTTAAATGAAAAATACAAAATTTTCGGAATATTTATATTTAAGATGTCTGGGTACTAGCACCGGCTTGAAACAGGTAGAAGGATTCCTATGTAGGAATCCGTCTAGGTAGGTATCACCTCAGGCCAGTTATTCTGTCGTGAAGCAGTATACAAACATTACTCGGTCTGAAGGGCATTAAGAGTCAGTGTAATCACTAGGCATATGAGACTTAAGAACTGAGGTTCTGGGTGACAGCATTTGTATAGACAGACGTTGCACTTACCATCATGTCATCATCAGGTAAACGTTTTGCTCGTCTGATCACTTTAGAAACCAATAAAAAAAAACCTGTGCAAGAATTGAAGACGCTGTAAGATCGTTTTGTGTAATTTGAAGCCGAAGGTAGCCCGGATTAATTATGTCCCTCCATTAACTCGGGATCTAATCTTGGAGCAGCGTGGCGGATTCTTCCTAGCTCCGTAACCCTCTCAGAAATGAGAGGAGGCATGTGCTCAGCAGTTGGACATTTATAGGCTGAAACTTTACTTTACTTTTTTATTAACTCGGGTTGTGTAAAGCGCCCGAAATAGCGGTAACAAATATAATTTCATTATATTATACGATTTACAACAAACGAGTATTAAACAAACAAAGTAGGTACTGAGTCTTTACAAGCCAGCTTAACATAGCCAAAAGGTCTAAATACAAATTCCAATAGAAACTCGATTAAAATTTAAATTCGCGTCTGCCAATCACGGAGTTCGAGGGCGAAGTCAAACGTTCAAAAAACGTCAAAGCGAACCAGCGCGAACTGGATCTAACTAAGCTAAATCCGGTTAAAACCGGACGCCCAGACAGATCGACGGGTGTCGGTCGGTGGCGCCGTTTAAACTGGGTTTAACAGCCCGACGGTTCAGGTGTCGGCCACTCTCCCAATTAGCACCCTGCTGTGTCCAATTTACAAGGCAAAAGGACTTTCAGCTCTGTGAGCGCTACGACTTGGTTAAGTTCTAACATACCAGTACGTACGTTAAAGCCGAATTTTCTCTGGAAATTACATTATTAAGTAATTAATTCAATAATATTTTTCCTCAATATACAGAGACTAACCTTACTTGATTTTAAGATGATTTATTATAATTAAATACGTACTTTCTCTAAATAATTAAAAAAACATATGTGCAGTTCACACGCGGTAGAAGGGAAGAAATTCAGAATACTAAACATCGAAAGAATGAGAGGAGTGCAGAGTATCAATTGTAGAATTGATTTATTATGATTATTAAAAACTATTTTACATTTCATTTTCAAATCGTTCTAAGGGTCGTTGCGTGATGTTATATAGCCTATAGCCTTCCTCGATAAGTGGGCTATCCAACACTATAATAATTTTTCAATTCGAACCAGAACTTCTTGAGGTTAGCGCGTTTAACCAAACAAACTCTCCAGCTTCATAATATTAGCATAAATTACATATTAAATATTACTCAAAGTTTTCAATTCCAACAAATGACACGGGTGGCTTATGGTTACAAAAGTTTTTAAATAAATCTTTTGATTTGGATTTCATCAATGAATATTTGAAATACAGCATCAGTTACTATTTTTGATTCGGTTGTCGATCAAAAACGGAGGGCAAAATCTACGAAGAAATCGACGATTTGGACGAATTCTAAAATATAAATGTAATAGGAAACAGTGTATACTGTATTGTATCTCAGACTCTTGCAGTCTAAATCCTATGGATGTATTGTTTGTTGTCTCTTTTTAGTGTCGCTTTTTCGTTTCCTGGAGTTTCAAATCACAACGATTCTAAAGAAGTTTTCACTTAAAAAAATTGCAAAACGTGACTAAACCTAAAACGCAATTACTGGCTTGCTTCCGTGTTTATTTCCCCGGATTTCCTATACAATCACGCCTTTTCCCCTTATATAAGGGGCAGGCAGAAACCACACTCGTAGCTCACTTTTCGCCTCTGCGGGAAACAAGACGTGACGAGTGGCGTACCTCGTCGCCGCCATTTTGGTACGAGTCAAAAATTCTTATTCCCTATTGCATTCCCACGAGCAGTATGGTGACAGCATTGCATATGGTATTATTCTGCACGAATAAAGGCAGTCCGGACTATTGTCCGGATGACCTTAGTCGCCTCATACCTCGGTAGGAAAGAGGTTGGTGCTATTCTACTCTACCGGACGCCTATCGGCCGAATCGGCCAATTTTAAGTGCTGATTTACCACGTGCTTGGCGATGAAGAAAACATCGTGACGAAAACCTACATGTCTGAGAAATAATAAGTATTTCGAAAACATGTCAAGTCTTCTAAACTGCATTGGAGCAGCGTGGCGGACTCTCCAGCTCCAAAACCGTCTCAGAAACGAGAGGAGGCCTGTGCAGTGGGACATTTATAGGCTGCTACTTTACTCGAAAATAGTCACAGGTGCAGCTAGTAAATATATAAGTCAATTCGCTTGTATGTCTGTGTCCCTTTACGTATCAATACCTAAAATTGTCAAATATTACAAATTACTGGCCATTGCTATTCAAAACACATCCGAGACATTAACGCCACTAGACTCGATTCGAAATCGAAAATGGAATCATACCGCCGCACCTCGACCGCTGAAACCTATCCTTTTAGCACACCAATTCCATTCGCAGTTGCCAGTTTAAAATATGTAAACGAATATAAGCGGTAATCGACGCGCAAAATGAATAACAATCGAGTGAGCTTCGACGATTATGAGGATGCACGAGGCCGAATAATCGCTCGGATCGGGATAGCACCAGCGCGTGAATAAATTAATAATTTAAATCCCGTGAGAACATCGACACGTGTACTGTCCGCTAAATTGATATTGTGAACGCGCCCTTATTACATCGCTTATTTATCGAAATGAGAATTACGAGTATTATGGTTCAAAGTGAATGAGAATTAATTTGTACTTAGTCGTACTGTGAATAAAGTTATTAAGACACTGCATCCTAGCCTACCTCCGATCTTATCGCATCAGCGTTACATCGGGCGCGGGTAGGTTGGGACGAGTGAGTGCCTCTGTGTTTGCGCGTACACTTGCGGCACTATAATATCCTGCGCAGTTGATGGCTCTCGACAGCAGTCGGAAGTTGTCGCCGTGGTCGAAATCGGCTAGGAGAACATCATCATCAAAGTTATTAAGGCATTCTATGTAATCACAATCTCATCCCGAAGGAGTCGTAAAAGTAGAAAGAGGGAAAATGAAAACCAGGGCAGCAGCATCTTCCACGAACGTCTAAATAAATAAACTGCGGTTGCCAAACCGCCTGCCAAGCGTGACAACAATGGCAAAATCATCACAAAATGAGAGCTACAATTTTTTGTGGCAAACTATGGTGAGGCCTATGTTCAGCTATGGACAAATAATATACTGAAACGATGATGATGATGATGTAAAGATGATTCGGAATACATAAGTTCTAAGGCGACGATCGTTTGGCCCAGTGGGTAGAGTACCTAACTACTGTGTCGCGTCCTGGTTTCAAAATCCAGCCGGAGTACAGTTATGTTGTCTTATCGCATAAGGTTTGCAATATGTACGTCGTTCTGAACCAGCAACCAGTGCATCTGTGTTTACGCATATATTTGTGAAACTATAATGTCTCGTGCACAGAATAGCTTCCGATATTATTCGGAAGTAAATTTCATCCAGGAGGACTTTAAAAATCACATCCAAAGGCGAAAGCTTATAACTTGTGTTATAAAAAATAATCTATCAGCTTTTTACTCAATGCTTATGATAGTATATACACCGTATGGACTTAAAAAAAAAACATTTTTTTAAGTTTTTGTCTGTCTGTCTGTTTGTTTGTTCCGGCTAATCTCCGAAACGGCGGGACCACTTTTGATAGGGCTTTCACTAACAGATAGCTGATATTATAGCGGATAACTGAGGCTACTTTGATTTTAGAAAAAAATAGGGTTCCGCCCAAAAAAATTAAAACCTCAAAATCCAATTTAAATACGGAAGTACATACTATCATCGATCGTGGTCGGCTTTTTACGCGGGTGAAACCGCGAGGCACAGCCAGTACTTCAATATAATAGAATCAATTTGATAATACCCCGTTTTTAATTTTGCTACAAGCAAAATTAAAAACGGGCCAACTAGCATAAATGTTTGAGGAGTGTTATTAAATATCTAAGTAGATTCTATAAAATATTGAACGTAAAAGAGAAGAAATTTAATATTTGGGAGCTCTGCCTTGACAGTTGCACGGTAGCGAAATGAAATCGCACAAGGTTGGGAGCGAGGAAAAATGTTCAATTTTCCATTTAAATTTATAGAGTTTCTCAGTCACTTGGAGTACATGTAATTTATACGTACTTAAACACTACTCGTAGTAGAATTATTTCTTTCGTACTTATTTGTTTTTTGATTAGACCGAAATCGTTCGATCGAATAAAAAAAAGCAACCGACGAGCTTGTATGAAAACACAAATGAAAGTAGAGGAAGCTAAAGATGTGTGTCTGGATCGTAGCAAGTGGAAAGATGTGGTCTCTGCCTACCCCTATGGGAAAAAGCCGTGCCTCTATGTATGTTATTTGTTTTTGAACCATGAACATAATGCAAGACCTCGCACGTATCTTAATAGTATAAAGCTGGAGAGTTTGTGTGTTTGAACGCGCTAATCTCAGGAAAAAGTGATCTGATTTGAAAAAATATTTTTAAGCTTTTTTCCCATATAAGGGGTAGGCAGAGGCCACTCAAGTAGCCCACTTTATAACGAGTAATGGGGATTAAACATTTTTTGACTCGTACCATTTTGGTACGAGTAAAAAAATGTTTACTCCCCATTACGTTCCCACGAGCTGTATAGTGACGACAGTATTCTGCACGATTAAAGACTGTCCGTACAATACCTTAGTCGCCTCTTAAGAGACCTCGGTAGGAATGAGGTAGGGTGTAATTCTACTCTATACATATCTATCGGCTAATTAGAGGTACCATGCTGAACGGTACCTACCGTCTAGGGCTACTCTGCCGTGGAGCAGTAGTGTGCAAACATTACTGTGTTTAGGTTTGAGGGGCACTGTGACCTAGCGTAATCAATGGGCATATGAGACTTAAGAGCTGATGTCTCAGGTTGACGGGCGCAGTGTGGTGTCACGCAGAAATGTTCTGGGTGACAGAGCATTTGTTATAGGCAGACGTTGCACTTACCATCAGGTGAACGTTTTGCTCGTTCCGTCACTTTTGTAAAATAAAAAAAATAAAAAATTCCGAATACTGTGAAAAGCTATCAAACGCGCAGAAGATATTGTCACAAGTGTACTTGCTAAAAAAGTCACTAACTCGTCTTATTCTACATTACATACATACAGCCACGCCTTTTCCTTCTTCCACTTGCTACGATCCTGACACATATCTTTCGCATTCTACTTTCATTAGCGTTTTCATACACGCTCGGTTACGGGTACTTTTAACGTGACCTTTCATCAAAAGTTTTCCGATGTAATTGTGATACGTACGCCTAGGTCGACCCTTACCGGCTATGTCATTTACACTCGCTTCAATAATCTGTTTTGTCAATCTTCTTTCATTCATCCTCTCTACGTGTCCAAACCATCTAGGCATCCCTTTCTCTATCCTTGTAACTACATCTTCAACCACACTCATATTCTACAATGCCCGATATAACCGATCAGAGGTAGGCTGAGATGCAATGTCAGTAAAACGAGACAACGCATCAACGAAAATCAATAATTTGTGTTTTTGCACAAAAGATTTTTCCAAGAAGTTCCTCCAAGAAACCGCTGCGTAAAAGTCAGATACTATCGTTACCACCAGGCCATGCCGTCGACATATGTATAGCTAAAATAACTAAACCGTTACATGTCTAAGAGTTTAAGTGTCTATATTATGCATTCTGATGCATCGACAATAATTTATAACCAAGTTCCTGGCATCCTCTTGCAAAGCACATAAGCACCATAAAATCAATAGCCAATTGTTTTGATTTTATGCCCCGTCACACACCACAGCCATCATAAATTCAGACGATAACGTGCGTTTGTCGCGCGATACCGCTGATTCATAGCTATTGACATTCGTAAAACTATCGCCTTATGGGTTGACGGGGCCCGGCGAAGCACGCACTCGCAGGGAAAGGGCACAACGCTTGTCTAGACACGATTTAACGAACATGAAAAGCTTTAAAATCGATTTTAAAATGCATTTCATTTTCTCTAATACACATGTGAATTAAACAGGATGGTAGGGTTCAATAAAAGTAAATTTTACGGATATTATCTGGTTTTATTTTTAACTTGATTAGTTCAAAACTGAACGCCATAAAATCTGTAAAGTTTAGTATTATTAGATGTACGAGTATATTTTTCGCAAAATATAAGAAATAATGAGATGGTAGGATCTTTATTTTTTTTATTAAAACATAAAATGATTGTAGCGAGGTCAAAAGTAAAAATAGGATATAGTTATATAGGTGTCCGTTAGGATAGGGGCCGGGGCCGTTATTCCTGCAGAATAACACCATCATATGCAATGCTATCATTATACTGCTCGTGGTAACGCAATGTAGAATAAGATTTTTTTTGACGTGGTTTGCCACCCGTCACGTCTCGTTTTCCACGGCGGCGAAAAGTGGGCTACATGTGTGGCCTTTGCCTACCCTTTATTCGGGAAAAAGGCGCGACTGTATGTATGTAGTGTAATTACTGATGGTTACGTGGTAATATCAGATTTAAGATTTAATGTCTCAGGGTGACGGGCGCTGTGCCGTGCTACACAGAAACGTTCTGGGTACGTAATGGACACAGCATTTGTTATGGAACGTTACACTTACCATCAGGTGAATTATTTGCTGAATTCAAAAAACTGTTTATTTATGTAGCATACTACTACTTTGGGAAATACTAAAAAACTTTACTTGGAGATAATGTTCCTTCTACATATTATTGTCTCAAAACGAGATCATAAATCATCAGAATAATTCATTCAACAAATCAGCGCAATGAGAGTAACATTTCAAGGACGAATTTAAGTGCAACGTTTCGTTGTAACGTTTTGTTAATTCTTGTTTACTTATGTTCCTATACTGGTGGTAGGATTCCTATGCAGGAGTCCGTCCAGGTAGGTACCACCCCAGGGCCAGTTATTCTACCGTCAAACAGTAGTGTGCAAACATTACTGTGTTTCGGTTTGAAGGGCACTGTGAGCTAACGTAATCACTGGGCATATGAGACTTAATAACCTATGTCTCAGGGTGATGGGCACAGTGTAGTGTCACACAGAAATTTTCTGGGTGACACAGCATTTGTTATGGGCAGACGTTGCACTTACCACCAGGTGAACGTTTTGCTCGTTTCATCACTTTATGCAATAAAAAAAAACTTGTTCCAAGCCACATAATATTACAAATGCGAAAGTTAGTCTGCCCCTCTGTTTGCTTGTTACCTTTTCACGGCTCAACCGTTGAACGGATCTGGAAGAAATTCGGCACAGAGCTTGCGTCCTGGAGACGGACATAGGATGCTTTTATTAAGAGAAATCAAAGAATAGATCCCGCGCTAATTGCATGCGAACGTAGTCGCGGGCTTCTGCTAGTTTCTAATAAATATAATAAGTTTCACTTCAGTCACACATGCTTATGAAACCTCGTACCGGCAAACGCAGTGAAAGGCGACCCATCACTAGATTGAGCGACGATCTGCACGGTTTTGCGGGTAGTCGATGGATGCAGGTGACTCAGGACCGTGTTTTGTGGCAATCTGTGGGTGAGGCCTATGTTCAAAAGTGGACAAAGATCAGCAGAAATGATGATGATGCTTATAACTTATGGTAACTGGTTACTTTTAGCTTTACGTTTTCCTTATATAAGCTTGAAAAGTCTATTCGTTCCACGGCAAGCACAGCTTTCATTCATTTGGGTTCTTTGTGTTTAATAAAGAAGTACTTTAAAGCGTAATTTTACTATGACTATGAACTTATTAATGTTTTCCGATTTTACTAATTAATTTTTCACTTGTTTTAGGTAATTCATCGAACTACAGTTATTCGTAAACTATTAGCAGCAATGAAAATGCGGTAACAGTATAAATATTCCTTAACCTATAGAACATACTGACAAATATGTTGATACGTATAATGTAATACTATTGTAAAAATGTCGCAAAATAGGAATGGAAACGAACTTTTTATAATAATACACAAATCATCTCTTAAATAAAATTATTGTTATAGATAGAACACAATACATTTTCCGTATTGAAATAGTGTATAAAGCTGGTGGTGTGCAATCTAGTTGGGGGTCGTCCTGAACTGCGTTTACCGGTACAATGTTGACACACAAGAACCTTTCTCCCCCAAAGGTTATCGGTTCTGCGAAATATATGGCCAGCCTATTGGCACATCAGCTTGCTGATCCTTAGGGCTATGTCGGATAACCTGGTTCTGTTGCGGATATTGTTAGCGATTCTATCTTGCAGAGAAACAGCTCAACGTAGCTCTTTCCATAGCTCGCTGAGCGACTTTAAACTTCCTCATGCGGCTGCATGCGGCCCAGTGTGTACCGACTGGTTTACTTTAATTTATATGTTGTATATTATTATAGTTAATTTTATTATTCCGCAGTTTCACCCGCGTAAAAAAGGCGACTCCGATCGATAATATACATATATTCTTCCCTATTTGAATCGGATTTTGGGATTAAATTTTTTTTGTACGGAAACCAAATTATTTTTCTAAAATTAAATTAGTCTAAGTTACCCGCTAGAATATCAGCTATGCTTCAGTGAAAGTGCCGCCAAAATCGGTTATGCCGCTTCGGAGATTAGCCAGAACAAACCCACAGACAGACAGACAAAAATTGTAAAAATTGTTTTTTTCTTAAAGTACCGTATATACTTATATACGCATTGAGTAAAAAGCTGTTATTTTTTATTACAAACAGACACTTCAATTTTATTTATTTGTATAGATTAGTATTGTAGTATATTGTTTACTTTATATACCAACCGGTTTCGCCCTTTAAGCCAGTGTCAGACAGATTGAAAACAGTGGAACAATTCCACTACATTTATTCTATCTCACTTTGGACAATTATACAATCGATTAGAATTCTAATAGTGAACATAGAACTTTAGACAATTGACAGCGATCAAAATGTCAACGAAAATATTTTAAGAATTTTAAATGTTTCTTTACGTATTACCAAAATCTGGAAACCAAGTTAAAATTTCTCTCTATACAGATGCGAGTTTTAAGAAAAAATTTAATGTCGTGTTACGAGTAGCTACTTCCATGCGACAGCGGAACATTTTTCACCTGTCAGTCTTAAGCGACCATTAGCGACGATACACACAGGCGACGTATTAGCTTGAATTATAATGGTCTCACTTTGCAAACACTATTTTTGATCGTCTTGTTATGTAAATGTAAATATATTCTTAAGAAAAACTTAATTTGCATCATTGACAGCCCAACGCATTTTACTACTGAACGTAAGGCTTTCCCAAGGTGCACTATTGGGCTGGATTGTATGCTCTTCCCACCCTATATTTATTAGCAAATAGCTGCCGTGCGGTGGCATTAATTGATTTCTCTTTCTTTGTTTGATGTTGTTAATTTTACTACAATTTTGAATCAATAAGACACCATCTATACCATATTGCATTCTTCATGCTTTTCGAAGTCCAATTCCGGGAATAGGCCTTTCCAAGAATTTGTCAATTGTCGATTGAGTGGCAATTATTGTTAGTTTGGAAATTATTATTCATCGAGTTTACGTAGTAACGTAACGTTGATCTCGTCTCTCAAATAACTTAGCCTCTGTCGTATAAAATTCGGCATTTCGCAGTTAACGGGGAAGCGGCAGGATGTCAAAGGCGGTCGAAAGGCACTCGCCATAAGATTAATGTCCCATTACTGGCAGGCCAAAATAAATATTTGGAATAAAACCGCATAACTCTGGCGGGAACGCGGCCGTATTTGACATCTATATAATACGGATGTAACATATTTTTAGTGGAGACTATCATAATACTACGCCTTTGAGATGAAACCTGTAGGATATAGGATTAGAAGAAAATAGGTCGATGAATTTTGTTATTATGAAAATAATTTTTACTCTTATTATACAACCGCAGGGTATTTACAACGGATTTCAAATCTAAACGTGCATCATTTCAATGATCCTAAATCTCTTTAATATCTTCACTTCCCGGTGGACTTTTAAAAGAATATTCTAGCTCTAGGCTTCAGACATGGGGTATGTCTGTGGTCAAAATTGTATGATCTCGAAAGCTTCAGCTCCGCCTCCAAAAAGAGAAGGCATTTTAGGCCCACGCAGTCGAGACTGCGGTACTGTGCGAAATCATTGTAGTGGTCGGGACAATTAGCGAAAATAGGAATTTCGTGCGGTTTCAGCTGGTAGGACATCGACCCTACCTCTTCGCTGCCTACGTGACAGAGGTGTATCCCATATGGGGTATGCAGGACATCACCATGAGAAACAGGGTTCGCAACATAACATAGGAAGTCCTCACGCGTATATATTTAATGTCTTAGATTGCGTTTACACATATTTAAACTAATTAGTCGGTTTCATCATCTTCATCATTTCAGCCTATCTTTGTCCACTTTTGTACATAGGCCTCCCCCATATGTTGCCACAAAACACGGTCCTGAGCCACCTACATCCATCGACTACCCGCAAAACCGTTCAGGTCGTTGCTGCGTTTCCCGGTACGAGGTTGCCACTCCAGAGCCTTTCTTCCCCAACGGTTACGGTTCTACGAGCTATATGGCCGGCGACTTCAACTTACTAATCTCTAGGGCTATGTCGGTTACTCTAGTTCTACTGCGTATATCATCGTCACAGATTTTATATCGTAATATACTAACAAGTAGTAATTAATAATAGAAAAGTGATAAGTGGTCCAAATTTCACTATAAATTCAATTTCACAATTTTACATAGCTAAAATATTAATAATTAAACATAATAGCTTCCATGTTAATATATGAAAGTATGATAGCACAGCATTGTGGACTACGTTGAAAATTTAAATCAGTTTAGCCAAGTTGGCCTTATGACGATGCGAAGCCCCAGGACCGCCATTTTGGCGCCATCTACATGCAAATTGCGTAAGCTCCGGGACTGTGCCGCCTATATTTTGGTGGCATTGAACCGAATATGTTGATACTTTAACGCCTACATAAGACACGTAAGATTCATAAAGCTAAACATAAAAGAAATACTTGTTACTTTTTTTTTGAACAATACGATGTTTTATTTAATGATTAATTCCTGAATTACTTTTAATATTGTTTAGATCTTTAAAGTTTAAATAAATTATATTATAATAATAAATTAAAGGCTTAAAATTCAACGCCATTACCTTACAGAACTCAACATAGTGTTAGCCAAGTAGTTGTAAATATACGAAAGTATTACGGACCAAACTGAAGTCCTTAGGGTAATTCACTGCTAATTTCTTTGGTGGTAGAATTCCTATGCAGTAGCAGTAGTAATCTTTCTAAGGTAGGTACCAACCCAGGGCCAGTTATTCTGCCGTGAAAAAGTAGTGTGCAAACAATACTATCTTCGGTTTGAAGGGCAATGAGAGCTAGCGTAATCACTGGGCATATGAGACATATTAGACATATTAGACCAGCACATGGTGGTGACACAGTACTTTTTATGGGCAGACTTTGCACTTACCATCAGGTGAACATTTTGCTAGTTTCGTCACCTTAATCGATAAAAAAAAATGGTGAAGATTGATGAAGATTAGCTCCCAAACTCACAAATCTAAAACATTTTACGGTTTCTTAAACGTATCTCAGTGCAGCGGTTAGTGGCATTAATTAATTGTAAAATAGATGAAACCAAATGAAATAAAAATTCTTTATTTTTCTTCGTAAGAAATATACATTTTTATTGTTAAACGTAATTTTTTTTACAATTACCACCTTTTCGTAATGAGGTTCCTCTAACAGAATGATGCAAGGGGCTCCGATATAGCATATTACAAGTGTTCTGGAGTAACTGCCAAACGCAGAAATAATAAACAATCCTTAAAGCCGATCTTTCTTTTGCTTGTCAAATCCCCTCACTTATTTTTAATGTCCTCCGCCTCCTAAAGATTTATATCAAATATTTGCTGTCGCGGCCAGACACGGCAAAAAATTATTTTCCTCTTAGATCTTTCGGTCGTTTTCTGAATAACTTGCGCGAAACAAGCTTTGCTTTTATCTTGATTAGATCACAAAATAGCATAAAACATTTTCTTTAGTGTCTCAACTAATCTGTAATTTGCTTAGTTACACACATCTGGTACTGTGATTCTTCGGAGAGGCGTGTGTACAGCAGTGGGCTGTTAACAGTGTGAAGAAAATGAAGAAGAAGAAGATGCTAGCTTCTATCTATTAATCGAACGATGACGACGCAGTCGAAATCAATATCGATCTCTTTCCTTTCTTTTTACCTAAAGAAAAACATAACTTTTAATAAGTTTTCAACACAATAAACTGATCTTTACAGTTTAACCTATATGTCGTTTAAGCTTCTGTCATCAGAACGTAACATAACAAATCCAAACACTCAAAATACATTGGTGTTTACGAACAACCTTCCCATTAAGCGTAATCATTACACGATATTATTAATTGATACGTCGGTCTGTTTGCCCTACGCATCGATGGTCGGCGATAAACGCATTACCTCCAACAGCCCCTGTTTACCCGACACGTAGGCAAGACTCCGCATAATTGTGTACCAGCGTCGGAGCCCCGTATTGTTTAGTGTTTGGGTTGGAAACTGTGGTTGTAGCGATGTTGACAGCTTTTGTATTTTCATCTTTGATGCGCTAATAACTATTTGCGTCTTCGGCCTTTACCACTTCGTAATTGAAATGTTATTTATGAAGGTTTTGTACAGGTTTCGTAAATTAACCCCATTGAAGTAAAGGCATATAATAATTTAGACAAGATCGTACAAAATCCTGTGTCAGTAAATTGCGTTAAATTGATGCGCCTCATCTCGTGGCTGTCGCTAAAGATGGCTTGATGAAGGCGTCTAGAGAATTTCAGTTCTTCCGCCAAGTGGGGGGACCTTCTCAATTGGTGGTAGAATTCCTATCATCCTACTCATCTGTCTAGGTAGGTACCCCCCAGGCCAGTTATTCCGCTGTGAAGCAGTAGTGTGCAGATATTTCTGTCTCGGTCTGAAGGGCACTGAGAGCTAGTGTAATCACTGGGCATATGAGACTTAAGAACTGATGACACCAGGTGGCGGGCGCAATATTTTTCTACACAGAATTGTTCTGTGTGATACAGCATTTATTCTGGGCAGACGTTGCACTTACCATAAGGTGAACGTATTTCTCGTCTCGTTACTAAATTCAATAAAATAAAATAAAAAATTGTGAACTCTTTAGTGATGTGACATTTGGTAATGCGATTGCTAATCTGCCTGCCAAGCGTGGTGATGACTTTTAACGTGATGATGATCTCTGTAAATACTTTTTTATCATATTTACATTTTCCATGTCAAGATTCAAGTATAAGTTAAGCTGCAAATTGAAGTCCGTGTGTGTATCCAATCTTGTGATTATTATGATGACTGGGCTGTGTAAACGCGAGCGTTAGATTATCAACATGTTCAATCAGGCTCGCAGTAGCCGTCACTGGCAAACGTGTCAGTTGCAGCGTCGATATGTTGCATTGGATCCAAATGCGAAGCTGTTATCGATGATTTTGAAATGTTTATTGTCTGGGATGTTACATTAATTACGCTTAGAATATTATCCATACCAATATTATAATCGCGCCGTGTATGGCACTATAGGTCGGCGGATTGGGATGGGATGCGGTCTTTCTTTGCATCCTACCCATGGGGGCGGGTTTACTTCTCGCTGGATGATCCCGTCGTCTTTGCCGGGTCTGTCGCCGATGTGGTGCTTCAGAGAATGGAACTCTTCGTTCCATCCTCTGTGGTACCCGTCGGCGGTAGGTCCCAACCTTGGTTTGGTGGCACCTGCAGAATGGCATCTCGCCAAAAGCAGCAGTGTTACCTTGCCTGGGCTTATGCATCGGCGTCTCGGGATTTAAAAACCAGCGACTTTAAAAAGAAGTACAACTCTGCTTCCAGGTCCTTCAAAAGAGTAATTGATAAAGCAAAGTCGGAGCACATTGGCAGAATTGGCGAGAGACCAGGTCGCCTTCCTTCGGGAACCCGTGCGTTCTGGTCTCTCGCCAAGGCTGTCCAAGGGAATTTCTGTCAGCCATCACTACCATCTCTGCACAGGGAGGACGATTCACTGGCCCATGTCGCAAAGGAGAAAGCCGATCTTCTGGGCTCTCTTTTTGCGTCCAACTCGACTCTTGACGACAGGGGGAGCTCACCGCCGACCATCCCGCGGTGTGGGTGCTCTATGCCCGACATCAGGTTCTGGCAAAGCTCAGTGCGCAAAGCACTACTCTCCCTAGATACGAGTACCGAAACAAACTTGTGTCTGAAGTCGAGTTTTTGTTAGACAATATCTCGAATTGGGGCCGACTAAATCTAGTCCAGTTCAACCCCAAGAAGACACAGGTTTGCGCGTTTACCGCTAAAAAGAAACCCTTTGTCGTATCACCTAATTTTGAGAGCACTCCCCTCGTTGCCTCAGCCAGTATCGGTATTCTTGGCATCGACATATCGAGTGACGTTCAGTTTCGCGGTCACCTGGAAGGGAAGGCCAAATTGGCTTCCAAAAAGCTTGGCGTCCTCAGCAGAGCGCGACAGTACTTCATGCCGGCCCAACGCTTGCAACTTTATAAGGCGCAGGTTCGGCCGCACATGGAGTACTGTTCTCATCTCTGGGCGGGGGCGCCCCATTGTCAGCTACTTCCATTTGACCGCATTCAACGGAGAGCGGCTCGAATCGTCGACGACCATGTTCTATCTGATCGGCTTGATCCACTGGCTTTGCGAAGAGATGTTGCATCCCTTTGCATTTTTTATAAGGTCTACCATGGGGAGTGTTCCGAAGAATTGTTCGGATTAATTCCAGCCGCTGATTTTCACCATCGCACATTGCGGCACAGCGCGAAATTCCATCGTCACCACCTTGATGCTTGGCATTCCAGCACAGTGCGTTTTTCGCGCAATTTTCTGCCCCGCACAAGCACCATAATATGGAATCTGCTGCCGCCAGCGGTTTTTCCGGACCGATACGACTTAGGGACCTTCAAGAAAAGAGCCTATTCCTTCCTCAAAGGCCGGCAACGCATCTGCTATTCCTCTGGTATTGTAGATGTTCATGGGCGGCGGTGATCACTTACCATCAGGTGAGCCGCTTGCACGTTTGCCTCATCTAACATAAAAAAAAAAAATTAATGCAGAAGTAACTCCCCCTGTCCCTCCGTCTGTTTGTTTTTCACGGTTCAACCGCTGAACCAATAGATCCCAGATATCTGACATAGGATACTTTTTATCCCGGAAAATCAAATATTCCACACGGAATATTTATAAAACTATTTCCACGCAAACGAAGTCGCGGGCTACAGCTACTTGTCTATGAAAATAAAATCTGTGTTATAAAAAAGAGTACATGGGATTTTGTGTTATATAAACGATGGGTTAAGTTGCAAGCCCTTGTTTATTATTGTTGTTGTACAATAGAGCTTTTTTGTAACGCTTAGCTCTCCGATCAAGGTTGTCAGTTTTATTATTAGTTACAGTTTGGCAGATGATATTGCCAAGGAAAAAGGTAGCTACCAGCCAGATCGGGTGGTCTGATCTGGGAAGGACGACCAACCAGTAATCGTCAGATGTTGTATATAAAGTTCACATCGCAGAAACATTCGTAGCGCGATCATAAAACATGGGCTTTTCATGTTTTTTTTTTACTTTTTAAACGAAGCCCCACAGTAGGATTCCAGCCTCCTGTGTGTCTTATAGACATAAATTCCACATGCACAAACACACCCAGACCCGGAACAACTATATGTAGGCCATACAAATATTTGTCCCGTGCGGGAATCAAACCCGCGACACGCGGCGCAGAAGCCAAGGGCTTAGCCACTGCGCCAACCGAGCCGACAGTGGCGACAAAGATGTTGCTACTACAACGTGTTATTAGTTATTACTAACTATTTTATCCGGGTCCTACAGCACTAGGATACCCTCATCCGAGTATCCTAGTGCTGTTACTTTTTTTTTTAAATTAGTAGTAAAACGAGTCATTTTAAAATAAACTGTAATTCGATATATGTGCAATTAGATTGCATCGGGCCGGTTTCCACAACTCCACATCCAACGTGTATTTTTTATATTTATTATATTATGTTCAATTATAAAAAAGGAAGCTTAGTCAAGAAAAATAAATAAAAACTCATCAAAAATTTTCCTCAATTGCACCGTCAAGAGGATTCTTATCAACACAACTACATCGTTGTCGACTTTCACAAAGTTTATTGCTGGTCTCTGGACTTTTATTAACTTTAATATTACGAGCAGCGCCAGTATACCTTTAATGTTTTCCTTCCATTGGGAACGTTTGAGTTTGTTACTGCGCCATACAGTAAATTGCATTGCGATAGAAATATGATGCGATGTCACGACGAAGCGTGTTTGATTTCCTTTTTTTTAACCGACTTCAAAGAAGGAGGAGGTTCTCTATTCATATATATATATAAGTGGCCTAGTGGTCAGAGTACCTGATCTCTAAGCCGCGGGTCCTGGGTTCGAATCCCAGCCGAAGCCAACATTTGTGCTAAAACATAAATTGTTGGTTTTCGGGTCTGGTTGTGTTGTGATTGTCCACGTGTTTCTGACTCTGCATCCTAGCCTACCTCCGATCTTATCGCATCAGCGTTACATCGAGCGCGGGTAGGTTGGGACGAGTGAGTGCCTCTGTGTTTGCGCGTACACTTGCGGCACTATAATATCTCCTGCACAGGTGATGGATCTCGACAGTAGTCGGCAGTTGTCGCCGTTGTCGAAATCGGCTAGTAGAACATCATCATATTTTTATGTATATTTTTTGTTAGAAAGGGTAAAGTCGTAAAGGTGGTCCCATATAATTTCGGTCAAGTTCTGATGATATCCATGAGAACATTATGAAACTCTGGAGTTGCTGCGTTGAAATCGGTTTTTTTGGTCAAATAATTAATATATTGAGATGAGCAAATCGTCCACATGGCAAGTGCAACGTTTGCCCATAACAAATGCTGTGCCATTCAGAATTTTTCTGTGTTGCACGTGGCACCACACTGAGCCTGTCACCCTGAGACATCAGTTCTCATAACTCTCATAGGCCTAATAATAATATTGGCTATCGGTGCCCTTGCACAGCACCTTATACAGTACAGTTAGCAATAGTGTGCAAACGTTACTGTACACAGTAATGCAGGAATGTTTGAATGTTTTCTCTTTTCTTGACCTTCAAGAAAAGAGCCTATTCTTTTCTTAAAGGCCGGCAACGCATCTGCTATTCCTCTGGTATTGTCAGTGTTCATGGGCGGCGGTGATCACTTACCATCACGTGAGCCACCTGCTCGTTTGCCCCCTTTTCTATATAAAAAAAGTCTAGCGTAATTACTGGGCATATGAGTCTTAAGAACTGATATGTCAGTGTGGTGTTACACAGAAATGTTCTGGGTTGGCTGCTGGTTGCACTTACCATCGGGTGAACGTTTTGCTCGTTTCGTCACTTTATTCGATAAAAAAAATCTTCAACATTTCGCGCCTAACAAAGCGTTCCATTTCACTATTAAAATAGCAAAATTAAGCACATCGCAAATTTTAAATTATAAAACTCGACACGACGTTTTAACCCCAGTCAGCGGGGAAAAATATGATTAAGCAAACAAGCAAACTTTTAATCCGGCCGGCTCCACTTCCGACTCTACTATCTCTATTTCTGCAGGTGTTTGCAAAAACGCTAGTGACTACGATCCTCTTGCCGGACGTGACTCCGCATGAAATTCGTAAATTCCACGAACATCGCTGATTTCTCTAATTATGTCGTTATTTTTTCGCCTCGTCGCTCGAACGCCGAGTTAACAGAAACTTGAATAAACATGTTTTTGGTAATCGGGCTCGCTTGGTAAACAATTTTGCACTTAATTGAGATTTTCAAATTATTTTACGGTGTTTACGTCGGTTTTTTACTCGCCCCACTTTGCGTTTGCCGATGGGGTTGCAACTAGAGTACCTTTTTTCGCAACGTTTGTCGAGTTTTGGATATAATGTAAACGGCCACTTCACCTTACCAATCCTTCGAGCTGTGACTCTTCTGAGGATATCCTCAATACGGATTCTATCCCACAGAGGTACTCTGGGAATAGCTCACAGAGGGACTCTCAGTTCCGTATGTCCGCATTGACAAGACGAGCTGATCAATTTTTTTTTTTAATAGAATAAATTCTAATATCCAGAATGTATATACTCACCGTAAAATATTTGAAAAAAGAGAAACATTTTTGCTTATAATTTTTTTTCATGTACATGTTTGTGTAATGAAGGACATAAATAAATAAATAATTTGTTAAATATACCACTACAGCTCAATATAGTGCGCCTTGTTCCAATGAAGATTCACGTTTTGGTGGATAAATCATTTTATCTAAATATTTATTTAAACTTTTATGCACTCGTGGTACATATGGCGGACTTAATGAATGCATTATCTCCCGGTTAACCATAAGGCAAAGCAGAGATTAACAAAATATGATAGGCGGTGCTGCGAACAATAAGAGAATATAACTAATATAATTAAAATTAAAATCCCATGTTCTTGTTGAAGGATTCTACGCACAGTTCCAAGTAATCAGATATAACATTTACGTTTGCGTCAGCAAATAATAATGATGTCTTTTCACGAGAGCGTTCAGTTTACGTGCCCATGGCTACGTTAACTTAATGCGTGGGCTGCTACGGGCTGCGGTGACGTCTTTTGAAATCTCAAATTCAGGACAATCCTTACTATGATATTTTATAGTCAAAAAGTATGTATGTCAATAAGTATGTATGTAACATACTGTATGTGTGGTGTATGTTATTTTACTTCACGCCTTTTTCCCATATAAGGGATAGGCAGAGGCCACTCGTGTGGCCCACTTTTCCAACTCGCGGTAAACGAGATCTGACGGGTGGCGAACCACGTCACCGCCATTATGGTACGAATCAAAAAATTCTTACTCCCCATTGCGTTCCCACGAGCATAGTGACAACATTGCATATTGTGGAGTTATTCTGCATAAATATTTCTGGCCGTACAACACCTTAGTCGCCTCTTACGACACCTCGGCAGAAAAGAGGAAGGTGCTATTCTACTCTGCCTACACCTATCGGCTAGGTAAGTAAAGTAGTAAAATTAACAGGCTATAATTGCATCTCGCCTCCTCCCATGTTTGAGAAAGTTATAGAGCTGGAGAGACCGCTTGAGAAACAATCAGTCTCGTTTCCCGCGGTGGCAAAAACAACACAACCAGACTCGAAAATCGACCATTTGTGTTATACACAAATGTTGGTTCCGGATGGGATTCGAACTCAGGGCCCGCAGGGTAGAAGTCAGGTACTCTAACCACTAGGCCACGCGGTCGTCCTACAAATTAACTGCGGACTGTCATACACAAACATCACACACATATTTACATGGCCTTATTTTTAAGTTCAAACAGATTCAAAGAGACAGAGAATATTTTCAAGTCAATATTAAAAATAATGTTTGCGATTCATTTTTATGGCATTGATCGCAAAGTCGATCATGATGAGGTCAACAGAATTAGGACGTATCCCACAAATTCGTTGAATTGTTGGCCACCCTACTGATATCGGCTATCTGCTGATAAGAAGCCCGTAGCTTGACGTGACTGCGCACTGCGCCACTGCGCCAACGCGTGATAACATTGTTTTTGAGAAAAGAATAAAAGTAACCCAAACGCACCCGCATTGTTCTTATGGAATCGTTTTGTTAAAGGACTGGCTTTGAAACAACTTGTTTTAATTCAACTTGTAAATGTGTTTCTTTCTTTTTGTATATTGTTACAATTCCAATCCTGGACGGAAAATAATAACATAGCGTCAAAAATCCACGAGTCCTAAAAAAAAATTAACATGGGGGTAATTATTCTTGACTCTAAAACCGTCTCAGAAATAGAATAACGCTGGTTTTCGTTGTTGTCGCTACTGTCTAAAAAATATAATTTTTCGTTTTGTTTATCTTTATTACTTCATATGGAGTAGATAATTTATTTTTATTACATTATTCTTACATATAGCACCGTGTGGTAGCGGCTTAAGAAAATCTACCTCACGCCTCACCCCGCGGGTGTCGTAAAAGTCGATAGAAGGAGAATATAAAACCAGGAGATGGGCAGCAGCATCTTCCTGGAATATCTGAATAAATAAACCGCGGTCGCCAACCCACCTTCCAAGCGTGGCAACTATGGGGAAATCCCCCGAAACGAGAGCTACAAACTTACTACATATTCAGCAGTGGACTAGTGATAGGTTAAAATGATGATGGTGATGGTGATGATGATGATTCTTATATATTTGCTACACGTTACTTATCTCTGAAACTATTACCTTATTATAAAATGACCAACAGAATAATACGAATACTTAACCATACGACGCAGAACCAAATGGCCGATTGTTGATGCAGTGACTAAAAATTAAATAAAACTATTGCAATATCGTTGCATTTATATATATTATCCATAATGACCATTGATATTCCATAAGGTGTGTAAATTTATGACACTGTGATATTTGTTCTAGTCTACACTACCACCATTTCAGAAACATCTACAAATCGTTATTCGTAAAGTGTTAGTGTTGATTTAAGCCTAAATTAACAGTAAAAATAAAACAGTAAAAGTTAGAATATAAGCATAGATCTGAAAATTTAGTTTTTATAGCACATTCATTATTATTTAGTGACATTCTTGCCAAGAAGAGCCATTGCAAACATTAATCGTAAATATGTTTCTCGCTTCTGCAAAGGCTGGACTTGTGAAGTACCAAAAATATTTGCTATGAGCGGAAAGGTCTGAGCGCAATTTACCCAAGGCTGCTCTGCGAAGGTTATTTATTGCGACCTTCGTGGCTATCGTCTCTGCGTATAATTTTAAGCTAGTTCTCTTTTAACATATACCTCGGTGTATTTATGCTCTTCAATACGTTACCTTTATTACTTTATGCACATACTTAAATTGCACTTTTTAAAAGTAATGTTAAGGATTTATTGGTTACTCCATTATTTATTTTTCGCTTTAAGTTAAGTTAGTTTTCTTCGTTTTTTTAAAGATAAACTTGAGTATTTTTGTATATACAAGTTGTTTGTATATATGTACTATAACATAATAAGGTGGTAGGTTCCCTAGGCAGGAATGCGTCTAGGGAGGTACCAACCTTGGCCAGTTATTCCAGTTCACCTGATGCAACGACTGCCTATAACGAATGCCAAAGTGCTATTCAGAATATTTCTGTTTCACCACACTGCGCTTGTCACCCTGAAACATCAGTTCTTAAGTAGCAAACGCCCATTAATTATGTAGCCATCAGCGCTTTTCGAACCGAAACCCAGTTATGTTTGACGGAAGAATAGCTGGCCCTGGGGTGGTACCTACCTAGACGGATTCCTGCATAAAAAACTACCAGCAGTAAACTACTACCTAAATTATACAGACTGGTGACGGACATCAGCGTGTTAGGTGCGAAATGTTTGTTAATGCGATCGGTAATCCGCCTGCCACGCGCCGCAATTACAGCAAATAAGCCAGGAGGAGTCCTTTGTCTAAATAAGCCAGGCAGAGTCATTTCCAGCCGTGGTAGTACAACTTCATCTTCTTCCAAGTACAACCTCTAAGCTCCTTCTATACATCTTAATTTTTTAACATCTAAATTCTTTACTGGTGGTAGGATACCTATGCAGGAATCCGTGTAGGTAAGTACCACCCCAGGGCCAGCTATTCTTCCGTGAAGCAGTAGTGTGCAAACATTACTGTGTTTCGGTTTGAAGGGCACAGAGAGCTAGCGTAATCACTGGGCATTTGAGACTTAAGAACTTTTGTCTCAGGGTGATGGGCACAGTGTGGTGTCACACAGAAATTTTCTGGGTGATACAGCATTTGTTATGGGCAGACGTTGCATTTACCATCAGGTGAACGTTTTTGCTCGTTTCATCACTTTTTACAATAAAATAAAAAAAAATATAAACGATACCCCCACAGTCGGATTTCTCCTGTGACTATTTACATTCCGCATACACTAACACCCAGACCCGGAACAACTATCTGTAGGCCATACAAATATTTGTCCCGTGCGGAAATCGAACCCCTGATCCACGGCGCAGAAGCCAAGGGCTTAGCCACTGCGCCAACCGAGCCGACATCTTGCTAAACTGACGATTTCGCAATAATTTTACCTAATACAGTAAAATGTGTACGTTAATAAAAAAGGTGCGTTCTTTTAAAATTTAAGTGTTATAATTGTATAAATCGAAAAACAAAATTGTTGAATTGAAAGAGCATGACCCTATTTCATACAAATGCGACGGTGTCGGAGTCATTTAAAAAACAATACCCGTTCGAAAAACAAACGCTGACATTTCCCGGACAAAACGGACTAGCAGGCCGAACGCCGAATTTACGAGTCGGCTTATCGTCCTCGGCCCTCCGTAATTCGATGATTCCAATTTTATTGCCGAGGCCTCCGGTGGCGATGAATAAAGAGGCGACTTTTATCCTCAGTAATGGAATTTGGAACTTTTTTCATGTCTTGCCACGCTTTCAGACAACTTTTAACGATTGACTTTATAAATCATGAATAAATTTCATCGTTATATTAAGAAAGTATTGAATTATTTAGATGACATAAAATATATTGGAAGAAAACGTATTTTTCGGATATGTAGGTTTTAAAATTCAATTTTATTTCTTGCTAAGTGAGATAAGAGTAATAAGCAAGAAGTATTGTATTCCGCAGCATCGAAAGACAGTCGAATAAAGATAACCCTTAATGAAATGGTTAAACAATACCTGAAAAAACCAAGGTTTGCATCACGCCAGAATGTTATATGTTTTTTATCGAATAACTTGTAAATTATTACTTCATGGGTCTTGAATGTATTGTATCTGTCTCCGTGTCTCTGATACTGCATCAGAACCATCTTACGAAAATTGAAATGTCACTTGTGATTTCTATTTCTCTCACCCAGTTGCTTACATTTCTTTTAACCTTTATCTAGATTATGTCGTAAGTACAGCCTAGTGTTAGATCACCCAGTACTAAATATTTTAGAAGATAACCTGCCTTTGTTTAAAAACCGAATAAAAGCTGTTTTAAATATAAATCATAATTAATAATAAATGAGGAAAAACTATAGTAATAACATTAACTATTAAGTAACTCCATTTTTTTTATTGTATTTCTTATTGTATTTATACTAATATTGTAAATACGAAAGTAACTCTCTCTGTCCCTCTGACCGTTAATTACCTTTTCACGGCTCAACCGCTGAATCGATCTTGACGAAATTTGACACAGAGATAGCTTGTAACATGGAGACGGATATAGGATATTTTTAAGTTCGAAAAATATAATTGTTCCCTCGGAATATTAAAGAAACCTGTATTTACGCGAAGTCGCGGGGATCAGTTAGTAAATAAATAAATAGTAAAATTCTAAAAGCACTTTTTTATTTACTATAAAACATTATTTCAACGACAATCTGAAACATTGCTGAAAATCGAACGGGCAAACCGCAACAAGACTGAAAAGGAGACAAACGGCTTATCCTGGGCAGACGGACTAGCGAAAGTTGCGGAATCGATTGGCGCCTCGCAATCTCGCCGCTCACCAGTCTGTCGAGCTGGTAAAAGCCCCGCCCGCGGGCTACAATTCCGATCGACTGCCTTTCAATGGCCTTTTGGGATGGGGCCATAAAATTGGCGTTTTGTAACTACCAGCTGAAAGGTATCACGTAAACAAATCACAAGCTTATATCGTTCTACGATAGAACTTGCAATTGTTATCTGTAGAATACATTATAAAGCAGCCATTGTTAATGACAACGCAGAAATATTTACTCGTTATAATGTCTGGAGATGAATCGGTTACAATGTCAAAGATACGAGGATAGCCACAATACACACAAAGCTCGAAATTAGTAGTCTGGGATTCGGACTCAGTAACCACTACTCAGTAGGCGTAGTACGTTTGCAGGAGTCCGTCTAGGTAGGTACCACCCCAGGGCCAGTTATTCTGCCGTGAAGCAGTAGTGTGCAAACATTACTGTGTTTCGGTTTGAAAGGCACTGTGAGCTAGCGTAATCACAGGGCATATGAGTCTTAAGAACCTATGTCTCAGGGTGATGGGCACAGTGTAGTGTCACACAGAAATTTTCTGGGTGGCACAGCATTTGTTATGGGCAGACGTTTCACTTACCATCCAGGTGAACGTTTTGGTCGTTTAATCACTTTATGCAATAAAAAAAAAAACCTATTCACGTGGTCTTTAATGTTGAGGGATACCAAGTGTAGGCGCTTAGCTTTGTGTTTGCTTGTATTGCAGTAGTAAACTTCTCATGTATTGTGCTTGCATTGCTCTTAAATGACTCGTCTTACTGCAACTTATTCTGAATGCCGAGTCGGTACAAGCTAACTTTCAGACGACAGCTGCGGGCGAATCGCAGCGTGTCATTAGCGTAGTAACAATAGTATTGTGAACGTATTTAGACAAATAAATAGCTTTAACACGTGCTATAAGAAGGCTTCACTTCTTACAGCATGTGTCAAAGCATTAATTTATTTATATATTTATTCTTTACTGAAAGATACCTTGCGAAATCTTACAATGGACGGGCTTACTTTGTGGCATTCTCTACAGTCAACCCTGAGGGAAGAAGACAAAAGAATGTTGGCAAATGCGAAACTACAGTGGAAAGACGAAAATTTTCTGGAATACAATATATCCCATGTTCGTTTTCAAGATGCGAGCTATCACTGTGCCGAAATTACGTCAAAATCTCGACGGTTAAGCGGTGTAAGGGTGACAAACAGACAGAGGGACAGAGAAAATTACTTTCGCATACATAATATTTGTATGGATATTGCAACAATTTGATATTTGATTTGCATTAGTGGCAGTAATATCTTTCGAGTACATTATTTCTGCATTAAACCATTATCGCTTATTTCATGGCAACACCTAAAGTGCTAGACTTTTGCCAGCACTTCTGATAAGGGCTTTTCAAGGCTTTTAAACATTATTTGTATGTGAACTTAGTTATATTACATGTATTTTAAAGCAAAGGTGGTTTGATACCTTGGAGCTTACTTTATCAACTTCTTCGCATTCCACTGTTGGACTGCCGAACGATCTTCGTAATCGCCACATTTGCTAAGCAGATTAGCGATCGTAGTGATGATGACGTTCTCCTAGCCGATTTCGACCACGGCGACAACTTCCGACTACAGTCGAGAGCCATCAACTGCGCAGGAGATATTATAGTGCCACAAGTGTACGCGCAAACACAGAGGTACTCGCTCGTCCCAACCTACCTGCGTCCGATGTAACGCTCATGCGATAAGATCGGAGGTAGGCTAGGATGCAGTGTCAGAAAGACGGGGACAATCACAACACAACCAGACCCGAAAACCAACAATTTATGTTTTAGCACAAATGTTGGCTCCGGCTGGGATTCGAACCCGGGACCCGCGGCTTAGAAGTCAGGTACTCTGACCACTAGGTCACGCGGTCTTCAATGAGCGATCGTAGTACCAGACCCATTTTGTGGTATTATTGCCGGAATTTAAAATTGTTCGCCGTCTTTCGGAGCCTTTAAGATGTTTTTTACTTTAGCAACGCTTACAAAACGTAATTAATGGATTAGGTTAGAGATATGCAGTAAGGATCTATGAAAAAATATAATCCATACTACATACATATACTACTTTTGCCGTGTGCCGCTACGGCTTAAGAGAATCTACCACCCCATCTCACCCCGTGGGTGTCGTAAAAGTCGACAGAGGGAAAATTAAAACCAAGAGACGGGCAGCAGCATCTTCCTGGAACATCTGAATAAATAAACTGCGGTTGCCAACCCGCCCGCCAAGCGTGGCAACTATGGCAAAATCCTCCCAAAATGAGCGCTACTAACTTGTGGCCATCTATGGGTGAGGCCTACGTTCAGCAGTGGACTAGTGATAGGCTGAAATCATGATGATGATGATGGTGATACTACTTTATTAATTGGCGACGACCGCTTGACTTAGTGATTAGAGTACCTGACTACCACGCGACTGGTCCTGGGTTAGAATCCAAGCCAGATGCAACGTTTGTGTAAAAACCCAAATTGTTGGTTTTCGGCTCAGGTTATGTTGTGATTGTCCCTGGATCTCTGATCTTATAGAATGAACGTTACCATTTCGAACCCAGGACCAGGAGCGTAGCCGTCGTATTTATTAAACTGTATTTTTTATAATACACCTAGCACTAGAACACAAAATGACAGCACATTCAATGCTATAAACCTTGAGAATTTATAGCATTCGTTTGTTAATATGTTAAATAGTAAAAGAGACTGAAACTCCAAACGGAAAGCGCAGGCCACCGGGCCCAGCCTTTGTGACCGAGACGTACATACATGTACGTGCACTAAATAGCCTCGAGATTAAACGTAGCTAGAAATCACCAACCCCGCGAGGGAGCTCGAAATAAGTTCCGAAATGCAGTAGCATTTTCAAAGGCGCTCCTTTACTGTGACATAGACAGATATGTGAGTTTTCTCGTAGTTCCGCGGATAAAACAATTACTTTTTTAATCTACTGACTTCTGTTCTTTCAAGTCGAATATATTTTATTTAGCTATCCAAAAAAAACTTCAAATTTGCATTGAGAAAAATGCTTAATCCAAAATGTTCTTTTACTTTCATTTAAAAAAAAGAAAGTGCCGTGTGGTGGTGGCTCGTTTAAAGAATACTACCACTCCATCTCATCCAATGGATCTCGTAAAAGCCGAGTATGGAACTGCACTGTGCACCCAATAGCGCATGGTGGCGATGTTCTCACCACCTATCACACCAAGTGCATTATATTGTTTTGGTGAAACGTGGATTGTGGCAGTCATCTACTTTTGCAGTGAGTACCCAGTCTCTGACTACCCCTTATGGGATACAGTCGTGATCTTATGTATGTATGTCTTAAAAAAAGATTTGGTGCAACTCAGTACACGTGACAGAATTTGATTGAAATAAAATTAAAAACATGAATTAACAAAAATATTATCCACACTAATATAAACATTCTATGTGCCTATCACTAGTCCACTGCTGAACATAAGCTTCCCCCATAGATTGCGACAATATTTAGCTCCCTCTCTGGGGGATTTTGCCATAGTTGCCACGCTTGGCAGGCGGGTTAGCAACCGCAGTTTATTTATTCAGATGTTCCGGGAAGATACTGCTACCCATCTCCTGGTTTTCATTTTCCCTCTGTCGACTTTTTCGACACCTACGGGATGCGATGGGGTGGTAGATTCTTAGATTCTTAAGATCTTACGGGGGTCACACGGCAAACAAGTATTAATTACCGATAAAAATATACATCTATATATATAAAGCAATTGCCGCATGTATGAAAGATCGGCTCGACCGATATGAATGTATTGTTTGTTGCGATTGAAATTGTGAGGACAAATAAATAATATAATATCTAAATAATAGATAAAAGGTTTGTATAAAAGATTTAATATCCCACACAACATCAACATCTCCAAACAATTCCATGTGGCTTAACCAAGTATTAATTATCTTTCGGATTCTTCACAGTTTTACATACATACATACATAGAGTCACGCCTCTTGGATATGGGATAGGGGTATGCAGAGACCTTTCCACTTGCTACGATCCTGACACATATCTTTAGCTTCCTCTACTTTGATTAGTGTTTTCATACAAGCTCGTCGGTTGCGGGCACTTTTGACGTGGCCTTTCCTTAAAACGATTTCGATCTGATCGTCATACGTTCGCCTACGTCGACCCTTACTGGCTTGCCCATTCACATTATTTCATTTCATTTATTATAAATATGATCTATTGATTTATTTAAGGCTTGTTTTATGCTATTGCTAAGTTTATTTATGCCACATTTACCTGCACTCTCTTGGCTTTAGAACCTATTTGGCTTTTGGTCTTTTCAATACCTGTCTCACTATATGTAACTTTTACAGTGAAAAATGTTCAAAGCTAAACGAGCAATTTAAAATAGATGGCGCTCCTTGTAGGCACATGCACATCTTCACTTTCAACAAAGCATCAATGGAATGACTCTGAAGTGCGTATTGTGTATTTCAAAGTAGCGCTTTGTCGCTGTAATTGCAGCGCACTCGAACCCGCGACAGTCGCCTCGCATGCCACGCACACAAGAATCACAAGCAACAATCGCTCTTATTGCAAAGGCGCAGTGTGAGTAGGTATACGCCGTAGTAGGTATAATATACCTATAGTTAATAGAATCAGGCGTTACGTTGCGGAAAACCATTATAATAAAGGAAAGAAAGTTAATTTGCTAAGATCCGCATGCAAAATTTAAAATGGATACCCGCCAGATACCCACCACCGCTACAACACCACCACTAGACAACACCACCACTAAGCAATACACACCACTGAAGTATTGGTTTGCTTGTGCACACTGTTGAGGGAGGGCGTGCGGTGCTCCTCAAAAACTAGGTAATCCACACTATTTCAAATTTTGCTTGCGGATCTTATAATAAATTAAATAATAAACTATAAGATTAATTATAATAAAGGAAAGAAAGTTAATGTGCTAACTTTCTTACCTTTATTATAATTAACCAACTTTCACTACGCCAAAGACCTACACCATAGAACAATGATGTAATTCAACTTGGACAACAAGAGCAGAGCGTCTTCCTTCCTGTTGCGACGCAGAATACAAACGTAATTTTTTTTTAAACGAAACCCCAAAGTAGTGTCTCCTGTATCGTGGGTGCGTTTTACGGAGATTAAATTATAAACGCACAACACAACCAGACCCGAAAATAAACAATTTTTTGTCTTGCACAAATGTTGGCTCCCAACTTTCGAACCCAGGACCTGCGGCGTACAAATCAGGTACTTTATCCACTACGCCATGTGGTCATCAATGCTTGACGATTTTTTAATTTTGAACAACTTATGCCTAATAGCTATGCCCTGCGGTTTCACCCGCGTAAAAAAGCCGACCCCGGTCGATGATAGCCGTTTCGAAGATTAGCCGGAACGGACAGACAGATAGACGGACAGACAAAAATTTTAAAAATCGTTTTTTTCTTATCAGTACCCTACATACTTACATCAGCATTGAGTAAAAAGTTGTTATTTTGTAATTACAAACAGACACTTCAATTTCATTTATTTGTATAGATAATTTTGATTGTAAGTATACGCTTCGAACAACTACTGCGACCGTCCACTACACCATAACCACAACCGTTATGCAGTACACAGTACACGACAGACGTGTAAATTCTCGGAGAGATTCCGCAAACATTAGTCCAGTTAGCTATATGCAAACGCGTCGGGTTTGCTTACGCATTCACTAACGCACAGTGACCGCAACACTGCGCCTGACTCACGTCTTCCGTGTTACCTCATTAAACCTACCTTACCAAAGGTAGCGGTACTGCCCGGTAACGTCATGTTATATAGTCTCAGCTAACGGCTTACTGTGGTCTTATACAAGGAAAACTGAGCTATGTTTATATTAACACTAGGTTTAAGCAAAATTAACTCTAAAAAACATAATTACTGATTTTTCAAAATAAAAACATAACTTTTGTTAAATAATGAAAAGCCGAATTCGAAAAATATAATTGGGAAAAAAACACGAACGATGAAGACCGAGTAATGTAACCTGTAAATTGTAATCGTGACAGGCACCCACCGGACAGGCTTGACTAGTGTGGGGGCATCGGACAATACTCCACTTTGTAAAATTGTAAATTGTTAATAAAACTTTTTTTGTTATGTAAATGTAATGTAAACTAATGTTTGAAAACACTAAGACAAATAGCTCCTAGAAAAATACTTGTACAAATATATATTTTTTTGGTTCTTTGCATTTTTAATAGACTTCAAGAAAGTAGGAGGCTCTCAATTCGTCTGTACATACGAGGGGTGATCCAAAAGTAATGATAATCAGTTATTTCTAGTGCACACAAAAATACAAAAAAATTTCAGTCACTTACTCAGTTAACCACTAGTTCAGGGAAAAAAAATCATATAAATAGGCCACGATTCCCGGGAGCTACATTCATTTGAATACGGACTGTCAAGGAGTGAACATCAAAATGGAAAAACACGAAATCAGAGCTGTCATTAAATACCTCTGCTTGAAAAAAATGTCTACCAAAGACATACACAGCGACTTGGTGGAAACATTAGGGGACTCTTCTCCTCCATATTCCACAGTTGCACGCTGGGCTAAGGAGTTTAAGTTGGGAAGAACATCGACGGAAGACGAACACCGCGAAGGACGCCCATCGACGTCCCTCACTGAAGAAAATGTGAAAAAAGTTGAAGAAGTTGTATTGGAAGATCGAAGAGTGACTATCAGGCATGTAGCTGAGGTCACAGGGATCTCATATGGCAGCATTCAAAGAATCCTTGCGAACGAATTGCATATGAGAAAGGTCTCCGCGCGTTGGGTACCGAAAATGTTAAACGACGAGCAAAAGAAGAAACGAGTCGACATGTCAAGAGCAAATCTCGAAAAGTTCCAGGCAGACAAGGATAATTTTTTGTCACGTTTTGTGACCATGGACGAGACCTGGATCCACCATTTTGATCCTGAAACAAAACAACAATCGATGACATGGAAACGATCCGATGAACCGACGCCGAAGAAATTCAAAGTGTCAAGCTCAGCAGGGAAGGTTATGGCGTCTGTTTTTTGGGACGCTGAAGGAATAATCATGGTGGACTACTTGGAAAAGGGGGCCACTATTACAGGCTCCTACTATGCAGAACAAATAAGAAGATTGCGGGAGGCTATTAAGGAGAAAAGGCGAGGCAAACTGCGGGCTGGAGTGCTGTTCCATCAAGACAACGCACCGGTTCACAAAGCTGCAATTGCCATGGCTGCCATTCAGGAAGCGGGCTTTGAGCTGGTGGAACACCCCCCCTATTCACCAGATCTAGCCCCCAGCGACTTCTATCTCTTTCCACGACTCAAGGAACACCTCCGAGGCAAGAAATTTGACGATGATAGCGACGTGATGGCCGCGGTTGAGGACTTTTTTGAGAGTCAAGATAAAGATTTTTTTTCTAAGGGAATTTTAGGATTAGAAAAGAGATGGACTAAATGTATAGACTTGCTAGGAGACTATGTTGAGAAATAAATTTATTTATTTATTTTATTCATTGTGTTTATTATTGATTATCATTACTTTTGGATCACCCCTCGTATATTATCTCTTTCTTTTTTATGTATATTTGGATATTTATTTATTTTTTTATTCTTTATTGTATTCACCTAATTTATAAAAAAAAGGATTACAAAGGTCGGACTTAATGCCTTTTGGCATTCTCTCCCAGTCAACCCAAGGCATAGAGAGATTTTGTTATAGGTGCTTGACAATTATCTATCTTTATCTATCTTAAAAAAACAATGCCCCACACAGTAGGATTTCTCCTGTGTCGTGGGTACGTTTTACAGACATAAATTCCACATGCACAAACCACCCAGACCCGAAAAGCCATCTGTGTAAATTCATAATTTTAATAGCTTCTTTGTTTATGAACCGATTGCAATGAATTTTTTTATTAGAATCGGTACCCCATAAGAGTGGTCCTATATAAATATGGTCAAGTTCTGATGATGGGATCTATGAGAAAATCATGAAACTCTTAAATTCGCACAAGCATGTTAGGAGCTGCTGCGTTGTAGTCGGTTTTTTATATTAAATAATTATTAATAATGCAATATACCTAGTATATACGCGTCCCTACTTATGACCTTACAAGGTAATTACATAGGTAATGTAAATGATGTGATGACCTTCCAATTTTTCTTTTAATGGCAGTACGTATCGAGATGAACTAATCTATCCATCACATTTGCAGTGTTACCCTGAAATTTCACTTTCAAAGTTTGTGGCGGTGTGGGTGCACTGCTCTAGTCAGCCCTGCTCAATTGCCACAAAAATTAGTATCCCTTATTTTTGGAGGGATTTTGGCATAGTTGCCACGCTCGGCAGGCGGTTTGCTGATCGCAGTTTATTTATTAAGATGTCCCAAGAAGACGCTGCAGTCGACTTTTACGACACCCATGTGTTGAGATGGTGTAGTAGGTTCCCTTAACCACGGCTAGGCCGCCACTTCACGGCTAGGAAGCCTAGGAAGTAGGAACTCTGAACAAATGTATAAAACAATTAAATATCTTTCGCGTAAATTAGGAATGAGGTAATATTCGCGAATAAAAATACGTTTTCTTTTAAAAGTGCAACTACATTGGCAAAGTTACGAGGTCAAAGGAGGAGGCGGCGTTCGTAAATCTGGCGGGTCCGTCGTGAAGGTCGTAGAGCGTATCTCAGTGAAGATAAGGAACCCTCCTCATACATTACACATGGGCATGAAGGCTCCAAATTTACGTTTTTCTAACGGAATGTTTTAGACCGTGCGCCGTTAGGTCTAATTTACTGCTTAAACAGAGGTTATATTTATTTGACGTAGTGAGCGCATGGGAATTGTTGCGAAATAACGCATATGTACTCATATGCAGATATTCTATCGATCAGCCCTATTGGTGCAGGCACTTGCGATAGGCTTTTTTTCCCCGGGTCACTGGTTCGATTCCGAATCTGGGTGTTTTAATTATGTGCAGTTTAGGTTAGTAAACACACCCACGTCACGGGAGAAATCCTATTACTAGTATGTGGCATTATAGATCATTTAACAAAAAAATGTATAATGACAGTATTTGAATTTATTACTAGATAATATGAAGAAAAAGGTCTGGGAAACACCCAGACCTGGAGCAACTGTCCGTACGCCATCCTATTTTTTTTTTTTTTGATTTGCATTTGGGAATCGAACTCGCGACCCGTAGCGTAGAAATTTTTTTTACTACAAAGACGTCAA
Source organism: Luehdorfia chinensis (assembly GCA_019845155.1). Taxonomy (NCBI): domain Eukaryota; kingdom Metazoa; phylum Arthropoda; class Insecta; order Lepidoptera; family Papilionidae; genus Luehdorfia; species Luehdorfia chinensis. The sequence goes on from JAHVAK010000472.1 coordinate 2,613,557, forward strand.
GTTTTTTTTATTTATTTTTTTCGTAAAGCACAGCTTCACAAAAATAATTAATGTAGAATAAAAAAGTACATAGTAAAATGTTAAATATGAGTTACGCTACCCATTACGTTTTCATAAAAACTAACAAAGACAAAAGAAACTAACAAAATAATCAAAACTAACGAATCATATTCATTCGACTCAACTTATTAAAACATTTATATTAAATATATAAATGTTTTAATTAGTATATATATAAGTAATAAGCTAAGCAACATGTCACTACATTACATGGTAACTAGAAAGTTTACTGTAATTTTATACATTACTAGCTGATGCCATCTCGATGGATCCGCGTGGATATAGGTTTTCAAAATATCCCGTGGATAATATTTTCCGGGATAAAAAGTCCTCCGTTTCCAGGATGCAAGCTATCTCTGTGCCAAATTTCGTCAAGATCATTTCAGCGGTTAAACCTTGAAAAGGTAACTAACAGACCGGCGGACAGAGTTACTTTCGCATTATGATTTCTTATATTTACGCGAACACTACTCATTTAAATGAAACTAATTTTTACGGATTTTATCGCGTTTAATATTTTACTATTTATAACCCGACGTTTCGGGCGCTTTACAGCTCCCATGGTCACGGGGGGACTGAGGTGACAGTTGTCCCAATGTCATAATTACCCCGGAGTACCTTCAGCTTTTAATTATTATTTTTATTTTTAGTCCGATCTACGCAGAAAGAGCTTACTGTGTCTTGAAGCCTTGCAGTGGTATGCTTGGTTTTTGATTTGATTTAATTTTATTAATAATAGGATCACCACTCAGAGGACACACTAGAGCACACACAAAGGATTCATACCATTTTGTCAGTGAGATTAAAGACCTTCACCTGACTGACAATGAAACTATGGTCAGTTTTGATGTCCAGTCTCTATTCACATGCCTACCAGTAGACGACTGCATCTCAATTGTATCTAGGAAGCTAGCTGAAAACAACATGCCAGTGGAATATGCAGAACTACTAAGACATTGCCTTACATCTGGCTATCTATTGTGGAAGGAACAATACTACAAGCAAGTAGATGGTGTGGCGATGGGCTCCCCAGTATCTCCCATTGTCGCCGACATCTTCATGGAAGACTTTGAGGAGAGAGCCCTCCGTACTTCTCCAGTAAATCCAAGATTCTACAAGCGGTATGTAGATGATACTTTCACAATTTTACCATCAGATAAAGTAACTGCATTTCTAGACCACCTTAACTCCCTAAACTCTAAAATTCAATTTACAATGGAGTTAGAGGCAAATAACTCTTTAGCTTTTCTAGATGTTTTAGTAATTCGGAATCCTAATAACACCTTGAGTCACACTGTGTATAGGAAAAAGACCCATACTAACAGATATTTAAACGGTGAATCTTACCACCATCCATCACAGTTAGCTACCGTGGGTAAATCCTTGTTTCAGAGAGCACGAGGAATCTGTGACAGGAAACACCTGGCCGCCGAGCTTCAGCATGTCAAGCAAGTTTTGCACGACAACAAGCTTCGGGTTCCGCGCCTACGTCGCAGTGACCGAGTGAAACCGGCCACAGTCGAGCGTGTACCTGCTATTCTACCTTATGTCAGAGGAGTCACGGACAAGATTGGCTATATCTTGAAGCGGGCTTCCATAAAAACATACTTCAAGCCGCTGAAGAAGATAAGTCAGTTTTTACCATCTGTCAAGTGTAACATCCCTCTACAAGACGCAGGAGTATACAAGCTGGATTGTGAATGTGGTCTCTCTTACATAGGCCAAACAAGAAGATCGATAAAAACCCGCGTAAAAGAACACATAGCTGACGTGAAGCATCGTCGTTCTAGGAAGTCTGCAGTCTGTGACCATGTTCTGGATCATCCCAACCATTACATCAGATTTGATAGACCACAAATCCTTGCAAAAGAACACCGATTCCTACCAAGGATGATTCGCGAGGCTATTGAAGTTAAAAAACATCCTAATTTCAATAGGGAAGATGGTTGGGTATTACCACCGGCTTGGGATCCTATTATTAATAAAATTAAATCAAAAACCAAGCATACCACTGCAAGGCTTCAAGACACAGTAAGCTCTTTCTGCGTAGATCGGACTAAAAATAAAAATAATAATTAAAAGCTGAAGGTACTCCGGGGTAATTATGACATTGGGACAACTGTCACCTCAGTCCCCCCGTGACCATGGGAGCTGTAAAGCGCCCGAAACGTCGGGTTATAAATAGTAAAATATTAAACGCGATAAAATCCGTAAAAATTAGTTTTACTTTCGCATTGTTTCAATTGACAATTATGGGTTCCTGTTCCATTTATCTTCTCTCCTGGTTATTATAGTATTAAAGTGACCGCTCAAAGGCCAGTAGACGATAACGTCATCGTTAAAAAAGACTCCCTAATCTAATAAAGTCTTATTTTAATTTCCTATGCTTTTTTATCTCCTAGAACCTTAGATGTAATTAAATTATTTCCTTTCATTATATTTTGAAAAGAAAACCTACGAAGTGCAGGAACGGGAGATCATTGAGCTCGCTACAGATTAGCGCAGATTCCCTCGGGGTTTCCGCGCGATCAAACCGTTTATCGGGTATCGCCTTGCTCACGAGCGTCGGCTTTAAAAGAAAATTATGATGACTTGTTTGTTTGTGTGTAGGCTAGAGATAAGGCTAACAGGGGTAAACAATCTCTATATGAGCTCATTTGCCAAAAAGCAATTACAGCGCTTTCCTTAATCAGGTTACCTTGCGGGCATTTTTATTATATAAAAATTATCAAGGTATGGCAAACGTTACATTCTGAAGTTAATGACTTTAGTATTGACGACCGTGAGGCTTAGTTGTCAGAGTGCTGCACTTCGAAACCATAAGTCCTAGGTTCAACCCCAGTCGAAACCAATAATTGTTCAACACACAAATAGTTTAAATTTTGGGTCCGAATTTTATTGTCCCAGTGGTTTCGACACTGCAAACGATCCTTTATATTATTATTAACAAATATGGCTTGGCATTTAACATCAAGTTAATGTCTTGGTCGTCTCGTCACTTCCACCCATATTTTTTGATTTTTAATATTTCCATAAAATATTATTTAACTGCTCATACAATGTCGCTTTTTATTTTGGTTACCAAAGAAATCTTATAATACGAGTTGGAACATTTGCTCAAATTTGCGTACAAAATTGAATTGAGATACATTTTAAAATTTAACATCCATACTTTTATCTGTCCCTCTGTCTGTTTGTTACCTTTTCACGGTTCAACCGCTATACCGATCTTGACGAAATATGGCACAGAGAAAGCTTGCACCCTGGAGACTTACATACGATACTTTTTATTCCGGAAAGTCAAAAAGCTCCCACGAGATCTTTAAAAAGCCCCGCGAACGTAGTCGCGGGCATCAGCTAGTAATTTATTATATCATATTATCAATAATAATATGAAATTGAAGTGAAAGACAATAAATATTTCCTCCTACAACGATGCATTATCTGTCAAAAAATGAGTTACCACCCTCATCGGTAGTGTTACCAAATTATTTTTGTTTTGTTTTTCATTAACGGATACAAAAATATAACATTACAAGCATTAATAGAAGATACTTGTAATGTCAGCTGACACGCGCTGTTTACGTTATTAACCCTTTGCAGAGTCAGCTGGTAGTTCATTCAATTTCGTGAAATAGGTCGCAGCCCTATCACCGGGTCAGCGGGTGAGGCTTACGTGTTAATGGTAACTTCGATAAATATCGTATGACTGCGTAGCACGCGAATTACTCATGAGACGCCAGCGGAACGTGCTAATACAACGCGTTAATGTAATGTGAACGTACATTTTGTCACTCCTATAACCTTCCTATGCCAGGAGTGGCTCCTGTAGATACAGAAATTAGAAACAGGTATCCATACTAATACATAAATGCGAAACTAACTCTCTCTGTCCCTCTGTCTGTTAGTTACCTTTTCACCTTTCAACCGCTGAACCGATCTTGACGAAATTGGCACTAGGATAGCTTGCATACTGAGAACGGACATAGGATACTTTATATCCCGGAAAATGAAATAGTTCCCACGGGATATTTAAAATACCTTTTTCCTCGCGTAGGAAGTCGCAGGTGTCAACTAGTTTATATATATATATATTTAATAAAGTCAATAAACTACTACTGGATTCGAAACCAAACAATGCTTATGCAAATCAAATCATATTGATTTTCGAGTTTGTATGCATTACTTATATACATACATAGAGTCATACATAGAGTCACGCCTCTTTCTCATTGAGGTAGGCAGAGATCTTCCGCTTTTTATACTTTCGTTAGTGTTATCATACAAGCTAGTCGGTTGCAGGTGTACTTTTGACGTGGCTTTTCCTTAAAACGACTTCAACCCTTACGGACTTGCCCATTCACATTCGCCTCATAAATCTGTTTCGTCAATCTTCTTTCATCCTTCCTCTCTACGTCTTCAAACCACTTAAGCATCCCTTTCTCTCTCTATCTTTGTCACTACATATTTTACCTACACCGCAACGTTCCTTTATCATGCTGTTCTTCACTTTCTCCATCCAAATTACTCCAGTACTATTCATTCTCAAAGTTTTCATTTGCACAACATTAATCTTATTTTCATGCTTCTTCTGCCAGACCCAACATTCACTACCGTACATATACAAAATAACAAAATATCACAATGGAATTCTCTGTTAACGGCGCAATATAGAAAATGAAACATCCAAACCTATGGCGTACTTAATAAAAAAACTGATATGGAAGTGAAATATATTTTAATATTTCACTAAACCAAAAATGCGAGTGACGGCGTGTATTTTACGACCGGACATGGTCCACGCTCTCGCAATAACGATGGCATGCATGTGCATCATAGGGGCCCATTAGTTGCCCAAACTGAACCTTCGTATCGTTTTCAGATACTTTACGATATAGCCTACATTGTCGGTATACAGTTTTCATGCGATTTACTACACGTAATATCTGTCTGTGAATTGCTGCGTCGGTTTTTTATTATATTTTCAATTAACAGAATATTTAAATTTATTTAGAGAGCCGTAATAGCAGATGCTCCGGCTGCTTGCTTTTAAATAGCAATTGTTATTAATATCATTCTCATCAACAGCTTTGCCACGCGGTACCATTTGAAGCGGTGAAGCAGTAGTAGAAACATTGTAGTCCAAACTATGTTTCGGTTTGCAGGGCACTAATAGCCAGTGTTTTTATTGAGCGTTTGTCACTTAAAAACTGATGTCTCAAGGCGACGACTTGTCACTTTTTCTATAAGAAAGGCTTTAAAAATTGACTACTGTCCGATAAAGCCAGGAGAAATTACCGTGTCTCGAAAAACAGCTTCATTCCATCGATGCTATATATACAAAATCTAAATATTACTGGTTTGCGGAGACGTACTCCCCGCACCATACCACCCACGACTAACTAGCCTTTTCCTTGTCAACATTATCTGCCAAAACCGTATTCACCACGCTTGGCAATCGGAGTGTTGGTCACCTCGCACTATATTAAAGCGATCTCTGGGAGGATGATGACTTATTTCGAGTCACCCTAAAGAAGAAAACCAAATGGTCGCGGATGACAGTTTCTTGCTATTAAAGAAAGAAAGAAAGAAAGAAAAGGTTTATTGGTACCAGCAAAATCATACAAAGAGAAATAAAATAAAAAATAAAATAAAAACAAAACACAAAGCAACAATATTTGCAGAAATTTAACATGAAACAATTTAAAAAGAGGAAAATAAATAAAATATAATTTAAATTAAGAATGGTACCAAAAGGCCTCCACTCAGCATAATGCCTTGGCCGAATTCAGCCTCGACGCTGGTGTTCCGTGGATGCGTATAAAGAGGTGCGCAACAATGAGCAAACATTATAGCATTATGAAACAAGAAAAAAACGGACATTCAAACTATTAACTAAATTTTCTTTTTTTTTTTCTAAAAATGAATCTATTATATAATTTATTCTATTCCAAATTCACCAATTCTCGCTACGATTCAGACACAGTTCAAAACAAAAACACATAGGTACACTTTCATCCACACATTTTAAACATTACTACACACATACATACTCGTACTTATACATTCATATACACAGCACAGTTAGGTTATGGTTTGTTAACCAACCTATTTCGCCGTGTCTGAAATCTACTGGAAGGATATGGTGTGCATTGTCATTATTATTATGTAGAGGTCTAGCAACACTGTAAATATCCTTCTAGTCTTGAGTTTTCAACTTCTTTGTGCTCAAAGTGAAATTTCAACATATAGTGAAAACGAATCGCAGTCGGAAAGGTGAATAAAGCAAGGATCACACCTCACCGCTTGGCGGAGTTATGGCAACCAGACGAGCCGCACGTTCGATAACGTGTTGCATTTGATAGCGTTTGCAGAAAAAGTTATATATGAATTGATATTAACAATAAATTGCAAGAAATTCATCAAAAAAAAATATTACAAATCGGATCGATCACGATTTCTGCAAGACAACGAAAGTAAGTACCGTGTACCGTGAATAACATATCTTGCGAGTGGTTCAATTGCTTAATATTTATTATGAAATTACAGTTTTGATGTTTTTGTATCGCCTAATCTTGACCGCGTGTCACTGTCTGTGGCCAGCGTTCTAACGGCTATGTCTAAGGTTCTGGGTTTGAATCTTCAGTAATTGTCCCATGTCTGTGACACTATCAGGTCCGGGAAGGTGAACAAGAGTGTTGCGTACATGGAATTTATAATATATGTTATTATTGCCCAAAGTTCTGAACGACATATGTAATGTCTATGATTGTTTATATTTACGCATGACTATTTCTTAATAATATTGATGTTCACTAATTTTTTCATTAATTTGCTAACGGTACCGGTCCCGTCTCTCAGACATCGCAATTTTCTGCGTAGCAGTATTCAATGTGAATCCTTGTGGGATTGCTTCACAATCTGAAATATTTCCCTACATTATATGATAAAGGTTTTGGTTTGAGCTCTTACTGCGTAGATCGGACCAACAATAATAATTCAAAGCTGAACGTACTCCGGGTTAACTATGACATCAGGACATCTGTCACCTCAGTCCTCCCGTAACCATGGGTGCTGTAAAGCACTCAATACGTCGGGTTAAATTAAACGCGATAAAATTAGTTTCATTGAAAGGTTTTGTATTTAGAATTTAACATATCGCTATGGATTTTTTTCGCATTTCTTTTTTAAATCAAAATGGATAGTCTTTGTGATTAAGTCTTAGCTAAGGATATCTTTCGCAAAAATTTCTGACATATAATGAGGACGATCCAGAAAATGTGGTTACAGAACTGAAATTAAACGCAATAAAATCCTTAAATACTTTAACGCAATGTCTTTTCTAGTAAAGACTTTGTATAAACTTCATAGTTCATTTTTCGAACTGAATTCAATTGCAGGGTATGTTTCATTAAAAATATTGTTCTTTCTATTTGACGAACGGTTTGAAGGTCACCGTGAGCTAGCGTAATCTCTGGCTTTTGAGACTTACGATTACGTACGTACGATTTACGTCACACAGAAATATTCTGGGTGACATAACCTTTTTTGTGGGCGGGCGTAGCACTTCGGGTGAACGTTTTGCTCGTTTCGTCACTTTCTACTACAAAAAAAAAATTACGGACAAAATAATGATTTAATAAATTGACATGACATTATAATTTTTTGACATTTCTTGAATGAGATTAATGTTAATTTTTTACTTTATTCTATTAATGTACTAAGGAAAATAACTTAAAATTTTAATTCTGACTTACTAACTTTTATATATTTTATTTTTTTAACTGTTTAATTTTATGTTTTAAATTTTATCTTTGCTATTCCTATACTAAAAAATAAATATGTATTTGTACGCCTTCTTGGCTGGCAAAACATAGAGGATGTAACATTCAAAGTAAAATATCATAATATGTACCTATGTTTACAAATAAATGAACTTGAACTTGAACATAGTCAAGTTGGTTAAAGTTAAGTAATGCTAGTGGTAGGATTCCCATGCAGAAATGCCTCTCGGTAGCTACTACAGCAGTGCCAGTTATTCTACCTATATTCTGGAAACAAACAGCTCGAAGGGCACTAGCTGCTGGTGTAATGGCTGGGCATATGACTTAAGAACTGATGTGTAAGGACATTGTAGTGTCATAAAATGTTCTGGTTGACACAGCATTTGTTATGGGCAGACATTGCACTTTTCTATTAGATAAACGATTTGCTCGTATCGCCATTTTCTGCCACAAAAGATATATTTAAAACAACGGAAGTCTATTTACTGTTTTGGAAATTTTGAAATTTAGCTGCTGTCCATAAAAATGTAATGTGGATCGCTTGCAAATTTGTTTATTATTTATTTTTTTATTTATTGTATACACAAATAAAATATTTTCAAGTAAATTCACTTTTTCTTTTGCTTCCTTGAGGGTAATAAGTTTCAGCTTCTTTTTCGTCAGACTTTTTGTCTTTTTAGATTCAAAGAAAAAAATTAGAATACAGAGACCTCTATTTAAACTAGTTTATGGAAATGACCTCGGCAAACACCTCGCAAGCTTTCAACGCTTTCACCTCGATGTTTTTCTAGCTTACCCGCGACCCGGTTAAATCTGCCTCCGAAGCGCAATAATATGTATATGAACGCGACAATAAAAGGTGTGCCCAAGGAGCGGGGCATCCCTCGTTCGTTTATGGCGCAACTTTTTATTGTTCTCGTTTAAGAGGGACTATAAAGTTGTGTCGTCGTAAATCTGGCTTTCCGCGGAGACGGATGAACGACTCGCGAGTCTGGTAAAGTTATTGTACTAATTTTCTAGACATTATCTCTGGGTGTAAAGCGATAAGGATGACTTACCGTCACTTAGTACGCTTTCGTTAATCTGTTTACAACATTCTTAAATTTCTTTCTCATAGATTTTGTTAAAAATTCTCTTTTTATTTCGATTACTTAAAAATCAAAATAGAATAATGATTTTAGCAGTAATGTAGGTCATTGGTTGCTTCGTAGCTCCCAAACTAATATTTTGACTAAAAAAAATTTAAAACGTGTTAATATTCCGTTGAATCTACCACCCCATCTCATCCCGTGGGTGTCGTAAAAGTCGACAGAGGGAAAATTAAAACCAGGAGGTGGGCTGCAGCATCTTCCTGGAACATCTGAATAAATAAACAGCGGTTGCCAACCCGCCTGCCAAGCGTGGCAACTATGGCCAAGTTCCCCCCAAATAAGAGCATTTGTGGCACTCTATAGGGGAGGCCTATGTTCAGCAGTGAACTAGTGATGGGCCGAAATGATGATGATGATGATGATGATAATGTTCCGTTATAATATAATGATATGTTTAAGCTATATGACATCACACTAAATACAGTTTGCCGTGTTAAATGCAAATTTAACAATTTAATTAATTAAAACTTAAAATATCGTACATATTTAAGTTTCAATGAACACATTAAAAAATACATACCTACATATTATATTCTCACAGATAAAAGGAAAAAATCTACGAAACGCGAGAGTGGCGGCCGCCATGGCGAAGCCAAAATACAAACTTTAATGGAGGCTTTATGCTTGTAGGCGGGTTTAAGTTCTTGAAGCGTTTATAATAGTATGTACATAACATATGTATTCTTAATTACATTGATTATTATTGTTTACTTCTTTTATATTAACAGTAAATACATTTAATTTTGGTTAACATAGCTTTTCATTTTATTGAGAAGGCTTTGTACACATTATTTTTACAAATTAAATTAAACCCTTATCCAATTTTTACCTTAACACGTATGATAGGTACAAGGCGTCCATATATTCATGGAGAAGGCTAGCCAGCGGCGGGCGGTCACGTCGCGGCCGGCGCGCGCCCTTCCACCGAGGAAATGAATTAATTCGCGCCGGCCCTGATTTATAACGCGTGTGTGATACGACTGCGCCGCATCACGAATTTATTGTTCTTTTGTTCGTTTAATGGCGGCATTGCAATTTTTTTCAGACGGTAAGAAGTCTTTAATTTTCTTTTTGTTTCATTTCTGTGATGGATAGTCTCGAAATCATCGGAACTCACGTCAGTTGCTGTACTAACAAGTTGTTATTTATCTGTGTCTAACACGATCAGTAAGAAAGAAAAAAATATTTAGGCGGCCATGCCACACAATGATTAAAAAAAAGAAAAACAAAAATACTATTTTAAAAGTAAATTAAACGTATTAAAAATGTATTTAACTTAAAAGTAAAAAAAGCCTACTCAAATGCTGTTTTATCTGTGCTGAATGAAGTATTGCCGAGAAAAAATTCACGCTCAGCGATGGTGTGGTGATATTAAAACTTCTATGGTATATGGATATGGACATGGACCGGATCATAATCGAATTGTGAAAAAAATAAAAATAATAACATCTGATCAAGATCTTTCATTTACTTTTGTTCGGTAAGATTTTAACGCATTTGCGTTAAAATTTTACTGAACAAATACAATTCATTTGTAATGATCAGACGAAAGTTAGAGCACAATGAAATAAATTATAAACATTTGAACTTAGCTCGACTAAAACTAATTTTAGTTTGTATGAATTTTAGCTGAAGTCTTACAGAATGCACGTTTCAACTTTAAATTACGAATGGTACGCCACCAGTCTCCAGTTACCTATTAAGGAAAATATATACTGTACAGATATGCAAATGTTTTGACAAATTTAAACTTCGCGGTTAGAATGAACAGACAGAAGTTAAGTACTAATTAACTGTTTACACTGGATGCCTTACTAATTGCTCTGTCGGTTGAGTGTCGTTTTAACTTGTTGGAAATATATATCACTTAGTACAAAGTAATATGAACTGTTTTAATCTACATTATGTAATAAATATTAACAAAAATCACTAAATAAGCGACTGGAAATTAACTTATCAACTACCCGCACTCGCTGTGGCTCTCATGCGACCAATCGCATCAGAGGTAATTTAAGATGCAGTGTCAGAGACACAATGATAAGCATAACACAAACAGACCCAAAGACAAACAATTTGTGTTGGCCCCGGTTGGGCTAATATTAGTTTTTCTTCTTTTGCTTCCACCTGCAAAAAATCTACAGCTGGAAATAGGCTTTTGCCAAGTTATGACTATTTGCTGTAATCGCCACTCTTGGCAGACGGATTGCCGATCGCAGTACCAGATACTTTGTACCTTAGACGCTGCCACTCATCACATACATACATACATACAGTCACGCCTTTTTCCACAGGCAGAAGCCACTCACGTAGCCACCCTCACGGGAAACGAGACGTGACGGGTGGCCAACCACGTCGCCGCCATTTGAGTACGAGTCAAAAGGTCTTACTCCCCGTTGCGTTCCCATGAGCAGTATAGTGGCAGCATTGCATATTATGGAGTTATTTTGCACGAATAGAGGCTGTCCGTACAATACCTTAGTCACCTCTTACGACACCTCGGTTGGAAAGAGGTAAATACTATTCTATTCTGCCGGACACCTATTGGACCACCCATCACGGATCTGGATAATTTCGTAGTCTATAAAACTCACGATACATGAGAAACCCCGCTGTGGCATTGCTTTTTTTTTTTAAATGTGACTGTCCCTTTGTCTCTGGCATTGTATCCAACTCCGATTAATAACCTAAAAGGTTGAAATCGTTCAGCAGGTCTTCACTCTCGGGGCCATTGTGAGGTTAACTAAGGTGGTAGGACTATGCGGGGATCCGTCTAGTTCGGTACCACTGCTGGGGCAGTTATTCTGCCGTGAAGCAGGAGTGTGCAATCAAAGTGCATGTATAATGTCTGTGGTGCTACACAGAAATGTTCTGGGTTACACAGCATTTGTTATGGGCAGACGTTGCACTTATCATCGGATGCCAGAGAAAGTGAAGAGACGTTCTAAACACTTTCAATAGACTTTTCTACACTTACATTAGACACTGTCTTCTTTAAAAAAAGTGTCTTTAAAAGTATTTATAATAAATTCATTAAAAAATTAAACTTACAATTTTATCGAATTTCACATAATCCATTCAGAAGTGTACGAGCTTCAACTTTGGCTTCAATTACAACTTCTAGGCTAGTTTTTTTTTTTTTTTTCTTTTTTAAAAAACGAAGCCCCACACTAGGATTTTCTCCTGTATCGTGGGTGCGTTTTACAAACATTCATTTCACATGCACAACACAACCAGACCCGAAAAGCAACAATTTGTGTTTTTGCACAAATGTTACCTCCGGCTGGGAATCGAACCCAGGACCGGTGGCGCAGAAGTCAGGTACGCTAACCACTACGCCACGCGGTCGACTTAAAGTTTATATACAGACTTAAGTTATAATACAGTTAACGCTATCAGTCCAGTAGCCGTGCGTTAGAGTTTAAAATTCACCGCATTTAAAAGTATTGCAACATGGAGAACTAGTGTTGTAGGAGCGATACTTAAATCGATGTCGAGTATTAATTGTAAAGATTTTTTTTATTTTCTGAGAATAACGATGTTAACGACGTCGCAGTAGTCGAAATCGACTTCCTGGTTTCGTCTAGTTATTTCCAGATGATGTCAACTGCCCGGCAAATATTACAGTGATGTAATTATTTGCGCAAACACAGAGGCACTCCCTCCTCCTGTCATTACGGGTACGGGTACCCGATGTAACGCTCTCACGATAATATCGGAGGTACTCTGAGAAGCAGTGCCAGAGACAAGGAGACAATCACAATGCAACCAGAGCCGACCAGCAATTTGTGTTTTTGCAACCAATATTGACTCTGACTGGGATTCGAACCCCAAGACTGGCGGCGCAGTAGTTAGTACTCTGACTAAAAAGCCACTCGGCCGCAGTTGGAGTGTCAGCGACACGAGACCCACAACTGGGTGTATACCCAGCCTCGAAATACAATAATTTGTGTTTTTTACAAATGTTGTGCAGCAGGGAATACAACCCAGGACATGCGACGGTTAAATCAGGTACTTTAACCAATAAGCCACGCGATTCTATTATTCTATCTATAACCATTGTTTGAATAACCGCAAGTTAATCTAAATTGCGAAGCATTTCTCAAACATCATTAATTAAACACTCCTTCACTCAGGTTTCGTTCTCTTATACCGAAATTCAACCAAAATCGGCTTGAATAAACCTACACCGTCTCAGACATAATGCTGATACTGCTTATTTATTGACAATAATCTATTACAACTAACCAAACCAGCGGAACCCTAATTTTCACAGTATTATCTTAACAAAAAGGTCTTTTATAATTGGCAAGCGGCATACGCTGCACCATATAACAAAGATATCCGGATGCAAATAATTCAAGCTGACGCCAGGCTCTCCTTTAAGTGGACGTTCTTGAGTATCAAATAAGGCCGACTCGAGTGGTCATGTCTACCAATCTAACCAGTCCACGAAGACCTCACCCTCAGCTTTTGATGCGTTGTTCTTGATGCTGTTTAAAGGGGTTGGTGAGGTGGAGGGTGTCTTAGTTAATTGGTTGGGTTTGAAGAGCTTTCAAGAAAGGGTGCGTCCTGACCGCAGCCTCTCTCAGCATCTTAACGTCTCCACTGCGTATAGGCATATATTTCTTAGGTATAAGTGTTTGACATGTGAGTGCATTATACATGTTAATATATGTTAAGTGTCCGTGGTTGACAGTTCACCTTATTACTCTGACACGTTAAAAAATTAGAGCCATGGTAGTATGGATAAGTAGTACCTTAAGTTTCATAAATTCGATTTCCGGTGGTGACCCTAAATTGTTAATTTCAATTTTAAGTGGTGGTAGATTTCACATGCAGAAATCACTAAGTGGTAAACAAATCCGCACACCCGCAATGGAGCTGGCGTGGCAGAAGCTTCCTGGCTACAAAATCTTTTCCGAAAATTAGAGAAGACCTGTGCTCAACATAATGACATATATAGGCTGTCATATAAATTGATCAAGGCTTCAGTTTCATGCGGCCTCGTTCCTGTCTATATATGTAACTGTAACTAGCGTTTCAGAATTTATAATTTGACTATAATTATCATCTTTGGACTAAAATCTGACTTGATACTTTTCGTAGTTTTGTTTACAACCTTGCTCGTTTGGTTTATCATCAGCATATGAATAAGGTATTGGCATACATAGGTTTACCACGTGAGAAAACATCGTGCGGAAACCTGCATGTCTGAGAATTAAAAAATATTTCGAAGACATTCGACGTCCGCCAACCCGCATTGGAGCAGCGTGGCGGATTCTTGCTAGCACCAAAACCCCTCTCGAAAATGAGAGGAGGCCTGTACTGAGCAATGGGACATATAGGCCGTTACTTTACTTTATACATAGGCCTCTTCCATTAAGACTCTTACAATATGTGATCTACGGGTTGGCAGATTTTCTTACTCCACACTCCACAGCTAACGCTTTTGGTTAGCGCGGTCATTAGGCGTTAGTTTAAAACAGATCAGTAATCGCTTATCCAATTAACAGATAAATCTAAACTAATATTATAGACAAAAGATTTCATTTTTTGTATGTTTGTTTAGTTGTAATGAAAAAAATCAAAAACTACTGAACCGATTTAAAAAAAATCACCTATATGCACCTACATTATCAGCGATTAACATGAGTTGTATTTAATTTTTAAAAAAATTGAGGTTTCTCCGAAAATTGCTATGATGTTGATACCTTCAGTTACTCAAGGTATCAAAAATTTTGTAATAAAAGTCATTATTTGACGTGCACTGCGAGAACTATTGATGATAAATAAAATAATATAATACTTTTTCATAGTACTGATCATTAACAAAAAAGTCCGCAAGGCTATATGTGTTATAATAAAGAAATAAAAAATATTCTTTATTAAATATCCCGAGGGTAGCCAAAGGAGTAGGGTCCCATTAATTATATAGCAGCCATTTTTAAAGGAATTTTAGGTTGGCTTTGGTTAAGCTTCTGAAACTCATTTTATTCAGTTTTATTTTAATTTTCCATAACGATACCGGACCTACAATTACTCCATTGTAATTAAATATACTACATTTCTTGTTCTTAGGCTTTCTTTTACTTTTTACTTTACTCTAGGGAACCTGACCCTTAACACCAGAGTTTAGAGATTAAAATGCAAGATAAGCTTGTCTTAGCAATGTTCACATTGTAGATTATGTTAAATGCACTCAGTCCGTTTCCCCTAAAAAAAAAATCACCTCAACACGCCCTTTCCATGTCCACTGCTCCGTGAATTACACGATGTACTTAATGCCATCCCGGATAAACCCGCAGCAGTATTAGATAGGCTGAAGAGCCTTAAGAGCCGCCTTTTAAGACCCCCGTCACTTATCTTAGGCGGGATTAGGACAGCATAAAATGCCCACAGGATTCCTTCGCCCGTATGTAGTTTTAAGATACCGACATATATGCGTACATTCCAAAGCAGTTAATGCGGTAATAGTTACTTTAGCTGAGAGATTTCTCAGCTTACGAATAATCCTCTATAATAACAAGGTACACAATAGTTTTCAGTTGACCTGAGTAAATAGTGACTCTGACCTATAGGCACAACAGCCATGATTGGAGACTGTGGATAAAGTATGAGGACTTTAAAATGCAGGAATCGATCTGTTAAGGAGTGCAAGGATAAAATAACTAGGCATATGAGACTACTAACGTGTCAGGGGGATCAGCGCAGTGAATTGCCACACTGGTATTTGAAATTTAAAGTTCTGGGTGACTCCGCTAAAGGCAGACGAGGTACTGCTCATCAGATGAACGACTTGCTGGTTTAGTTGCTATATTATTATTTATGATTCTAAGCAACGAAAATAATACCATAAATAACTGCAATGAGCTGATGATCCTGGTGCGAATACCAGGGCGCAGTCTTGAAATTATTGTATTGTCATCGATCCATAACACGTGTGCTATTATTAGGACGTCTGGAAGTGTGTGAATATTCAATGAAAAGTTTTTGGTAACATACAGATCAAGCTAATTAAATCGTTTTAAAAAAGAGTCGATACCAGTCACTGAATTTTCGTACACGATCAAGAAGTCCATACATTCAATATCAAAGCGTAAAATATTTAAAAAAAAGGCTAAACAACGAGACAAATATAGTTTTGCAAACTTTTGTTTTTTCTTTTGTTTTCCGCTTAACAATTGAAACAGACTGGCTGTTTCCATTTAAATTTTAACTCTCTCCCGCATTCACGACGAGAGTCTAGAAAATCTCAATATAAAATCTCTAGATAAAAAAAATAGCGGACATTTCAAGTGAATACAGCGCTTAATTTCAATTGGTCACATTTTCCAACTGTAGTCATAAAATTAACCCTATTCAGTAGGAAGCAGAATTAAAATATACGTACAATCGGGAAACTCGAAAGCTTTGCAATCCACTTAAACGTTATCCCGGCATTTTCATCCTTATGTTGATGCAATAAAGTAGACAGTTACGTACAGGGAAGGTTTTCTATAATTAGCTATGTTGCCTCATGTATGTGGAATAGAACAAATCAAATTAAGTTTTTTACCCACAGCACGTCGAGTGCATGTGTCGCGGAAATAATATTCTAATCTAGTTGAACAAATTAAATCTGTCCCGTTAACTGTTCGCAGTGATATTTCATATGGAACGTTATTTTAAGGAATTTAATAATTGATTGATCTCTGAAATTTGACGTTGATATTTTTGTGCTTTCAGAACATTCGGTAATATTTAATGGTATTTAGTACCAGCGTCATCCGGGCCTACGAAAGAAAAGTTTGAAGGGCGAATAAAAATCGATATCGAATAGCTTTTTCTGCGGTTTTTTATTTATTCAAAAATTAATTTTATTCAAAAATTTCATAGACTAGACTATATTGTTAGACTGGATACCATTTTTGATAATAAGGGCGCCATATCGCAATAACGATTTAAAAGTAATTAGATAATATTCTGCTTGTTGCTTTAAATAAATCAAACCATTTTGCTTTTAATCGTAACTAATTTTGTTTAGTATACCCGTTGTTATTAACGTTATAAATTTTTAATGTTACGAAAAACAAAATAAATCCCTGAATATCTATTACGTAACTTTCATAATTCTGAGTAACAAAAAATGTTTCCAGTACATGTAAAGTTGACTCTACTAAGCTCCATTACTTCAATAAATGAGAGGACACCTGAGCCTCGCTGTGGGACGTTTATAGGCTACTATGCTACTTTTTTACCATCTATAATCTGTGGAACTTTCGTGACTCTAACTTTTGGCGCCAATCCGAAAAGTGACGGTTGTGTTTATGATGAATTTTGAATTTTCTGTGTATTATTTATGAACTAATGTATTAGTTCATAAAAGTAGCCCACATTATAGGCAGTAATCTCAAAATTCTTCTTGATGGTCTGATCTCTAAAAGTAATTATTTAATGGATGATAGTGATGAGACGAACAAATTGCTGGATTGATTGTAAATGCAACTTTTCCTAAGTAATTGCAATAAATAAATAGACGTAACAACAGAGTGCTTCAGTTTGATGTCAAAGCAACCCGTAAGCATTCGAGGTACCCAATTACATCAGCTTACGTGAACATCCGCGCTTATACAATCGAAAGCACTTAAAAATCCTTCAGTCACGCATCTCCATACAATTTGACGTCGAAACGTTCTTTGTTACGTATTTCAGAAGGATTAGTAAGAAGGGAGTCGTTTTGAAATTGAAATGTATTAATTTTGAGAGTTGAATTCGTTACGTTACCGTTTCAAAGTAATCTCTTATCCTTCATCATAAATAGTAATAATCATTTTGGTACAAGTCAAAATATTCTTCCTCCCCATTGCCCCACGAGATGTTTGGTAACAGCATTGCATATTGTGGTGTTATTCTGCGCGAATAAAGGCTGCCCGTACAATAACCTAGTCGCCTCTTTTGATACCGCGATAGGAAAGTAGGTGCCATTGTACTCTGCCGGACAGCTATCGGCTATTTTATTAAAATATCCATCCATGTTTATTGAAAGTTCTTCAAAACTTCCATTTCCATGTTAAAATAGCATAATACACAATTTCATTTACCTCTACGCCATTAAAATTGTCAAAGTTTTAATCTTAGTGACATTAGCCAATTCTCGGTCTACAGAAGCCCCATCCATTATAGCCATATTTCGTCTGCTATCAACACAGTGTTCGTGATAAGCCGGCGCTACGAGCAGAATTACTTAATAAACCGTTGTCAAAAATAAATCGCTAA
This sequence comes from Luehdorfia chinensis, assembly GCA_019845155.1. Taxonomy (NCBI): domain Eukaryota; kingdom Metazoa; phylum Arthropoda; class Insecta; order Lepidoptera; family Papilionidae; genus Luehdorfia; species Luehdorfia chinensis. The sequence continues at coordinate 2,631,807 of JAHVAK010000472.1, forward strand.
ACTCTTTTAACTTCATTTATCTTTTTATTTATTTTGAGAAATACATGGGGAAAAGTGGAGGCGACGGACAAGTGGCTCACTCATTTTTTGTATGTGAAATGAAAATGAAAAGGCGATGTATTTATTCATGACGATAATTCATTAGCAGTGAGATAACACTATAACGTAGAACATGTCTACATGTCGGCTTAACATTTCAAAATAATTTTTCGGATTTAAGTGAATTTTTAGATTCACACGGACGATGTTGCAGATACAGCTGGTTCTTCTTCTTCTTTGATTCTGGCATTTGACTAACAACTAATTAACAACCTCCCAAATGATATTAAAGATAGTGACACTCTAAGAATATTCAAGAAATCCATCCTAAGTTCAGTTCTGACATGTTCGGCATGCAATTACGGCATGAATTGATATAAATGGTCAGTATTTTAAATTTAGCTGGAAAAGAATTTAAGGCCCACCTCTACACCGAGATCTGTGACTGACAGCGGCGTCATAAACTGCACCTATTTTCAAACGAACAACGCCACACACCACTCGTAGGATTATTCTTGTACATACATACATACATACATAAGATCACGACTGTATCCCATAAGGGGTAATCAGAGACTGGGCACTCACTGCAAAAAACAGATGACTGCCACAATCCACGTTTCACCAAAACAATATAATGCACTTGGTGTGATAGGTGGTGAGCCTGATGAATGAATGAATGAAGAATGATTGGTAAACGCTGGGGTTTGTCACCGAAAATCGTTCTATGGCTGTATAAGATGATCACCCGCCCAATGATTTCCTACGGAGCAGTAGTATGGTGGCCCAGAACGAATCGTACTACTGCTAGAAACAAATTGCAAAAATGTCAGAGATTTGCGTGTTTGGTCACAACAGGATGCATGAGAACAACCCCCTCAGCAGCCCTTGAAGTCATGTTGGATCTGCCACCACTGCACCTGTACATCCAACAGGAAGCAGCTTTGGCGGCCATAAGACTTAAGACTCTGAATCACTGGAACGACAACAAGATCCCACACACCAATATACTTAAAGACCTCATCGAAGAAATGCCAGTTCTACAGGCTGGGTATGACAGGATCCCAAACAATTTGTTTTTGACAAAAAGTACAAAATACAATTACATGAGGATCATCGCACTGAGGGACTGAATCCACAAGAACTCAGGATCTTCACAGATGGCTCTAAAACAGAGACAGGTACAAGTTCTGGAACCTTCTCAGAGGACCTAAACATTCGAATAAGCACATCACTTGGTATACACAACACTGTGTTTCAAGCAGAGTGTATGGCCATTATCGAAGCAGCATCGGCCATAGCAGCAAGGAAAGTTAAAAATCATTCTATAAGAATACTCTCCGACAGCATGGCAGTACTAATGGCCCTTGACAGTAATGTCATGAATTCAGGCCTAATACATGAATGACGACTAAATGAGGTATGTCAATTCAATAAAATAACCCTTCAATGGATCAAGGGACACAGCGGATCTAGAGGGAACGACGCTGCGGTCGAGCTTGCTCGGGGGGTATCCAACAGGTATGCCGTGGGACCAGAACCCATAGTCCCGCTTCCCTTCAGGTATGTTCGTACGCAAGTTTGTAACCGCACTAGAAACCAACATGCACACCTCTGGAAAAACCATCCAGAATGCAGAAGGACAAAAGCAGATCTGCCTGCTATAAACAATCGCATCTCCAAGGTGCTACTCCGTCTGAAAAAGCCCCAAATCAGAATGGTTAGTAGCGCCATAACAGGACATGGATCTTTCAACAAACATCTGTTTTCTTTAGGTGTCACGGACAGCCCTCTGTGCAGAGCCTGCAAGGAAGAGGATGAAACAGCGGCCCATGTCCTGCTGGACTGCCCAGTGGTCGCAGAATACCGGGCTAAGTATCTCGGTTCGCCGAGATCTCTCCCCGAGGTCGTGGGCAACACCAAAGGTTTGCTGCGGTTCCTGGAGGAGATAGGTTGGCTCGAATAAACCTATTATTCCAGCCCCAACACAAAATACGCGCATAGACGTGGAGTTGCGGAAATCAGCCCGAAGCAATCTACAATCTACAATCTAGGTGGTGAAGCCCATCGCCACCATGCGCTGTTGGGTGCACAGTGCAGTTTAATTCCTTACTCGCCTTTTACGAGATCGATTGGAAGAGATGATGGAGTGGTAGTATTCTTTTAACGAGCCGCCACTACACGGCTTTCATTATTCTTGTATAATCTACAATACAACGCATTGCCGAATTAATTTGTATTAATTACTTGAATAATGTAGCAAACTAAACAGATTTTGTATGCATGTAAATGTATGCAACATCGCTTATCTTATTGTTTTATTTCCCATATAAATATAAATTTAATAACCACACTCTCATATACCGGGAGAGCACAGTAGAGAACGGGAGAGCCTCCGCCTCCGCTGCGGGCTACGCGATAAAACTCAATGGAAGGAAACTGACGAAATCGTCGCAAAAAACGACGCCATGGGAACAAGAAGAACTCATAAAGCTTCCTATCTAAGAAGTTTGACATGTTAAGAATGTTATGGGAATTAGATATCTATAGTACAGCTGAGAATACTCTTGCCCCGAGCCTCGAAAGTTTTCGATTTTTCTGTGTTTTTTTTCTTCCAATTTTCCTTTCGTTCATGCCTTTTTAATGCTTGTTCCGGCGAAGAAACAGGAATCGCCGGCGGTGTTTACTCGTTAGGGCTCTATTATGTAGGAAAGTTACATAAACTTTTTTGTTAGCGCTTCTTTAAATAGTGAGAGTACATTGTACCATGATACGTAATTGCTGCGGTTTTGAGTCTGTGGTAGGGGCATACCGAAATTAGTTTCCCAAGAATTTGACAACACAAACAGCTTCGAGTTCTGTGATAATTCTAAAGCCGGGCTCACTTTAAAATGTCGTAGTGAATGACCTGGGTTCTATCCCCGGTGCTGACACTACTTAAATTTTAAGCGTTGTTTTACTTCACCGCGTTCTCGGCGGTAAAGTAAAACACCATGACTAAACCTGCAAGTCTGAGAAATAAAAATATTTCGTCCAAATTTGAAGTACGTCAATTCGCACAAGATCTGTATCACTCGGCCAGATATAAACTAATTTTTCAAGAATACCAAGTCTATCGATAAATCTTAAACGCTAAGAAATATGAGATGTTTTTGAAATGATTTTTTTTTAATTAAATCTTATATAAGATGCATGCATATTTTGTAGTTACACTTATTTTCTTTACTTAGGAATCGTGTAAAAAAACACGATTCCTAAGTAAAGAAAATAAGTTCCTAAGTTATTTCGTGAAAGTTACGGAACGACCAAGACGTTCACCTGATGGTAAGTGCAACGTCTGCCCAATACAAATGCTGTGTCACCCAGAACAGTATGACACCACAATGCGCCCGTACCCTGAGACATCAGTTCTTTAGTCTCATATGCCCAGTGATTACGCTAGCTCTCAGTTCCCTTCAAAACGAAACACAGTAATGTTTGCACACTACTACTTCACGGCAGAATAACTGGCCCTGGGGTGGTACCTACCTAGACGGATCCTACCACCGACAAGTGTTTAAAGTGTCATCAGTCTTATCTGTAAATTAATTTATTTATGTTTCCATTTATATTTTGCGAAAAAAAAAAAACACTTCATCAATTGATACGCAATACAAATTACAAACATGTGTATGTAACACATATGTATATCTTTCATAATTACTAAGACGCTATCGCTAAGGGAATTGTTTATCTAAGTATTATGTACTCAATTTAAGACCGAGTACAAAATCCAACGCATACCATGAAAGCCCGCTTTGACCTTTTGTTGATATTGATCGAATTTGATGTCCAGGGCAGTAGTTACAGGTTGCTTTAGTAAATTCAATTTTTTTTTTGAATTTACTAAAGTTGTACCGTTGTACCGTACTGGCTACTTTAACTGAATATATTACTGGTTAGAGAAATGATTCGAAAGTTAAACTTTTTTAGACTAAAGCCAAATAATCGTATTCTAAATTCAAAATTACGAAAATGTTCCAGGACTTCACTTTTAATTAATTTACAGTGACTGGGCATGGCTGGGTGAACAAAATTCTGAGTATGCTATGTTAGACACTAGTAGTAGTTAGTTTTCGTCTATATTATCTAGCAACTTAGACTGTGGCGCCATTTTGCTTAGTATCATTCATTCTACCGTAAACAATGACATAAAAATTATTTTGCAATTTGTTACATAAAAGATTACTTTAAACGATTTATCAATTGGAGATCAAAATAACAATAAAATTATTTTTACATTTTTTTTTAAGAATTTTAGATCTTGTTATAGTGATTTAAGAAAAAACTTTCAATTGTCCGGCGTAAACAAACAAATATGGCTACTAAGTCAGCAACAATGTTTTGATTGAAAAGCGCTGTACTCAGTTAGAACTTTATTTTTTTATGCTGACTATCTAACTGAGAAGCTGCTAAACGTAGAATTTTTTTCTCCCCGACACGCCCATTGAATGTGCAGACAATGTTATGTAAGTAGACATAGAAACATCAACAATTCACGTAACACCAACAACGACGATCACGTGGCCATCAGAATATGTAACTTTAAAGCCACAGGCTCCGGGTTCCCAGGTGAATACAAAATTTGTGCAACTATACAAATAATTGTTTTACGGTCTGGTTGTGTTGTACATGAGAAATATACGTCCGATACTTCCGTACGCACTCTCGATACAGAAGAAAACCTAGTGTGAATTCGTATTTAAAAAAAAATAGATAAGTAATTGAACATGAAACCATTTTGTGCACTATTTGCCTAACTGCATTATTTTTTCTTTTGCAGGTAATATTTCAAGATGAATGTCAACAGGGCTATTAGAAATCTGTAAGTTATCTATCACACTCGGTTACGTTTTAAGAATTATTACACCATTAATCCCAGGCCGTGGTTCTATCGCGATTCCACGCGGGTGGTCGCGGATCACTTTCCGTAGGCTTTATTGGGCAATTCTTGTTTATGTCTCGCTGTTTTTATAGGCGTTACGGAATCGTTGTGGATATGATGAAAAATGATATCGTTGCGTTAGAACTTGTTTTATTGGTGTCATCGCTGCATAATAAATAATTCCGCTTTTTATCTCGAACTGTATTGTAACAAGACGGGCGAAAACAAACTTTTTGAGCGCACATCCTTTAATAGGTTTTTCTTTTGGGAAGTATACACGGCAGACTAAAAGTTTTAAGTATACATATATACATACAAACAGTCACGCCTCTTTCCCATTGGGGTAGGGAGAGACCACATCTTTCCACTTGCCACGATCCTGACACACATCTTTAGCAGTATTGTGCACGTATATTATTATATTATTACGTATATAATTTTTGCTACCTTTCTCAAAACTTGAAATTAATACTTTAATCTACATTCATTAAACAACTTTGGTGCTTTTGTCAAGCGATTGACTTCTAGAGAACAGGTCGAATGTTCAATTCCAGCATGAAACACTTATTTGTACTGTAAATTTTTATTTTTATTTTTAACGTAATATCTCAATAGTTACTTAAATCGAAGTAATTGATTAATATTAATATTTACTTTTGATCGCATTCATACGTGAATGCGATCTTATCCCCTGTGTGCCACGAAATTTGGAAATTATATTTATTAAATCAATAATTTACAGTCCAAGGAAATGTAGAAAGGGACTGAATGCTAAAGTGCAATATACTACGCAGCTTTTCTACGTACTCAGCGGTGAAGGTAAACATCGTGGGGAAACCTGCATGTCTAAGGAATAAAAATATTTCGTGGATATGTGAAGTCTCCCAGCCGGCATCGGAGCAGCCCGGCAGACTCTTCCCGGCTCTAAGCGGTGGGACATCTTACTTCTTCTATTGCACTAATACTATACGTATGGTCAATAAAGAGTAAATATCCATATATTAATACTTGAAGAGGAAATTACGCATATTACGCGCACCGAAAAGTGTGAGATTTGTCATAGTTAAAATTTGTATGGAAAAAAACAGGAATGCTAAGATTTGCATATATGTTACAAATCCATTAAATAGAATGAAATCATCATTATTTTCGTTCATACTGACAGTGTCAATTACGTTATAGTCTGGCATTTGTTTCCGTTCACACTGCCAATGTCAGACAAATAAAGTGGCCAAACAGAGTAGTGCTGTCACCATAGAATTTAAATATGTTTTCAATAAATAAAAAAAATTATGAATTACGGTCGAATTTCGTCGACCATTAGTGTATAATTGTTCGATTTAACTATATAATTGTCGATATTCAATAATATCTCCACGAAAATTAGATTTTTATATATTGAGTTTCACAAATCAAAAATATTTTAAATGTTACTGTTTGTGCTGTATTTGTGTTAATGTGTGTTTTTTCTTCATACCTGTAGTCTTTACCTTCTACCGATATATTTTGTTTGACGACCGCGTGGCCTAGTGGTCAGAGTACCTGACTTCTAAGCCGCGAGTCCTGGGTTCGAATCCCAGCCTAAGCCAACATTTGTGCTAAAACATAAATTGTTGGTTTTCGGGTCTGGTTGTGTTGTGATTGTCCCCGTGTTTCTGACACTGCATCCTAGCCTACCTCCGATCTTATCGCAACAGCGTTACATCGGGCGCGGGTAGGTTGGGACGAGTGAGTGCCTCTGTGTTTGCGCGTACACTTGTGGCACTATAATATCCCCTGCGCAGTTGATGGCTCTCGACAGCAGTCGGCAGTTGTCGCCGTAGTCGAAATCGGCTAGGAGAACATCATCAACACCATATTTTGTTCTATTACTAATTTTAGGTTTAGTGATCAAACTTTTAAATAGCATTCTTATTTCTAATTATTGTTAATATTGTTTGATGCTCGCTGTATGTTTTACATTTAAATAAATAAAAAATATAGATACAATGACCAACAATGTGAATATGATAATTTATCAAGTTAACAACCCGCGCCTCTCAAACGGTAGTTGTTTTTCCAGCCACTTAAGACACTTCCGCAGCGGACATAAGTTGCACCATTAACCCTCGCCTGCAGATAATGGAGCAGTGCTCACGCTCTGTTTCCTTCTGAACGGGTATCGGCGTCGTACAGTTTCATGGCTACTGTTTGCTAAGAGCAAGTGAATCGTCTTATCTGCATAGAGTTTTCTCGAAGCATTACCTTAACGTGTATGTAGTGTGAGGCGCGGTTGTTATGTTGCTATGACGGGTTTTGTCGTGCTATGACTCGAAAATGATATTAAATTTTTTTATGTTCAACTTACTATTGTTTGTGTGTTTGAACGCACTAATCTCAAGAACTACTAATCCGATTTTTTTTCCGTGTTCCGTGCGGGATTCGAATCCCCGACCCGTCGCACCGCTGTCATTCGTTCAACAAAAAAGTTGTGTATCTATACACTTATATAGCTTAATAACTGTGCCCCGCGATACACCAGCGTAAAGTAAGCCAACCACATGATTGCACCACATGGAATGGTACCTCGCTGATCCGAGCAATCAGAGTTCGGTATTTCTCGGTACTATTCGGTTCTTAGCATGCGGCTCCTTATCGCTGTAGCGTGCAGCTTCATAGCCTAGCTATCTTCCTGAATAAACGGGCTGTCTAACGCAAGAGAAAATTACTTACTTTTACTGGTAGGATTCCTATGCAGGAATCCGTCCAGATAGGTACCCCCAGGGCCCCATAGGGCCAGTTATTTTGCCGTGAAGCAGTAGTGTGTGTTAAGTAAAAGCTATTAATAACTTTATAATATTTTATTATTTAAAGTGTATATAGAACAGGTGCACGAATGCAATGGAAGTGAAAGAACATTGCTATTAGCAAAAAGTAATAATTGACATAAGGTTGCCATAAATAAAAATATATCTTATAACTAATTAAAGGTAAACAAAAATAAAGTAAAAATTCAAATATAAATATATCTAAATTATATTATGTTCTGTATTGAATATAGTGCAAACATTACTTTGTTTCGGTTTGGCATATTAGACTTACGAACTGATGTCTCAGGGTGAAGGGCGCAGTGTGGTGTCACACAGAAATGTTCAGGGTGACACAGCATTTGCTATGGGCAGACGTTGCACTTACCGTCAGGTGAAAGTTTGGCTCGTCTCGTCACTTTATCCAATTAAAAAAAACTCAGTAAGAGTAAAGTATAAATACACTTTTGGGATTTTGTAAAACCTCGCCGTAGGTAGTCTAAGGCATTATCAAAATCCAATTCCAATATTCTAATTTACAACAAAACAAAATAAAACATTCGTGTCATTAACCAAAATTGTGCCTCATGGAAACACTTTCTGGAAACAAGGGCCAACGTCACATCAGTGACTGGGCAGAAAAACCGCCCGATAATGACCCCGCAACGCGAATCAACCGTCGCTCCATTAACTTGATGAAGAAAGTATTTTATGACCGAACTTACGCAGGCCCGCGTCTAATTACTTCTGAACCAAGTTCGAACGCAGTTCGATAGTAAAAAAAGCGTATAAAACATTCACGCGTTGATTTGCGTTAAAGTAATTAAGCCATTCCGTTTCGTGTTGTTTGCGAATCGCATAAAATGTTTCAACCCTTAGTCTAATTTCCCTGAACATAAAGACGTATATGTGTGGCAACGGGTTCGATTCCGCTGCACTTTAGTAAGCAAGCGCGTATAATATACCATAAAAAATAGATACTGTGTGTAATATAAATAATTACATAATAAAACTATTTTATTATGTATGTAAATTGTAATAGTAGATAAAATATATGTGTATTATAATAAGATAAATGATTTTTTTTTATTGTAGAAAGTGACGAAACGAGCAAAACGTTCACCTGATGGTAAGTGCAACGTCCGCCCACAATAAATGCCTTGTCACCCAGAATACTTTTGTGTGACACCACATTGTGCCCGTCACCCTGAGCCATCAGTTCTTAAGTCTCAAATGCCCAGTGATTACGCTAGCTCACAGTGCCCTTCAAAACGAAACACAGCAATGCTTGCACAGTACTGCTTCACGGCAGAATAACTGGCCCTGGGGTGGTACCTACCTAGACGGATTCCTGCATAGGAATCCTACCACCAGTAATGAAATGATTGTGTAATGTGCGGCAAACGAGCAGGTGGTTCACGTGATGGTAAGTGATCACCGCCGCCCATGAACACCTGCAATACCAGAGGAATAGCAGATGCGTTGCCGGTTTTTGAATAAGGCTAAAATAGGCTCTTTTCTTGAAGGTCCCTAAGTCGTATCGGTCCGGAAAAACCGCTGACGGCAGCACATATCATACAGTCAAGTGCGTGGCAGAAAATTCCGTGAAAAATGCACTGTGGTGGAATGCCAACCATCAAGGTGGTGACGATGGAATTTTAAGTTATGCCGTAAGGTGCGATGGTGAAATTCAGCGGGTGGAATTAATCCGAACAAGTCCTCGGAACACTCCCCGTGATCTTGTAAAAAATTCAAAGAGATGCAACATATCTTCGCAAAGCCAGGGGATCAAGCCGATCAGATAGAACATAGTCGTACATAACGTAGACGAATAAAATATGAATATTATATAAATATGTGAATCGTCACATGCGTAATCGCTGGTACTGCACTGCACTGGTACTGCAACAGATAGTACGTACATGAGATCACGACTGTATCACATAAAGGGTAGTCAGAGACTGGGCACTCACTGCAAAAACAGATGACTGCCACAATCCACGTTACACGCGTTATCACTGGGCATATGAGACTAAAGAACTGATGTCTCTGGGTGACGAGCGCAGTGTTGCGTCACACAGAAATGTTCTGGATGACACAGCATTTGTTATGGGTAGACGTTGCACTTACCAGCAGCTAAACGTTTTGCTCGTTTCGTCACTTTATTATTAAATTAAAAAAGTGCAATGTACCTAGATGAATTCCTGAAACCTAGCACGAGTGAATACCAACACAATACTGATACAGATGTTACATTAATAACGCTTCTAAGCGTGGAATATACGTTTATAATATGAATATATATTAACGGAATTTCCATTATAAATACCTTTCGCGTATTTTTGCCTGATTGTGACATCCTGTGACACTACATTTAAAAAACAAAGCTAGCAAATTATAAGATCGCCTACCAGTAATAAACAGCATTTTGTTAGCCTTATTTCTAGTCCGAATTTCGAATATGGCAAAATGAAAATCATCCGTACCGTACATAACCGAACTGTAAATCACCTGAGTGCACCGGACCACGCGTGCCATTTCCGGTCACCCTCCCTCGCGTACAGTGACTTCCGGAAGACAATAGATGGCACTCCTGCATCCGATCGTCGATTTCCCGCTGCCATTTTGTCGTATTCAAATTCAAAAATTAGTTTTCTGTTAATGTATAGCAAAAGTTTTCCTCTGAATGTTTCACTTATTAGGAAAATTATTTTTACAAGTTACCCACAACGCAAAAAAAATATATTATCGAAATGAAACAAACATAAACAAACGTTTTGTGCGACGATTTTAGTATATAGAGAAATGATCTACGCATGACTTATGCCAGAAAGAAACTGCTAATATCTCTATTTTTGATAATACTATTGTTTAATGATTTGTTATATTTACGCGAATATTACACATTTAATAAAATTACTTTTACGGATTTTATCGCGTTTAGTTTTTAAACTATTTAAAACCCGACGTTTCGAGTACTTTACAGCACCCATGGTCCGATCTACGCTAAAATGAGCTTACAGTGTCTTGAAGTCTTGCGGTGGTATGCTTGGTTTTTGATTTAATTTTGTTAATTCTAGGATCCCGGGTATATTCTAGGACCCAACCATCTTCTCCCAAGCAAACCAAGACGGTTTTAGGTTCAAGATGGAATTAAACGCGATAAAATCCGTAAAAGTAGTTTATTTTATATTAAATACTATTGTATATAACTATATAATGTAAATTGATAATAATACTGTTCAGCAATGGACTAGTGATAGGCTGAAATGATGATGAAAGCTTGTTGAATTTGCAGCTATTTAGTATTATTTAATTTCTATATAAAATCGTGAATTCTCAAAATTGATGTTACAGAAAACTGATCAAGAACAAAATAATAATGTTCGTATTACATTTTTTTCAGCGCAATACTAATATTTAACCTAAACGTTTACACTAATATTACCCCCCATAACCCCCCTCTATCAGCATGGAGCAAGTTCAGTCAAAGCCGACAAATTTATGTAGATATTGAATCGCCATTACGAAACTTGTCTGTTCTCTGCTGAAGCATCCAATTGGTTTTTTGCCTTGTTGTTCTGATCTCTTTGGTGTATAGTTTTATCTTGATTCATCTTTTTATTTCTCACTTTAATGAAAAAAAAAATTGTTTAAACTTCCTGTTTGTTGATTGGGTATTTTTTTCCGGTGTTCAATTATATTAGTGACGCAGTGTGGTGTCACACAGAATTGTTCTGGGTGACATAGCGTTTGCTATGGGCAAACGTTACATTTACCATCAGGTGAACGTTTTGCACGTTTATTCACTTTATCCAATTTAAAAAAGGAGATGTTACTGTACGATGGATATTGGATGGAGATTGTACCACAAGTGTACGAGCAAACACTAAGGCACTCACTCGTCCCAAACTACCCGCGTTGAAAGAGTATATGTCTGGTATGTCTGTCAACGTATACTCACGCGTATATATAACGTGTTGTGGCGGCGTAATAAAATCTGCTTCTCCATCTCATCTCGTGGATGTCATAAGAATCGGCGAAAGAAAATCCTCCCTTGGGAGAGGCCAATGTCCATCAGTGGACTTTTAATAGGCTGAGAGCGTCGACAATGTAATGCAAGCCGTGAATTTGTTCCCACATACATTACCCAAATATATGAGACAATTTTTATTTCTCGATTTTTGTTGTATAATTTAGGAAATTAATAATTTATAGTTAATAGAATCAGGCATTACATTGTGAAAATCCATTATAATGAAAGAGAGGAAGTTAATTTGCTAAGATCCGCATGCAAAATATAAAATGGTGTATAATACCTAGTTTTTCTTAACTTCTGATTTATTTAATTAATAGTTCAGCTAGTTGCAAAGCTTAATTGTAATCGTTGCATTGTCTGGCCTTATCCTGAGACTCTGCGAAACTTATATCCCGTATCCCGCCCAAGTACCCAATCTCACCCGTGTGGTCCGAGCGGACTAAGATTCCTAACATAGCACGGGCCAAGATCTTTGATTGCACAACAATTTAACTTGGATTCCGCCGTTCATGTTTCCAGCGGGTAATGTTCAGATATTGAAATATTTGGATGAGGCATTTTATATAATTTTTGTATCAATCCATTTTCTATTTTTTTAGTTATAATCTGCACGCGAATTAATTTTAACTGCAATGGAATTACTGTCTTCAAACAATATTAACAAAATTATTATGCATCGAAGTTATTTCTTTATTTACAACCATGCCGACACTAGAGCTGGTGGTAGGATTCCTATGCAGGAATCCGTCTAGGTAGGTACCACCCCAGGGGCGGAAGTTCCGCAATTGCGGAAGTGAATATCCGCAACATCCCTGATTGGTACAAGTAAATAACGTCGAAACTATTTCATTATTTTCATGCAAAAAATCATTAAATATCTACCGCGACCGCGTGGCCCTGTGGTCAGAGTACTTAACTGGTACGTCGCGGGTTCTGGTTTCGAATCTCAAAATCAACAAATCGTTGGTTTCTTGTCTGGTTGTATTGGGCATGTGAAAACATACATACATAAGATCACGACTGTATCCCATAAGGGGTAGTCAGAGTCTGGGCACTCGCTGCAAAAGCAGATGACTGCCACAATCCACGGTTCACCAAAACAGTATAATGCACTTGGTGTGATAGATGGTGAACCCATCGCCACCATGCGCTGTTGGGTGCACAGTGCAGTTTATTCCTTACTCGCCTTTTACGAGATCCATTGGATGAGATGGAGTAGTAGTATTCTTTTAACGAGCCTCCACCACACGGCATGTGAAAAGTATGTCTGAAAAGCGCACTCACGATACAGGAGAAAGCATGCATCATTTAGGTGCCAAATGGTACCAAAGTATAAAATAATAACTAAACAATACAAAATAAATAAATGACAATGGCACAAGTTAAGTACTAAAAGTATTTCGTAGACAACATTATCGCACGTAGCCGGTAGTGAAGTAGTTGGCACGTCTATCCACTGTCGAGTTCTAGACGTCGAATGAATAAAATCCGGATACAACGAACACGTGTTTTATTTGCTTCAATTTTATTTATTTATTTATTTACACTTTATTGTTTCCCCTTAAAGGATACAATGGGCGGACTTAATGCCAGTTGGCATTCTCTGCCAGTCAACCCAAGGCGTAGCGAAACACTGTGGCAGGTGTAAAACTTAAAAAAAATTTATGCGTTTGTTTTCGATATTCGATCGTATTTGGCGTCTCTTTATAGCCCAACTTATAAGACTTGCTGTGTTCAGCCCTTCTCGAATAGGCAGCGTGGAAATTCTTAGGGCCATCACCACGGGCCACAACAAAGTATCTTTGACAAATTATCTTCTGAAGGAATGTGCCTATTTCTTTCTATCTTTAGATGTTTTTTTTTCTTGAATAAAGTGATGAAACGAGCAAAACGTTCACCTGATGGTAAGTGTAACGTTTGCCTATAACAGTTGCTGTGTCACACAGAAAATAAGTTCTTAAGTCTCATATGCCCAGTGACTACGCTAGCTCACAGTGCCCTTCGAACCGAAACACAGTAATGCTTGCACACTACTGCTTCACGGCAGAATAACTGGCCCTGGGGTGGTACCTACCTAGACGGATTCCTGCATAGGAATTGTACCACGACAATTTTTCTAACAAAATCGACTGCCAACTTTTCTAGCGATCGGAATAGCTTCGACGCCGCGGTTTCGAATCACAGTCGAAGCCAGCAATTGAGAAAAAACTCAAAATTAATTTCGGTAAAACGCATGCATGATTCAGGAGAAACCATAGTGTGAGGTAACGTTTCAGAAAAATGTGAAAAAAGTCTGTTTGTCATCTAAACTATTTTTAGTTTTTTATCTGAATACTGCGTCGCGATCAGATTACATAACTTCGGTGTGTGTTGTGTCGCAATCGCATAAGCGTTATATCTCGCAGGGGTAGGTTATATAGAGTGAATGCCTGTATTTGCGCGTATACTTAGAGCCCTATAACATCTCCTGCGCAGCTTATCGCCTTCGACAGTGTCCGGATGTTGATGGCCGTAATCGAAAATTGGTCAGGACTTAAGACTAATTTTTTTTAAGGTATTAATATTCCTACCGAAGTAAGAAACAGTGATACTAATATTACAATCACTATGATATCAACGATTAAGCCAATTAGAGAAGAGAAGTATAATACGACTAAAAATATATTGCACAGTTCGCCTCATTCCAATTGAAAGCCATCTATTTCGTTTCGCATAGAAACGACCAATTAAGCGTTCATTGATTGATTCACATCGCATTTCTCTTGATTTATTTTTCGCAGCCGTTTGACGCATCCAAACAAAATAAAATTAAATCGTAAATCCTTTCGGATCTTGCGAGCGCAGTCGCTTCGCCGTTGTTATCCGTTCTACGCTCGGCTCACTACAGCATTTGTTTCTGCTTAATGAGATTGTGTTTAAACCACCGCCGTCTCTTACTTACGCGACTTCTTATTTAGGTGCGGGTTCGTCTGTATTCAAACCTGATATATACTCAAAATTGCTATTTTTTTTATTGGTTAAAGTGATGAAACGAGCAAAACGTCCACCTGATGGTAAGTGCAACGTCTGCCCATAACAAATGCTGTGTCAACCAGGAAATTTCTGTGTGACGCCACCCTGTGCCCATCACCCTGAGATATAAGTTCTTAAGTCTCATATGCCCAGTGATTACGCTAGCTCACAGCGTCCTTCAAACCGAAACACAGTAATGTTTGCACACTACTGCTTCACGGCAGAATAACTGGCCCTGGGGTGGTACCTGCCTAGACGGACTCCTGCATAGGAATCCTTCCACCAGTTAAGTTCAAACTAATATGCTACGAGCCACCTGAAATTTGTGAAATAAAAAAAACCAATAGCGTCATTATTGAGGGGGGTAGTTTCCGTGTATTTCAACGATCAGCATAATCGCCAGCCGTTTCTGAACGCTGAATTTGAATCTTAGTCGATCTAATTCATACTGAAAAATATCACTATGGTCAGACAAGAGTTCATTATTATAATCACCGATCACCGAATCCTAATGTTGCAATGTAAAGCCTGTCATTGAATTACTTACCTGAAAGAACGTCTAGTATAAAGACTCTTTATTTAATAATTCCAGCAAGAATTTTTCTTTTTAGAGCTGGGAAGAGTTTTTTTTTTATTTCATAAAAAAAGCAAAACGTTCACCTGATGTTAAGTGCAACGTCTGCCCATAACAAATGCTGTGTCACCCAGAAAATTACTGTGTGACACCACACTGCGCCCGTCACCCTGAGACATCAGTTCTTAAGTCTCATATGCCCAGTGATTACGCTAGCTCACAGTGCCCTTCAAACCGAAACACAGTAATGTTTGCACACTACTGCTTCACGGCAGAATAACTGGTCCTGCGGTGGTACCTACGTAGATGGATTTCTGCATAGGAATCCTACCACATTGCTCCAATGTTCTCGAAGCATTTTTTTTCTCAAACATGAAGATTTCATTAGCAAATCAGCATTTAAATATGCAGAACATTTTTAGGGGCACCGGGAATAGAACTCAGATCACTTGCATACTCTGAAATTTAAAGCGAGCGCCATGTCCCTGGGCTACCAAAGTATCTATGTCAGGTATAAAGGTGAAAAAATGGAAAAAGACATTCTGTGTATATCTTATTGATCACAATTCCAACACATTTACTTATTATAGATACTCTAAAATGGCATGTAGCAAATAAACATACATACAATCACGCCTTTTTCCAGGTATTAGTGGTAGGCTGAGGATACATTCATATCCCCCCCCCCCCCCCCCGGGTTAACGACACGTGACGACGTCGCCGCCCACGAGCAGTTAAGTGACAGCATTGCATATTATGATGTTATTCTGCAGGAATAAACGCTGTCCGTACAATACATTAGTCGTCTCTTACGACAGCTCGGTAGGAAAGAGGTAGGTTCTATTTTGCTATTCTACTCTGCCGGACATCTATCGGCTTAACCACAACGGCAAATAACCATATACATACATACATAAGATCACGACTGTATCCTATAAGGGGTAGTCAGAGACTGGGCACTCACTGCAAAAACAGATGACTGCCACAATCCACGTTTCACCAAAACAATATAATGAACTTGGTGTGATAGGTGGTGAGCTCATCGCCACCATGCGCTGTTGGGTGCACAGTGCAGTTTAATTCCTAACTCGACGATTACGAGGTCCATTGGATGAGATGGAGTGGTAGTATTCTTTTAACGAGCCGCCACCACACGGCCCTTTTACAGTATAAAAGACGTCAAATGTTTATTACTTTTAATTCAACTTAAACTATTTCACGCTAAATATTCCTCATTTTGTCTAGACCGTAAGTTTTGCCTTAATGTGAAACTTAAATAAATGGACCTGCAACCAACCCGTTTATCCTACCTCCGTCCCGAACTATCATTAATAAACGCCACCATAGCAAGTGTCAGTACTCTCACGAGCTGTATGTTAGTCCAGGACTAAGTATCCTTGATGGTTATTAAATGTACAGATAAATTCCTGTAAACTTAGCTAATTTTACATACCCACGCCTATGATGCAGTGATTTTGTTAAATGGATATTATAATACTGGTTGCGCGGCTTTGTTTGCGAACACTTGAGAATTTATGTAGTTTCACATACATACAATCACGATTTTTTCCCATATAAAGTGTAGGCAGAGACTACACTCGTAGCCCACTTTTCGCCCCCGCGGCAAACGATTTCGGTACGAGTCAAAAAATCGCGCTCCCTTAAGGAATTATTGTGGTATTATTCTTCACGAATAAAGGCCGTCCGTACAACCTACCCAAATTAGTCGCCTCTTACTACACCTCGGTAGGAAAGAGGTAAGTTCATTCTCACTCTGCCAGGTCACCTATCGGGATACGTAGTTTCAGAATTTGTAATATACTCGTATTACATTTATCAACGACACGGAGATAATCACAATAAAAACAGACCCAACAATTTGTGTTTTTGAACATACTCGTAATATGTTGGCGATATCGATTCGAACCTTAGAGAGCCGCAGCGCTATTTTTAAAAGTTGTATGGATGGATCCTTGCACTTGTGGATAAAAAAAAGTAAAGTTTCAGCCTATAAATGTCCCACTGCTGAGCACAGGCCTCCTCTCATTTCTGAGAGGGTCTTGGAGCTAGGAAGAATCCGCCACTCTGCCCCAATGCGGGTTGGCGGACTTCACATGTCCTCGAAATATGGATATTTAAGTATATTGTGTAAGTACTGACTGTGATTTGGTATGACCTCACTGGTATTTGCTGTTTTGCAATCCTATGCAATCAAGGGTTATCTAGAAGAAATCAATTATAATGATAAAATCGTTCGTTGAACCGCTATTTTATTTACGAGTATTTTCTTTTCAAAGTCAAAGTCAAAATTTCATTATTCTGTTTAGGCTTGTATAAAGCTCTTATGAATGTCAAAATCTACACCGGTTCAAAAAAAATACCTTCTCAGAGAAGAACTGGCAAGAAACTCTAAAGTCTTTCTTTTTTTCAATGCCAAATACATGTCATTTATAAGTTACATAAAAATTACATCAAAAAATTTAGTAGCCAGGGGGCTTGCAAGTGCAGAGTAAGAGTTATTTGCACACATCTCTGTCCTCTATGTAATGATCTACTTTATAATACGATTTTTCCAATAATGTCTTCTTGATAAGTTTATTAAATTCTATGTCAGTTTTTTGAGTTACACTTTTAGGAGTTTTATTATAAAATTTTATGGACCTACTAAGAAAAGATTTTCTAGTTTTGGCCAACCTAAAGACAGGAACCTCTAGCGCGTCACCTCGGCCCATTCTACAGGATACAGTCACTTTTTTATTAAATAAATACATGTGTATTCTTCCAAGCTCCAAAACCCTCTCAGAAATGAGAGGAGGCCTGTGCCTGGGACATTTATAGGCTGAAACTTTACTTTACTTTACTTTTTAATACATGTGTTTCCGTACGTACATTATATTTTCATAAATATACAAAGACGGTTTTGTTCATATCCTTGTGTTGGTCGATCAATTGAATCAAGAATGATCTGTTTAGTTTAAATCCTTAACACGTATCCCCTGATGATTCTTGGTTGGTTCTAAACGCAGATTAAAACTAACCACTAAGCAATTCTGTGATGAAATCGCTTTTACCAACTCGAGATATACAAAGCCATTTTGAGAGGTCTTTGTTAAACGCATAAATAAATTAATTGAATAATGTCGACGATCGCAAAGTAAATACAGATATCTGTAAAATTACTACTTTTGATTAAAAAAAAAGTAAATTAACGGCCTATAAATGTCCCACTGCTGAGCACAGGCCTCCTACTATTTTTTAAGAGCTTTGGAGCTTCGAAGAGTCTGCCACGCTACTCCACTGCGAGTTGGCGGACTTCACATGTCCTCGGAATATAAATGTCGTAATATGTCTATTCCTCAGACATACAGGTTTCCTTACGATGTTTTCCTTCTCCGGTTAACACATGGTAAATCAGCAGCTATAATGTACTTTTGACTAAGATAAAAAATAACAAAAAAGAGGATACCTACGGAGTTTCTTTCGCCTGTTTCTTCTCCGTCAGAGGAATCTGCATGTCCGAGGAATAAAAACATTTCGAAGACATGGGAAGTCCGCCAACCCGCAATGGAGCAGCTTGGCGAACTTTCGCCGGCTCCAAAACCCTCTTAGTAATGAGAGGAGGCCTGTGCACAGCAGTGGGACATTTATAGACTGTAACTTTACCTTTTTACTTTACTCAATGTAATTTAATAAAATCCCTTACGACTTCGGGTGATATAAATATTGATGGTCCTGAAGACCCTGTTACGTAAATCGACAGAAGTCCCACATTACTCATTTGCACGGAAAACATTCCAGAATTCATTGGAACAGAAAAATGTCGCCACTATCTGACCTATTTCTGTAGAAGGCAACGACCCGCCCATATACAGGGTCGACAATACTCATACAATTAATTAAAATTCCGTATAACAAACGCGAAAGTAAGCAGTAGATAAAAAAAAATCTCACACCTTAATGTTTAGAAATATATATATATTCCCTTTTGTCAATCATCCTGAATCAAAAAGTATGACGAAAGAGAATTACATACATATAGTCACGCCTTTTTTCCGTAGAGTAGTAGGCAGAGGCCACACAAGAGATGTGACTGATAGCGAACCATAGTAGCCGCCATTTTGGTACGAGTCTCAGAACTTCTTACTCCAATACTAGCAATATAGTGGACAGCATTGTATATTATGGTTTATTTTTGATTTAAAAACATGTTTTATTTTTCAAACTTAATGATTTTAGCTTACGTCTTATTGTATGCCGCGTAAATTATAGTCATTTCGGTTTTTGAATGCATTTTGTGTGCTTTCTAGGTAACATTTTTTTAAGTATTACTTTAACTGCCTTGAGCTAGAGTTTTCAATCAGTATATAATAGAATCCATCAACCAAATTTACAAAAATAAGAATGTAACAAACAATAAGTAAAAATATAATCAAATTTTTGACAGCCCAAGGAAATTTACTAGTAATTCATTCTAACATAATTTTAAGTCACACCCGAACTTAAGTCGGAAAAATCCACGATCGTTGTACCACACGGGTAACGTAATAAAGAGCAGAGTCGCTTGCACGAGGATAAATTTAATTTACGAATTTATCTAGCGAATGATCATGCGAGTGTAAACTTTATTGGTAGAGCTAAAATGAGGTTCAGCGTCGATGCGTGTTAGGTTATGGCACGCATTTTTACTGCGTCGCCCTGACTATAAACAGCAAATTAAAACCACTAAAGCGTATTGTTTTGTTTTATTATATAATTAGTTTGAATTAAGAAATATCGTTAGAACATACGTGCCATGTGAATGGAATCATCATCATCATCATCATTTCAGCCTATTACAGTCCACTGTTGAACATAGGCTTCCCCCCCTGATTGCCACAAAACACGGTCCTGAGCCACCTGCATCCATCGACTTCCCGCAAAACCGTGCAGGTCGTCGCTCCATCTAGTGGGGGGTCGCGCTACGCTGCGATTTCCGGTACGAGGTTGCCACTCGAGAACATTTCTTCCCCAACGGTTGTCGGTTCTACGAGCTATATGGCCGGCTCATTGCCACTTCAGCTTGCTAATCCTTAGGGCTATGTCGGTTATTCTAGTTCTGCTGCGGATAACATCGTTGCGGATTTTATCTCGCAGAGAAACTCCGAGCATAGTCCTTTCCATAGCTCGCTGCGCGAATGGAAAGTGAAAAGGAATTAATGGAATATGAGACTGTAATCCCCTCTCATCTGTTGGGTATCGTAAGGGAAATGTCAGAAAAATCTCATGTGGCCTCTTATAGGTACCACCCCAGGGCCAGTTATTCTGCCGTGAAGCAGTAGTGTGCAAACATTACTGTGTTTCGGTCTGAAGGGCACTGAGAGCTAGCGTAATCACTGGGCGTATGAGACTTAAGAACTGCTACACAGAATTAATATTCTGTAACACACCATCTGTTATGGACAAACGTTGCACTTACCATCAGGTGAACGTTTTGCTCGTCTCGACACTTTATCAAATAAATAAAAAACTCAACTATGACTAACTCACTCTATGTTTCGAGGGTTAACAGGCTTTGAAAATCTTAAATTAAGGTGAATTCTCATGTCAACTCAAACAAATTGTCAGGGACAGCCTGTCTAAAATATCACCGATGACAGTGGAAAGTGCAAATAACTTAGTGTATCCATGACCACGAAAACTGTGAACCTACTAAACATATACTATGAAAATATTATTTTTACATTTATTCGATTATTATCCGGGGTATTTTTATAGTTTACTCGTCTCGTTGGAATATATATGAATATATAGACAAAAATTTAAAAAAATAAGTTAAAATAAATAAGATAGTATAAGACATATACTAGACATAATACTATACAATAAAATCCCAACCAAACGGGAGCTCTCGACAAGGGAGACCACACGACAGAGGGTTGGGAGGAACGGGAAAGAAACCGGCAGCCGATTCGGGCCGTATCGAGGAGCACCGCCTTCTGCATCTGAGCACGGAGCGGCCCGTCACGGAGTCCCAGTCGCCTCAGATGTCTCGAGAGCAGTCTCTCGAGGACCGGGATTAACCCGTTTGCAGACACGACCACCAGAATCATTTCGGTCGACATACCACCCCACATGTCGGCAACCTCGTGAGCCAGGTCCAGATATTTTGTCTTGTTATGTTTCGGATCTTTTCGATTATGGGGTATCTCTATAGTTTTCTCCCTGGTTAGAATATATGTAATATTTATGTTTTATTATTTATAAGATTTATTATTAAAATATTACAAACCCCCAGACGTGGAACCACTATTTGTAGGCCATACTAACTACTAATTATTTCCGTGTGAAAATAGAACTCTAACCACTGTGCCAACTGAGCCAACGAGAATATTAAAAATACGCCAATGAATTGATTCGTAAATCGACTTTTATTTCAAATCTTGCTTACATGCTTCAAGAATCACACCGACAATTGCACGTTCAGTTGCAAGGGAATTCTCATAACAAACTTCACAAAGGAATTCCAAACCGGGACAGAACGCGAAAACGCACCGTAAATAAAAGGGAGACGTGATAACGGGGCGACGTGAATGCGAAGTAAAAAAATTGTCTCTATAAGTGAATATAGGTACGCGTTTAGTCTCATTTAATGAGAGCCTTCCAGAATTAGGCGCCGTCAGCGCCCGTCATAAATTGTCGCCATTTCCTTCTCGCGCGGACCCTACTACGTAAGATAGAGGCGGGGAGAGACAAAGGGTCGGTAAAAGTCGTCTGAAAGTCGCAACGAGTTTTAGGGGCCATCGATGCTCCTTTAGCCGATTTCTTTGATTGCAAAAGCGCGGAGATTTCCTAAAAAAATGCGTATTCTTTGCTCTCTGCAGTCCTGGAATTGGTTTGTTTATCGTCTTGGACATGTTCGATTTTTTTCTAGGGTTAAGTCGTTGTGTTTTTATTAGATACTATTGAAATAGAAGCTAGTGTCATCGAACGTTTTGTGATAGTGTAGGACTACGCGATCTTTATTAAATAAATTATATTTACACATTTACGAAGGCGTACAGTATAACCTGCAGTAATTAAAATCTAATGATTTCTTATATTTACCGCAATACGACACATTTCATAAAACTAGATTTTACGGAATTTATCGAGTTTAATTTACTGTTTATAACCAGACGTTTCGAACGCTTTACAGACCATGGGGTCACGGGAGGACTGTGATGATAGATGTCCTGATGTCATAGTTAACCCGGGGTACATTCAGCTTTTAATTATTATTTTTAGTCCGATCTACGCAGAAAGAGCTAACTGCGTCTTGAAGTCTTTCAATGGCA
This sequence comes from Luehdorfia chinensis, assembly GCA_019845155.1. Lineage (NCBI taxonomy): Eukaryota > Metazoa > Arthropoda > Insecta > Lepidoptera > Papilionidae > Luehdorfia > Luehdorfia chinensis. Next base: position 2,654,494 of record JAHVAK010000472.1, read on the forward strand.
TGCTTCGATTTTCATTTAATTTTATTAATAATAGGATCTTAGCCGGTGGTGTGAAGATGTTTTTTAATTTCAATAGCCTCGCGCATCCTTCATTTAAATTAAAATCGATTTCATATTTTTTCGATATGCTTGCTATTATATTTTGTTTTTATATTTCATTGTATTCTCATTTCTTTAGTAAGTGTCGCTATATAAGTACTTCAGCAAACAAGTAGTATTGGACATGCAATTAGCATATTTCTGTATATTTATTCAAAAAATTGTCTCCATCTTTTGAGAGTTTCAACGTAAAAAATGTTCGCCTGGAGCGCGCGAAAGGAAAAAAATGCTTATGCAAAGTGTTATTATTTTTTCGAGGTACACAAACGAAAGCTTTGCGCCACTGAAGCGAACTGAGAGGTTTCTCCAATTGCGGTCACAGTAACAGCGTTTTGGTTAAATTTACTTCTTTATTTATATATATTTTTATATTATTCTATATAATATATATTTACTTAAACTTTATTTCGCTTATATGACATATTAAAGGACCACGTGTCTCAAAGACTTCCTGTAAAGCTTATGTATATGCCACATCTAAATGATTGGTTATACGTACTGGATATATTGTGTTTCTGCTTCTTCCTATAGCACTGTAATAAATATTACGTAGGTGACAATTTCTTGTTAGTACCCGAAAGATAAAATTACAGTTTTTTTCGTTAAATTTATTTTTATGGAAGAAAGTGACGAGACGTGCAAATCGTTCACCTAATAAAAAGTGCAACGTCTGCCCGTAACAAATGCTATGTCACCCAGAACATTTCTGTGTGGCCAGGATACTAGCTCGCAGTGCCATTCAAACCGAAACACAGAAATGTTTGAACACTACGTTTTCACGGCAAAATAACCGCCTCATCGGCGGTACTTTCCAAGACTGATGACTATGCTTGTTGGCGTGGAGGTGACCTTTGTTCAGTATGAGTTCATGTAGACTTAATAAACAAAATAAGGGATGTGGATATTGTTGGCGATAGGTCGAGCAACCGATACTGTACTGGTGGTAGAATTATTATGCAGGAACCTGTCTAAGTAGGTACCACCCCCTTGCCAGTTATCCTGCTGCAGCAGAAGTGTGCAAACATTACTGTGTTACGCTTTGATAGTCACTGAGAGCTAGTATCCTGGTCATATGAAACTTAAGAAGTGACGTCTCAGGGTGACGGGCGTAGTGTGGTGTGAGAACCTGACATATTTTACACATGATGATTCCGAGGCAGCTGTACTGTTCCGGAAATTACTAGAACACAACGTCTGCCTCACATAGCGTAGCATGTGGATTATATAAATTGGTTATTAATTAAATCATACGCCAGCCTTACCTACTGAAGGATTCAGGACTCGTGTCGTGTAGGTATACACTGTAATATATATTTTTTGAGCTTCTGCGAACATTCGAGAAAACTACGTCCGGTACATTGTATTATTTCTTGTTACAATCAAAAACTTATCCTTAACCCATTCGAGACCGATTGCACTTATGATAATAATTGTATGCAATAATAATAATAAACAATTATCAGTTATTCTGAGTAAAGTAGTCCTCGAGATAAGATATTTTTTTGAGAATTAGTACCTGTTAAGTAAAGAAAAACAAAATTTGGCATTGGTTTTCTTGCGTTTATATTTTTTTCTTCATTATTCAACTTATTTTTTTACTATTTACTATTTCTTAAATATTTTTTGGCATTATATTCTGTTCTTAATTAATGAAAGCAAAACAACGATTTTATATTACTGAGTATTTTTGAAATTAATGTTTATCAATTTGATGATTTATTTTTTATTAACATTTCACACATATTGTTCAATCCGCTCCTCGCAAAAAAAATCTGTGCTGCACACACTTATTCATGCGAATTCACTTACGAATTGGATGATTTCCATATTATAATTTTTTTTATTAAAAATATAAAGAAGAAAAAATTCACGTCTGGGAACCGTATTCGAAAAAAATCGCCGCCTCGCATAGGTTAATCATACAATGTATTATACAGCAAAATTATCAATTTCGATTACAGCTGACTATAATTCAATATTTCCATGAAAAAGAAACAACTGTATGATAACAATCATAGGTTATAGCTGTGCACTGACTTATGATGTATGGCATCATAAAAATAGTTTGGTTTTCTTAACCCAATATTATAAACATCAGCTAAAACTAAGGCCGCAACCTTACTGGGAGTGCGTAAGGCATTAGGCGGATTGAGAGGAAATGGGTCAGGACGGGATTTGGCCGCGGCGCTTATTGCCGACTGATTTAAATATAACGCGACGAAATGAAGGGATGTAATAAGCGATTTCAGCTCCATGTGAGAAGCTCTGAATGGAATGCGACGCAAAGAGCTGTAAACTTGTATGACTGTATCGGTTGTCTTACAATGAATCAAACGATTTTTTTTTGAAGGAGAAAGTGAAACGAGAGGAGATAATCTTCCACTCGGTGGTAAGCGCAACGTCTGCTCTCTAACAAATGCTGTGTAACCCAGAACGTTTCTGTGTAGCACCACACTGCGCTCATCTCCCTGAGATGTCAGATCTTACGTATCATAAGCCCAGTAATTACTCTAGCCCTCAGTGCCCTTCAGACCGAAACACAGTAATGTCTGCACACTACTACTTTATGGCGCAATAACTGGTACTGCGGTGCCTACCTGGACGTATTTCCGTCAGAGGGTCACTGTGGGCCAGTGTAATCTCTGGGCATATAAGACTTAAGAACTGACGTCTTAGGGGAGAGGTGCAGTGTGAACACAGGACACAGAATTAATCTTGGTTACACTGCATTGCTATGGGCGGACGTTGCACTTACCACCAGGCGAACGTTTGTTTTTGTAACATGGGTTACAAAAACAACAGATGTTAAATGTTTGCATATAATCACCATTGAAGTGGAAGGGTTATCCTGCCGTGAAGCACTAATGTGTTGTAAACATTATGTGTGTTTCGGTTTAAAGGGCTAAAAACGAATGTTACGGGGTGACGAGCGCAGTGTAGAAATGTTCTGGGTGACACAGCATTTGTTATGAGCAGACGGTGCACTTACCATCAGGCGAACGATTTTCTTGTTATTGCTTGTGTTGCTTATAAAATAATGTAACGAACATTATTTTATAAAAAAAAGTTGTTGACCAAATATTGGAATCAGCCGAAACTTGATCTTTGGAATTCAAGCACAAATACACTGACCGCTGCGACACCGGGCTGGCAGATACTATATCAAACACACGCTGAATCCAGACTCGTTTCATCTAAATACCGATGAAAATCGCGGCCACACTGTGGCAACACAATCAACGAGATTAATAACGGACGGGTTGCCCGTCGCGGCCGCATTCGTTTAACATAATAAATCACAAGTTCCAACGAATGAATATTCATTTCTTGGAAAATATTGTTTTTTGTCGAGTGAAAACAAATGGACAGACACCGCTCGGAATCTTAATGCCAGTCGCGATTTTGACGAGTCGTATTTCGCAAAGTATTGTTTGAAAGGAACGATTCCGACTGTCACAAATACGAACGAATCTTTTTTTTTATCTTCTAGTAAGCGGCCTAAGAGAATCTACCACCCCATCCCATGCCGTGGGTGTCGTAAAAGTCGACAGAGGGAAATTTAAACCAGGAGATGGGCAGCAGCATCTTCCTGGAACATCTGAATAAATAAACTGCGGTTGCCAACTCGCCTGCCAAGCGTGGCAACTATGGCAAAATCCCTCCAATATAGCTGCAAACTTTTGAGGCTATCTATGGGGGAGGCCTATGTTCAGCAGTGGACTTGTGATAGGCTGAAACGACGACGAACGACGAGATATAAATATGAAACGTTGAAATAAATCATAATTAATTTAGAAGACGCTATATCTACAGAAGTTTCTGTGTCAGTCAGAACATTTCTGTGTGGCAACACACTTCGCTCGTCACACCGAGACATCAGTTGTTAGGTTACTGTTTGCAAACTACTGCTTGACGGCAAAATAACTGGCTCTGCGAGTGGTACCTACCTAAACGGATTTCGGCATAGGAATGTTACCACTAGAAAACTTTTTTTGTAACACAGAAATAGGCTGTTGTATGTATAAATTGTGATAAACAATTTATAAATTATCGTATATGTCTCAGCTTGCGCCGGTGTCGTGTGACGGGTCGTCCACTTCCCTTTAATATGGTTGAGGAGGGCGATGGCCACATGCGTCATACTTGTGAACAGGTGCTGTTGGTGGAGGCTGGTCTGCTCGAGTTTGCGATACACTTATATGTTTATTGAACTCAAAATTTAACATGAAACGAAACGAACGAACGAACCAAAGCAGGTTTTCTTCGAGACTATTCTTTGTAAATTTATTCACAAGATGTATTTGACTAAGATAAAACTGCAGTTACAAAAAAGAGGACACCTACGTAGCTTGTTTAAGCTGTTTCATCTCCGTCAGAAGTACCTCGATACGAAACGTTGGTACATTGTGAAAAAGTGATGTTTGACAAATTTTTACTGGGGGTAGGATTCCTATGCCGGAATCCGTCTAGGTAGGTACCACCCCAGGGCCAGTTATTCTGCCGTGAAGCAGTAGTGTGCAAACGTTACTGTGTTTTGGTTTAAAGGGCACTGTGAGCTAGCGTAATCACTGGGCATATGAGACTTAAGAACTGATGTCTCAGGGTGACGGGCACAGTGTGGTGTCACACAGTAATTTTCTGGGTGACACAGCATTTGTTATGGGCAGACGTTGCACTTACCATCAGGTGAACGTTTTGCTCGTTCCGTCACTTTTATGAAATAAAAAAAAAAAATGTTTCTTACATCCAAAAATAAAGAATTTCAATTTTGTATCTATTAAAGTTAATTTATAGTAACATTATTAATCCTCGGTTGATTTCAAGCCTTAATCTAAAAGCTGGGATTTAACTGAGCTAACATGACGCCACAAAGTTCACCTCATATTTTTTTTAAGAAAACTGTGCCATATGTTTGGGTTTCTCCTGTAACGTAATTGTCAGTCATACATTTCACCTGCACATCACAACCACACCCGAAAACGATGATTTTCAGTACGTTTGGAACGTTCCGTCCGAACGTTCTTCTATAATCGCCACGTCAGACGCAGCCGGTTGCCTTCACCGGTCAGGTTGGCATAAAGATGGTATATTATACGAGTATGCATAATAACATATATATAATATATTGTAGCCGTGTGGTGGCGGCTTCAGAGAATCTACCACCCCGTCTTATCCCGTGGATGACGTTAAAGTCGACAGGGGAACAATGACAACCAGGAGACGGGGAGCAGCATCTTCCTGGAACATCTGAATAAATAAACTGCGGTTATCAACACGCCTGCCAAGCGTGGCAACTATGGCAAAATCCTCCCAAAATTATAACTAAAATCTTTTGAGCAATCTATGGGGGAGGCCTATGGTCAGCAGTGGACTAGTGATGCGCTGAAATGATGATGATGAATATATTGTATTAATTTAAATTATTCGCTAAGCGTCGACAGTGACAGTAACGAATAAATAAAACAGCAAATTTAATTAAAACTCAAGCCGAGAACAGTAGAAAATGAAAAACAGCATTAACGAAACGACGAAATTTCGTAAGGGCTGAAACAAACACGGATTCACTTTCGCTAGATGAGCAATTTCATGAATAAACATAATATAACAGAGCGGTGGTTTCACGCTGATTTACGATCTCGCTCGAGCTCTGCCGTGCCCCGTAACCTTTGTGGTGTAGGCGACCGTATGCTCAGTGGTCAGTGCACCTAGCGGTCTTGAGTTCGAACACCAGTCGAGGCAAAACTTGTACAACTCACAAATTTTTATTTTTACTTTGACGTAGTGGCCAGGCATTTGTCTACGGCGCCGTTGGTCGCTGGTTCTATTCCCGCCCGGAACAAATGTTTGTATAAACTTCCTATACTTGTTTTGGTGTCTGAGTAGTTGTCCATATGCAATTTATGTCTGTAAAATGTCTCTACGATGCAGGAGAAATTCCTAAAGTGAACATAAAGTTTTTTTTAAGAAAGAAATAATATATAGTCATAATAACTTAACGTCAAATCACTTAATCTATATATTAATACTTGAAGAGAAAACTTCGTATCTCTTTTTAAGCATATTGTGCGCACGAAGTACTGTGAGATTTGGCATAGTGGAAGTTTGTATGGAGAAGAAGCGAGATAGCTAAAATTTATATATAATGTATTACAAAAACATTAAATAAAATATTTACGTTCGCACTGACAATGTCAATCATAGGATAGTCTGTCATTCATGTTCATACTGCTGATGTCAAACACATAACATACTACGAGTATACTGAAAAAGTCGCACAGAGTAGAGAAGAAATAAATTAGTGAAACCTCAATAACGTTCAAACTTAAAAAAAAATATGAATACAGTCCACATGACGACCACTAGTATTTATTATTATTTACAACCGCTAATCAAAAGCCATCCCATTAGTAATCTGAGAATAATTTCACTCATTTATAAACGGGAAGGACCGACATTTGTATAGTACAGTTCGTCTAATTGAATCGCACCGTCTTATAAAATATTCATTTGATATGATAATCCGCCCCCTCTAGCCCTTCGCAACGGAATCAACCAGATTATAGCTGACAGATTCATAGTTTAGGCAAATTGTGAAGTTTAGTGAATACGAGCAAAGACGGAAGTGTTAGGGGACCTCGCGGCGATCTTATTTGCATGCGAGTCGAATCGACTGTCGGTTATATTCTGAACTGCCTGTCAAATGGTGTACGGTTTGAAGTTTGGTTTATTCGTGTCTCCAGTTCTTCGATATCATCGACAGCTTTTGTGTAGTCCAGTACTGATCACAGACTTTTCACAAGTTGGAAGCAGTTTATCATTACATTCTTGGTAGGCGGCTGCCACTTCAGATACTGTTGACTTTTGCCGGTCGAAGTATATCTCTCTATGCCTTGGCTTGACTGGAAGAGAATGCCAAAAGGCATTAAGTCCGCCCTTTGTAATCCTTTTTTTAAAGGTAAATACAATAAAGAATAAATAAATAAGTAATTAAGTATTATAGTTGTATATTTAGGCTCATTAACAGTATACTATATTACTACATTAACAAACACAACTTACACACTTAATATTTAAAATATGTATACCTACGACAAATGCACACAACATTCACAATAACAGGCCGACACGAGGTCGCAAGCATTAATTAAAAATTACATACATCCATACCATCACGCCTTTTTCATGTAAGGGGTAGGGCTAAAGAGACTACCACCCCATCTCATCCCGTGGGCGCGAGATGAGCAGCAGCATCTTCCTGGAACATCTGAATAAATAAATTGCGGTTGCCTACCCGCCTGCCAAGCGTTGCTCCAAAACAATATGAAAGGGAAATGTTTAAGACAATTGGATATGTAACAATAAAACTATTAAATGTTTCCGTTTTTATACATTTATTTTTCATAGAACCTCTAATGATGACTAATGTCTCGGAAATAAGGAAAGAATCTAGAAAAGAGGCTTCGTCTATAATTAATTTTTTTTAACTTATAAACTTGTTATATTTACGCAATTATTATACATTGATTAAAACTGAGTTTACGGATTTTATCGCGATTAATTTGAACCACCATAACCTGACGTTTCGCGCGACAATTAAAAGCTAAAAGTACCCCGGATTCACTATGACTTCGGGACGCCTGACACCTCAGTCCTCCCGTGACAGTGGGTGCTGTTAAGCACTCGTAATGTCAGGTTATAAATAGTTAAACGCGATAAATTCCGTAAACTTAGTTTTATTAAACTAATAAACTTCTAAGTCAATTGCCTGATTTGATGAATTGGAAACGTAAACTATTTGATATTTCCGACCTCTGTTACAACAAACTTGAAACAGACCACCTGTTTTCAGTAAAATTAATTACCTAATTTAAAAGTAATCCCAAATATAAGCTTACTTACAATGACTGCTACAATGATCTTTAAAACGCACGGGAAATACTTAATTATATTTCCAGTATTACCTTTTTAACAATTAATATTAAAAAGCTCTATAATTTAAATTCAATTAAGATCGCGCACAATAATGTATAACATATCTATATTTTGTTATTCGACCAGCTTAGGAATATAAAATAAACATGAAACGCTAAGTAGTCTGCCCTCGTCGAATTTAAAACAATCCACCTCAAAGGGGAAAATATATCCCATCAACCGTTCCCGGACTAGGCGACGCACACTCGCGCTTCTAAATTCGTTATCCACCAATTTCTTGCCCATAAAACGTAATCTTGTTAGAGAAAAAACTTATTTCATAAAGACGGGGGAAAGTGGGACAGGAATTAAAAGAAAGGAGCTGAAATTTCAACGGAAGAGGAGAAGGAAAATTTATTAATATTCTTTGTTGTAATATACCGCTTGCGATTGTAACTGCTTTGTAGATTTTAACAATTACTGGGAGATTTCGAAGTCCTTTTGTTCACGTTGTACCTTTTTTTTTTGCTTTTAAAGATAAAACTTTTTAATGTGTTTCTTAAGATGTTAACTGCGCCGTCAAAACAGCAAAGTTTAATTTAGTTTAAAAAAAATGCTATTTTGTAACATTAATTATTTATTTTCCCCGTCTCGGTAGAAGCAGAATGTTTAATTGCCCCTAAAAATATATCGTACGGACAAAATAATAAATTTACTCCCTTCTTTATTACCACTAAGTGGAAAGTTAGCATGATTATACATTTTTATATTTTGTAATTTAGATTTCTGCCTTATTCCAACTGAGAAGTTGTTACTAACCACTTTTACACTATTTTATGAAAAATATGTCCTAAGAAGTACATGAAATTGCCTTTCCGAATCAGACGTCAAACACAAATGCACCTTTGAGACATCCCGCTGCGCTCTTGAAAACAAATTTAATAATTTTGCAAGACGCTAGGCCGCATAATCGAATCCCGTTGCTCGCGATCTTGTTTGAGAAAATTAAAAAAATATGGCTCCCGACGAAAGAGGCCGAACGTCAACGCAATTTTTGTCTTAATCTGTATTATGAAGAAACCAAGTCGGCTACGTCGTAATAAAATTTTCGCCTGCATCGTACAAAGTTAAGGGAGAAGGTATTTGAAATTAATTTTCGACATATTTCCCATCAGTCTGCGAAGTTCTTTTGAACGTCTTTGACATAATAACGATAAAAGAAAAAAGGAAATGCTTTAAATTTTCCGAAGTCAATACAGGATTAAACTGTAATTACTTTCAGAGTGTGAAAAATATTTTGAAATATTTTTTGCTCAAATACTTTTTCTGATTTATATGATAATTTGTTGATGTTGAAGTGAATCACTTCTCGGATTATTCCATTTTTTAAGGGATTTATGTATTATTTTATTAGTAACTAAATGTTAAAAAAATGTACAAGTTTTTTTTGTTGCTAAACTGTATTATTAGGAACCCTTAATTAACCTCTAATTAACGTCATACTCGTAGTAAGCGAGTTACCTGGGTTCGATCCCCGGTGCCAGCACCTCTTAAATTGTTCTACAATTTAAAGTGCTAATTTACCACGTGCTTAGCGGTGAAGGAAAACATCGTGAGGAAACCTGCATGTCCGAGGAATAGAAATATTTCGAGGACATGTGAAGTCCGCCAACCCGCATTGGAGCTGCGCGGCGGACTATTCCCGGCTCCAAAAACCTCTCAGAAATGAGAGGAGGCCTGTGCTTAGCAGTGGGACATTTATAGGCTGTTACTTTTAATGTCATACTTATAACCTTTTAAAAGTAGGTATGAGGCATAAAAAACCTTACTACCCATAGCGTTGTCACGAGCAGTATAGTGACAGCATTGCATATTATGGTGTTATTCTGCTTACAGACACTTGTTAGGATAAGGAAGGTGCTGTTCTACTCTGTTGGACACCTATCGGCTATTGTTTAAAATAATCGTCGATATCTAACTTGGCAATCGTACAGCAAAAGTACCTATAATCTTTTTGTTTTTGAAATATCTACGCAGCGATGTGTTAGTGCTGTGCAATTGCCGAGGCAAGATATTTTTATATAAACAAAGATGTCTAATAATCAATCAATAGGGTCTCAAAATATTGTTTATTTTTTTTTAAATATGTACTAAATTGGCAATTCAATGTAAATAAAATTACAGACTTTGCCCTACATGAGATCTCACAACTTTTTACGGTATATAGTTTGCGATGCGAGGCATTGCATATTTTTTACATTTTAATGTTTTGATGGTATTAGTTATTTACTCGTCGCATGAACGAAAATTATGACGGAATCCATCTAGCTCGGTACCAACCCAGAGGCAGTTATATTGCCTTGAAGCAGTAGTGTGCAAACATTTCGTTTCGATCTCAAGGGCACTGAGAGTTAGCGTAATCACTGGGCATACGAGACTTAAGAACTGATGTCTCAGGGTGACGGGCGCAGTGTGGTAGCTCTCAGTACCCTTCAAACTGAAACAGTAATATTTGCACACTACTGATTCACGGCAGAATTACTGGCCCTGTGGTGGTACCTACCTAGACGGATTCCTGTATAGGATTCCTAGCTCTATTATATTACTCTACTCTACCATTTTATTCCACCTAACTAAAAATGCGAAATATGTATTGTTTCTTTTCGACGAATATTATCTTCGTAAAATACAAGCAAAGGATTTTCATTTGAAAGGGCTACGTTTGCAATTATCTCGAGCTGTTAGTTCAAATAGTGCAGTCGCGTAAAACTCTTTCGATTCAATACCAAAATACAATGTAGATGCGCTGAAATATAGGGATTACAGAATATGGTTATATTAGGCAGACAAAACGAAAAAAAATATTTGTATCGTAAAATATTCTTCCCTTTACGTTTCTTTGGTCATAATTTTCATTTCACTACAGAGGCTTTTAGAAAAAAGTTGTTTTTTCACCACTATTTCGTCTCTTTCACATGGCTTTCGTAAATCGCCAGTGTTTCAGTTAATATAATTTTTTTCTGTATATATACGATACTCACATTAAAACCCGTAATATAATATTATTTTGTAATAATTTTGATAATTATTGCCAAGAGAAATTATAATACTAAAAACTAAACGATGATCATCATTTATAGTGATAGTGCAACATAATAATGAATACTGACACAAAAACGTTATCACAATTATCTTAAGCTTAAACGTTATCAAAAGTACTTACTCTAGCACGAACGCATCGTCATCAACGATAGTGTAACATATTTGAGCTCCGGGGTATTTTTACTCCGTCGCTCGGACGCTCGGCGTGTTGACTCAGGAAGCTCTACAGGATATTGCCAGCCGCCGGCGACGGTGCCGGCGCTCACACGACCCGATGCGGAATTATACATGGAAAGTAGGCTTTTTGTAACAACTATTTTACTCCTACGTTAACGTAAACTTCATCGCTTCTAGTATCCTACGCGAAGAAGAAAAAGGGAGCTATGCGATACACGATGTTAAGTGTATGCCTTTGTTGTATTAATTTGCGTTTCATTATTAAATAGCCGTTGTTGATCAGGGGTACTTCTGGGCTTCAAATATTTAAGTACGTGAGTGACGACCTAGTGGTCAGAGTGTCTGCTTACTACGATGTAGGCCGTGGGTTCTAATCCCAGCATCTCTTTCTTTCTTTCATAGGTTAAAGTGACGAAACGATGAAATCGTGCATCTAAGTAAGTGCAATGTCAGTATTCTGTGTACACACCACATAGCGCCCATCCCCCTGAGATATCAGTTCTTAAGCTTCATATGCGCAGTAGTTACACTAGCTGTCATTGCCCTACAGACCGAAACAAATACAGAATGAAATGTTTGTGCAAAAACTCAATTTGTTGGTTTTCGGGTCTCGTTGTGTTGTCATTATCACCGTGTCTCTGACACTGCATCCCAGCCTACCTCCAATCTTATCGCATGAGTGAGTGCCTCTGTTAGCGCGCAGTCTTGTCGCACTATGATATTTCCTGCACAGTTGATAGCTTCCGACAGTATTCAGAAGTTGCCGCCGTAGTTTGAAATCGGCCAGGAGGATATCATCATCACACGAGTCATCAGGGTTCGATGCCCGGTGCTGACATGACTAAGACTGTTAACTGAAATTTTTAGTGCCAATTGTATGTGCTCAGCGGAGAAGTAAAATACTGCGTAAAACCGGCATGTGTTGGAAATAAAAGGAATATTTCGACTACTTAAGAAGTCTGGATAGTGTAATGCGCTTATGTGAAGCGATGATCTGCGCATAGTAACAAGATGCGTATGAAGCCGAAGATAGGCCGAGTGGCGCTTATTGAGAAATGCTTTTGTCCTGCAGTGGACTGTCACAGACTGATAATGATGTGAAGTTCGCCAAGCTCGGAGGCTACATAGCGAAGTATTCCCGGTTCCAAAACCCTCTCACGGGCTGTGCTCAGCAGTGGGACGTTTCTAGGCTATTGCTTTAATGAAAAAGTTAAAAAGCTGGTATTCGCATGGGTTTTAGAATTATTTTAAATCCAAAACCTGTTCAACAACCGCGTAGTCTAGTGGTCAGAGTATGTGACTTCTACACCACGGATACCGGATTCGATTCCCCAGCCATATTAAACGATTCCTCGGAGGCCATGATTTTGATGACTTTTCTAGAATTTCCCATCTGTCGACGTTTACGTCACCCACGGGATGCGCCGGGGTGGATGGTCACATCACACGCTTTCAAGTGCTTGAATAATATTTTATAATATATACTTACAGCCCGCATTTATTATTAAAAATTATCAATAAAATACAAGGTTGTAGCAGTTATACCATATCATGGCGTTTTATCTTTTTAAATTTCCCTAAAAGTATCCTATATTTTTCGTACAAGCTCGAAAAAGGTCCACGACCGGAACACAAGCCCGGAAGTGATTCCCGCCACTTGTCGAATATTCGTGGCGTTGGGCGGACTCTCTTATATTTATTTTATACACTCTCAACCATAAATTCCGAGCTCGACCGCACTTTTTTGTGGTCCGCCACGTTCGGTAATAGACGATTTTTGCCGCCATAAACATGTATAAGGACATTTTTTTATTTTTCAAGTCTGAATGTGTAATTTTTTTTTCTTTATACAGGCATTTTTGATATTTTATTATTCAGACATTTATAAAAATGGCCGTTACAGAACTTACATATTTCTTCTGACATATTTATGCCGTGAGACAAAAGGTAAACCAGCCATAAAAAAGAAGTGATTCTCAAAGTTAGAACGCACTTTAATGCTACCAAATTATAGAGTAAAGTTATTGCGAACATTTGCCATTGAAATGTGACGTTTTTATCATCGGTCGGGTTATATCCGCCATCTTTACTATCGATAAACTTGGTGATAAGAGAGTGCTGTTTCCAAATAATTTTGTTTAATTGTTGTTATTCCATTGTAAATTTTGTTTTTTGTGTTACGTTTTTAGTTTTTTTTTATTGCATAAAGTAATGAAACGAGCAAAACGTTCACCTGATGGTACGTCCAACGTCTGCCCATAACAAATGCTGTGACCAGAAAATTTCTGTGTGACACTACACTGTGCCCATCACCCTGAGACATAAGTTCTTAAGTCTCATATGCCCAGTGATTACGCTAGCTCTCAGTGCCCTTCAAACCGAAGCACGGGAGTGTTTGCACACTACTGCTTCACGGTAGAATAACTGGCCCTAGGGTGGTACCTACCTAAACGGACTCCTGCATAGGAATCCTACCACCAGTTAAAAGTTATCTGTTCATTGTTTCGTTTTTGTTATTTTTTCCTTGTCGTGGCTTAAAACGTAAGTTAACCTAGCACAAGCAGCGGTTGTACTTTTTCTTCGACGAAGAATAGAAGCGATAAAATAATATTCTAATGCATTCAACCGAAAAGGATACTTTAATTAATGTATACATTAATGAAATAAAAAAAACAGTGAAAGTTTGAGAAACACTGTTTTATAGATTTTAAGCTGTCATAAGATCATGAAATCACTTGAAAAAGAGGTAATGATTTTGTAAGTTTTAACTAATTCCGTAGCCCTATCGGATTTGGCGAACGTACTCTTATTTATGGTGTGCTAGTGTGCTCCCGATGACTTGCATTGACCATCTATGGGTGGTAGCTATGACAAGACATCGGGAGCACATGCCGTAACTACTGTAGCGATTTTTGAAAGATAGGTCTGAGAAGATTCTCGTCTAACTTTCATTCTCTAAACAACTGTAATCTAACATTCTTAAAATCGTGGACAATATTTTTTTATAGAAGAAACTAGACGTATCATTCACCTGATTGTAACGTCTGCCTATAACAAATGCTGTGTCACAAAGAACATGTCTGTGTGACATTACATTGCGCTCGTCACAATGAGACAACATATCTCAAGTGCAATATACCCAGTAATTACACTAGGTACAAGACCCTTAAGACCGAAACACAGTAATATGTTCTCGCTACTGCTTGACGGCAGAATAATTGCCACTGCGGTGGTACCTACCTGGACGGATTCCTGCATAGGAATCCTACCACCTGTAAAAAAGTTTAGAAATTGTATTTCAAAATAGAATATTTTTTTGTAATTAGTAGTAACAAGAAAAAAGTTATAATTTCAAAAGTAAAGTATCTCCTCTTATGCTTAACGGAATACTAATTATTGTACTCGTATCTATGCACACAATACACAAGAATAGAAAATTATTATGTTTGTAAATTATGCTCGTTAAAAGAATACTACCACTCCATCTCATCCAATGGATCTCGTCAAAGGCGAGTAAGGAATTAAACTGCACTGTGCACCCAACAGCGCATGGTGGCGATGGGCTCACCACCTATCACACCAAGTGCATTATATTGTTTTGGTGAAACGTGGATTGCGGCAGTCATCTGTTTTTGCAGTGAGTGCCCAGTCTCTGACTACCCCTTATGGGATACAGTCGTGATCTTATGTATGTATGTATGTAAATCACATCACATAAATTTATAATCTTTTTTTTTTATTGGATAAAGTGATGAAACGAGCAAAATGTTCACCTGATGGTAAGTGCAACGTCTGCCCATAACAAATGCAATATTACCCAGGAAATTTCTGTGTAACACCACTCTGTGCCCATCACCCTGAGACATAAGGTCTTAAGTCTCATATGCCCAGTGATTACGCTAGCTCACAGTGCCCTTCAAACCGAAACACAGTAATGTTTGCACACTACTGCTTCACGGCAGAATAACTGGCCCTGGGGTGGTACCTACCTAGACAGATTCCTGCATAGGAATACTACACTAATCTTGTGTAGTATGAATCTGTTTCCATGGATTGTTATTTTTTTCTTTATCACAATTATTTGGGGTTTGACTTACATAATGTACACAACTACTTTTCCCTGTCCGATATGACAATTAGTGGAATTTGAATAGAAACCTTCAAGGCTGTGTTATAGGCCCTTTCAGACACAATTATATTACTCGTACATATAAGCTCTTTTATTTATAGCGATAGATAAACGTTTGTAGCAGTTGGCAATATCAAACACGCATAATCGCTATAATACATCCCTACTCATAAAACATCGATATATTCAATATACCGTTAAATCAGATCTTACATCATACAAATAAGAGACGACCGTACGTCTGTTGTTCCGATGTCCCGGTCCTATGCACACAGTTCCTGCGAGCCATTTAATTGGGTTCGAATGTTTGTTTGCACTCCCTAACTCGTAGCGGGTCGTATTATTATCGTTTAAGTCTGTTTGTTCGACCCTCGCAAGGTCCTGGTTTGTGAACATGAAGGTTTATCAATAAATTGTATTTGCTTTAACCTAAAACAAACAAACAGCATAATATTAATAATATTCTCAACGTAATTAAGACATGTAACATAACCAGCGGTTTTCATTACAGTTAACCGATTTCTTGAACTGTTTTTTTACTTTTTTGTATACTTTGTCAATGTCATCCACACTTTTTTTTGGATAAAGTGATGAAACGAGCAAAACGTTCACCTGATCGTAAGTACAACGTCCGCCCATAACAAATGCTGTGTCACCCAGAACATTGATGTGTGTGTGACACCACACTGCGCCCATCACCTTGAGACATAAGTTCTTAAGTCTTATACGCCCAGTGATTACGCTAGCTTATAGCGCCTTTAAAACCGAAACACAGCAATGCTTGCACACCACTGCTTCACGGCAGAATAACTGGCACTGCGGTGGTACCTACCTAGACGGATTCCTGCATAGGAATCCTACCACCAGTAAAATGCGAAATATAAATACGAAAAAAAATAACTCTGTCGTTCTGTAAGGTAATGAAATTTTCACGACTCAATCGTTGAATCGATCTTGACGAAATTCAGCACAGAGATTTCATCCCGGAAACGGACATAGGATAATTTTTAATTTCGGAAAATCAAAGAGTACCTTCGGTATTTTTAATAAATCCACGTGGATGTGTTTATTATATTTATGAAATTCCAAAAAAAAATCTCATCGCCTCCGATTGACGGCTAAATAACCATCTCTATATGCGACACCTTATTTTGTTCAGATTGCCAGAGACGTGCGTATACGTGTCCGGCAGAGTAAGTCCAGTTGTGGTCTCTGCCTACCTCTTATATGGGAAAAAGGCGTGACTGTACATATGTTTGTAATGCGAGCTATCCCTATGCCGAATTCCGTCAATATCGGTTCAACGGTTGAGCCGTGTAAAGGTAACAAACAGACAAAGAGACACAGAGAGTATTTTCGAATTTATGATGATGATGATGATGATGATGTTCATTTCGAATTTATAATATTAGTATGAATAGTGCGGATGAATAATAAAATAATGAACAATAAATGATGAAATTCAATAAAAAAGAGCATATCTGCGAAGTTCTTTTAGCCTGTTTCTTTTTTCCCTTTTGTGTGGTTCCTGTGATCTCTTTGTGTTTCCCTTTTTTTTCTCAAAAAACGACCCCCCACACTAACATTTCTCCGGTATCGTGAGTGCGTCTACACATGCACGACACGACCAGACCCAATGTTTTTTACTTTTTACAACAATTCAAAAAAACAAACAATTCCTGTTTTGTGCATTGCAAATGTTAACACGGCTGGTATTCAAACCCACTACCCCAGGCGAAGAAGACAGGCACTCTGATGATGTTCTCTTGGTCGATTTCGACCTATTGTCGAAAGCTATCAACTGCGCAGGAGATATTATAGTGTCCCAAGTGTCCGCGCAAACACAGTCGTCCCAACCTACCCGCCCGATGTAAAGCTAATGCGATAAGATCGGAGGAAGGCGTGGATGCAGTGTCAGAAACACGGGGACAATCACAACACAACTTGACCCGAAAACCAACAATTTATGTTTTAGCACAAATGTTGGCTCCGGCTGGGATTCGAACCCAGGACCTGCGGCGTAGCAGTCAGGTACTCTAACCACTATGCCACTATTTAAAAAATTATGTTAGTAAACTATTAACCGTACAAAGTATTACAATGGCGTTTCTTACAAAGTAACCATTTAGACACTACTAAACACTATTAAGAAATCTAATTTACCAGTGTTGCGAAGAGTGTTCAGATCTGATAGTTTTGGCATCCAGCCACATGTGCCAATAAATATACCAGTTAATCCTTTTTATCGTAAAATACATCTACAAAAGTTTCATGCTCGCGAATCTTGGTCGACTGAATTTATGAGGTCATGTAGTATTATGCTGTTCCCCCTCTGATAGTTTAGTCGCAAATGCAACGTTGGTAAACATCCAAATGAACAGAACAGATTTATTTCTTTTTTTATAACGCCAGTCATTAAAATGGAAAATGTAACTTGCCAGTTATGAAAGCAAACGTTGGTATGCAAAGGTTAATTTGGTTAAGAAAGTTCATTGTCTTAAGTTTGGTTTTAGTCACAAAAAAAATATTGATATCCGTCATTCAACATGATGTCGATGTCCTTCAGGCCAAGTTTCGACGACTACGAATCCTATTGGAAATACATAGATTCACGCGTACTACTTTAGAGTTCAGTAATCATTTTAGAAACTAGGGAATAAATGAACTTTTAATTCATTTGCTCATTATTTTCCCTGATATTTAAAATAAGTAACTTTATATGCAAAATTAATTCAGTAATGGCGAACTGGTGAAGGAATTAGATTTGAGATTGGAGTAGGAGAGGCAGGACAGACTGTGGTAAAATAAATTAAAAAAAAATTTAAACTTTACCATCGAGGTCTGCTGTATACTTTCAGACTCAATAATTATAATTTTTTGATAAGAGATAAAAATATATCTTTACCAATTTTGTATTTTAATTCTGTTCTATATAATTATTTAATCCAAATACCGACGCAGCAGCTATAAACGACGTTCTTTGATTTGGTCATGGATCCCATCATCACCACTTGATCAAAATTATATGGGACCAAACTTACGACATCCCCTTTCTTAAAAAAAGAATCATTAAAATCGGTTCATAAACAAAGAAGTTATGTCCTAACCCACAAAAATAAATTAATTATTGTAATATAAAAGAATACATCGATGATAATAACCCCCCCTTTTAATGAGGTGATCGCTGCCAGGCTGTTTCTAAACACTCATTCTTCATGTTATATATATATTTATATATTTATGTATATGTAAATATATATATATATATTTACATATTCTAAAAGGACATTGAAAAATGACGAAAAAGTTGATACTTTCGGAGTTTCTTTCGCCCGTTTCTTGTCCGTACGGAGGAACCTCATTAAAAAAACGTACCACCGTTTCTTAAATTAAAAAAAAATACGTTCGACAAACGAAATCTGAGTTGCTTACGTCAGAGATTAAATATATTCCATTACATTTAAATGTATACACACGCATTGAGAACTTCTTACATTTTTGAAGTCGGTGGTATGTTGCATTTTAATAAAGTAGCGAATTGGAACGGTCAATACGGGTGGATAAATAGGTCGGAATCCGGATCTGTTTATCCACAAAAACATTAGTCTTCGCACTAAGCGTATTTACGATATTTATTCAGGAAAGATGGAGACGGATTTAGCTCTCTCCACTGAATACCATTTTGTTGAAAGTGGGTTGGTAATGGTGAAATTGATAATGTTTAAGCTCGTATAATAGTAATATAAAAGTATTTTTTTTATCAATAATAGTGATGAGACTAGCAAGTCGCTCACCTGATGGTAAGTGCAACGTCTGCCCATAACAAATACTTACCTAGAACATTTCTGTGTCACATCGCGTTCGTCACCAGTCAGTTCTTAAGTCGCATATGCCAAGTAATTAGTTATGTTATCTGAATTTCTCGCTCCTATCCCAAGAAACACGATCCATGTGAGGCCCAAATTGTAAGCTCAGCATTTTTGTTCGTTAATATCCTGAGAACACAAGTGTTAAAAACCACATGTGTTATAACGTAGATTCAGCAAAATCACCCACTGCGACTTATCGCCGATGATTGGGAAGTAACTATATGATAATAATGTACGAGTACGATCCGATGAACCGACGCCGAAGAAATTCAAAGTGTCAAGCTCAGCAGGGAAGGTTATGGCGTCTGTTTTTTGGGACGCTGAAGGAATAATCATGGTGGACTACTTGGAAAAGGGGGCCACTATTACAGGCTCCTACTATGCAGAACAAATAAGAAGATTGCGGGAGGCTATTAAGGAGAAAAGGCGAGGCAAACTGCGGGCTGGAGTGCTGTTCCATCAAGACAACGCACCGGTTCACAAAGCTGCAATTGCCATGGCTGCCATTCAGGAAGCGGGCTTTGAGCTGGTGGAACACCCCCCCTATTCACCAGATCTAGCCCCCAGCGACTTCTATCTCTTTCCACGACTCAAGGAACACCTCCGAGGCAAGAAATTTGACGATGATAGCGACGTGATGGCCGCGGTTGAGGACTTTTTTGAGAGTCAAGATAAAGATTTTTTTTCTAAGGGAATTTTAGGATTAGAAAAGAGATGGACTAAATGTATAGACTTGCTAGGAGACTATGTTGAGAAATAAATTTATTTATTTATTTTATTCATTGTGTTTATTATTGATTATCATTACTTTTGGATCACCCCTCGTATATTCATATAATAAGTTAGTCGTAGCAAGCTCCGTCAATTAAAGACGTATAAAATTTAAAATTTAGTTTTTTTAAAACTATTGTCCGGTCCGTCCCAATTCGACTTATTACACTATCTATCAGTGCCCTTCATACCACAGTAATGTTTTCGCGCTACTGCTTTATGGCAGAATAACTGACACTGCGGTGGTACCTACCTGCATAAGCGATGGTGGCCCTGTTAATAATACACTACTCGACATAGGCCCTCCCAGGAAGGGACGCTCCTACCTCGCAGTCTGACTGGCATTTTTCCAGTTAGCTGGTACCACAGGATGAACCAAGTACGGAATTAAGCGGGTGGCAGGGTTTGGTACGCCGCCACCGCAGTGATGAAAAAAAAAATCTCTGCTCTGCTTTGCTTTATCGCCTCAGTCTAGAACTTCTGCGTTTACAACCACAACACAACCAGACCAGAAAACTAACGACTTTTCGTTTTTGTGGATTCGAACCCAGACCCGCGGCATATAAGCCAGGTACTTTGACCATTTATAAACGTTTCAAATAGCCAATACAGTGCTAATACTAAAGTCCGCATATAGCAATATATTTTAGCATTAATTGCCATATTAAAAAACACTCAATCTTCCGATTTGAGCTCATTCCAATTTATTAGCATTTTTATGGCACCTCCGCAGATCTTTTATTTCAAACATACGAACTTCTATAGATAGCGTCGATCCAAGTTGGCACCAGACATACTGGAGCAATGCCCCGGACAATATCTCGACAGCACTCAAGTATAGTGAAATTGCAATGGGTGGATTGTAAGAGGTTGTTTATGTGCCATATTTCTCTTGAACCATTCAACTATTCAAAGGCAGAATCCCACATTCGGGAGCCTAGATCTAGGTAACACGATTTACTAATACGAATGAGTTTACAATTGCACGACGGAAACTTTTTTGGTATTCAATGAATAAAATCGTTACATTTTTCTACATGCTCAGGTATTTTAATTATACAGCACAACTGAGATGAAAACATACATACATACATAAGATCACGACTGTATCCCATAAGGGGTAGTCAGAGACTGGGCACTCACTGCAAAAACAGGTGACTGCCACAATCCACGTTTCACCAAAACATTATAATGCACTTGGTGTGATAGGTGGTGAGCCCATCGCCACCATGCGCTGTTGGGTGCACAGTGCAGTTTAATTCCTTACTCGCCTTTTACGAGATCCATTGGATGAGATGGAGTGGTAGTATTCTTTTAACAGATGTTTATTAAATTTAGATTATTTTTATATTATCGATTTTGCTTAAGCAAATGAATAAAGAAACTTTTCTTGCGATACGATTAAATAGTTCGGTGGAGACAATTTGATCCGCTGTACTCTATTATCGATTCTTAAATTTTAAGCCATAACAGTTTATATTTAAAAACTTAATGTTTTATATAACCACAGAAATTATGCCATGGAGAGCTGAACTAAATGATTACCTTATATCTATTTTAATTTCAAATCCTCGAGTAATTAACCTTTGGTTTACCGATATTTTTGACGTTTGAAATCATTGTTTTTTTTTTATTTATATTGCTTTACCCAGAACAAGACGGTGCCAGAGATGGCACTACGTAAATATTAAATCGATAAAACATACATACAGGCGCCAATGGCGACACGCCTCGTCGCCATTGGGGTAGGGAGACAACACATCCGTAGCCCACTTTTCGCCATCACGGGATACGGGACGTGACCGGCGACGTACCACATCACCGCCATTTTGGTAGGAGTTGAAATTCTTGCTCCCCATTGCGTTCCCATGAGTAGCTAGGGAAGATATTTTCCACCCAAACAAAGCCCCGCACGCTTGGGTAAGACTTATTATTAACACAATATACAAAAGCTTTAGCAAAAACTCACTCTACCAACTTATAACACTCTATCTACTTGCATATATTATTTTACTGGTGGTAGGATTCCTATGCAGGAATCCGTCTAGGTAGGTACCACCCCAGGGCCAGTCATTCTGCCGTGAAGCAGTAGTGTGCACACATTACTGTGTTTCGGTTTGAAGGGCACTGTGAGCTAGCATAATCACAGGGCATATGAGACTTAGGAACTGATGTCTCAGGGTATTGGGCACAGTGAGGTGTCACACAGAAATGTTCGGAGTGACGCAGCGTTTGTTATGGGCAGACGTTGCACTTACCATCAGGTGATTTTGCTCGTTTCATTACTTTATTCAATAAAAAAAATATAAAGCTTTTTCATTAGGGAAACATTCCAAACAATTATGTATGAAATATAAACGTATTCCATATTTTTTGGAGACCTTATTAGGTAGCTTATTATGCCTTTTACGACATGAATACTTCAAATTCTAAGAGAGTTTCGTCATATTTACGCTTTCTAAATCAAATAAGGAATGAAAGGGGCTGAAACGAGTGAGACTCTCCTTTAAAAAGATCCCCAGTGGACACACAAGTATAGCAAATAATTAACCCCCTAATATGATATCTCAGTCATACTTCAGGGGACACGAGTCTCAAATAAAGGTCGTTTAAGAGAAAATTAAATTTTTGCCTTTTTTTCTTCGCAGTTTTATTTAAAGCCCACATATTTTTCGGTTTTATATTATTTGTAGCTGTTATTAATTGTAATTTTTTATTGTTATTGTTTAGGCTTGTCTTATTGAAGTAATGTCGAAACTTGTGGAGTTTAATTATTTCTTTAAGATTTCGCGCGGCAAATTGTTTGACAATAACTAATAAGGAAGGTTTTCCTTTCATAGAAGCGAGTTAGCGACCGTCTCGTATCACTTGATAATGCCTAGTTTTGAGGTGAAACACGTCTTCAGTTTCCGACAGTGTGAGACATCAGTTCTTTAGTCTCATATGCCCAGTAATAACACCAGCTGTCAGTGCCCTTCAGACCGAAACAGTAATGTTCGATCTCTACTGCTTCACAGCACTATAACTAGACCTGCAGTGGTACCTGCTGAGGTGGATTCCTGCATCGGAATCCTAGCACCAGTGAACAGTTTTTACTCTTTTTAACGTAACGCTTGACTAATTGCTATCATCTGTATTAGCCTGGAAGAAGCTTAACCTCGCCTTAGTTGAGAGATGTGGCGGTATTCGCCACGCTTGGCAGTTGGATTGGCGATCGCATGAACGATTTGCTCGTCTCGTCACTTCCATGAAAAAAAATTAGCCAGCGTGTTTATATGTAAATGTTTTTATTAACGAATAAGAATCGCACAATCGACAAATCGCAAGGCGAATAAACTCCGTTTCTAGACAACGCTTCACAGATCGCACCCTCAGAACTCTGTAATCATGGAGACGTATTTTTTTCTCATTCTGTGTATGCTGATTGCGTGCAATTGAAAATGTGCATCGACTTTACCGCAGCAGTGTTTTGTAATTTGTATTTGTAAAGACTTCACAACCGTCATAATATGTACTGGCTAATATTTAAAAATAAAAAGTAAACTTACAGCCTAGAAATGTTCCACTGTTGACCAAAGTCCTCCTCTAATTTCCGAGAGGGTTTTGGAGCTGAGAAGAATCCGCCACGTTGCTCCAATGCGGCTTCACATGTCATCGAAATATTTTTTTATTTCTCAGACATGCAGGTTTCCTCACGATGTTTTCCTTCACCGCCGAGCACGTGGTCATTCAGCACTCAAAATTGCAATTATTAATTTTAGTGGTGCCGGCACCGGGAATGGAACCCAGGTCACTCGCGTACTATGAAATTTTAAAGCGAGCGCCTAGCCCCTGAGCTACCGCGACGCTAATACGAGTATTTACACCAATCGCATATTAAATCTTTTCATTTTTACTGTCAAATTTACGTCACCGCTAATTGGTTCCCCGTATATACGCCACATAAGCAAGGGGTTAATAATTGTGATAGACAGACAGGCGAAAGGGTTCCTTTAATTATATTCTAAATGCATAACGCACCTACTAATTAAATGGCTGCGTATTAATTAAACATTACCATACCATATAGTAAAGGGAAAATTATTACCAATCGTAAAAAATTAGAGGACGCCCGTTCTCAGCCGTGAAGCGTTTATAAGATGTACGAGTAACAAATGCTGTCCATTTTTATATATATCTAAAACTTTATCTTTAAACTTTTATGTATTTGTATCTTTGTTTTATTTTACTAGCTGATACTCGGAGCTTCGCCCGCGCTAGATTTCACTACACTTTAACGAAGCTAAGGTGAATTCCTTTAGGCCTTAAAATGTACTGTTGTTCTCGGGCCTCTAAAATGTATGCATAGCAAAAATCAAGCCGATCGGTTACTCCGTTGAAGAGTAAAAGATGGAACATACAAATCAATAAACCAACAAAAACACTTTCAGATTAATAATATGCGCATGGATGGATATTATCTTAAAAAGCGTAGTTGGGTCAAAGTAAAAATTTAGTTATTTAATTAAGGGTAATTGAAAGTTATGTTCAGAAATTCTGGGGTACTTTTTCATTGCCACAACTAAACTCCGATAGATAAAATTTAAAAACTCCGACTCCAAGTTTGGTTCCCTTAAAACCACCTCTGTAACATCCCTAGTATGTACGTATGTATTAAAAAGTAGGTGACGACATATTCCACATTCCTTGCAATTAATTTATACTCAGGGCTGCGGGGTTTTCACGAAGTTTTCCGTTACCGGGGAAGACGTGTAAAGTACGTACAACTAATTTTGAAACTTTATTGGCAAATTTTTTAATAAGTTTAATAACATTATAAAATGACAATATCTCTCCATTGCAATCAGTATGAAAGCATTATATTAATAAATTCCTCTTGAACTTTCAGTATTTTACAAAGCAGCTTATGGCTAAACTTTTTGAATGCTGCAGTACATAATTCAGTTTCGTTCGTACCGTATTTAAGACCCCTAATGCTTGAACTTAATTCAATAAGGCAAGTTCTTTCGGTCGCTCCTTATAAACAAGGGAGTATTAAACTGTCGTCGGCAAACGGGAATAATTAAGCAACATTTAATTCGAAATTTAAAATTCATTTGCTGACGACCGTGCGCTGCGATTAGCGTACATGCCTGCAAAGTTGTGGGTCCTGAGTACGAGGGCACGAAAATAGACATACGAGTATATTACTTTGATCAATTGCATCTTCGGAATATAAAGTTTCTCAAATGTAAAGTTATAAATAATTTAGTTAATGTTGCTATATGTAAGATAGTCTATATTTTATATATAAAATAGTCATGGTAAGTCAGTGGTCGAGCGCTCGCCTTAAATTTCATAGTGACTATAGTACGATCCCTGATGCTGACACCTCTAAAATTTTCCTGCAATTTTAAGTGCAAATTGACTTTTGCAATAGGAACATTAACACAGACTATTAAAATTAAAATTATATTTTTGTATTGGATAAAGTGACGAAACGAACAAAACGTTCACCTGATGGTAAGTGCACCGTCTGCTCATAAAAACTGCTGCGTCACCCAGATCATTTCTGTGTGACACCACACAGCGTCCGTCACCCTGACACATCTATTCTTAAGTCTCATATGCCCGGTGATTACGCTAGCTCTCAGTGCCCTTCAACCGAAACACAGTAATGTTTGCACACTACTACTTCACGGCAGAACAATTGGCCTGGGGTGATACCTACCTAGATGGATTTCTGCATAGGAATCCTACAACCGGTAAATATATAATTTAAAATATAGACTTTGTCAGTATGAACGTAATGAAGGAACGTGACGTCATAATTAATGTATTATTTTATTCAATTTAATGTATTTGTAACACATGTATACGTTCTAATATTATAAATGCGAAAGTAACTTTCTCTGTCCCTCTGTCTGTTTATCACGGTTCAACCGCTGAACCGATCTTGACGAAATTTGGCACAGAGATAGCTTACATCCTGGATACTTTTTATGCCGGAAAATCGAATAGTTGCCACGGGTTATTTGAAAAACCTATATCTATGCGGACGAAGTCGCGAGCATCAGATAGATATGTAAATTTTAGCTTCCTCGCTCTTTCTCCATACAAACTTTAACTATGCCAAATCTCAAACTTCTTCGTTCGCGCAATATCCTTAAAAAGAGGTACTTACAAAGTTTTCTCTTCTCGTATTAATATATAGTTTTATTGTACGCGATGTTGTCTCCCAGAATTCACGAAATCATCATCACGAAAGCTTAAACTGAGTCCAAATTTATCAACACTTTAAGGCTCTCTACGACAAAACAAACTGATTTTTCAACGAGAACAAATTGCCCGTAACGAATTATTTCCCCATGAGACGACATTACAAGGGACCCCTAATTTTTTGATGTGAAACTCTGGGTATTATAAAATTTAATAAGGATTCTTTTCGATGCTGTATTAAATCTAAATGGATGAAATGGTTCGTTAAACTACGGCACGGGTCGGTCAAGAAAAAGTTGTTTTGTAAATATGGAAATGTTTAATGTCTTAGTCTGTTTCTTTCTTTTTAATAAAAAATAATCAGCTGGAAAGCAGAAGCTTTTAAAAGTATTTTGCAATGTACAGATCTATAGGAAATATTACAGAACAAATGGATAAAAGTTTGATTGTACTATTTTTTTTTATACAATACTGGCTGATGCCCGTGACTTCTTATAGGTTTTTTTAACATCGCATAGGAATTATTTGATTTTCCGCGATATACAGTATTCTATTTCCGACACCAAGATGCAAGCTATCTCCGTGTTAAATTTCCTAAAGATCGATTCGACAGTTTAACCGTGAAAAGGTAACAAACAGACAGAGAGAAAGAGCTAGTTACTTTCGCGTTTATAATACTAGTATGGATGTTACTTGAAGCATGAAAGCACTAAGCTAGACGCACAGCGAAAATTCAATTAACGGTTTTGGAAAAGATGAGTTACAACGCTAAACGCAATTGTCATTTCTAAGTAGTGAGTATATGATATGATGTAAAATAGTCAAGTAATCCATACTAATATATAAATGCGAAAGTAACTCTCTCTGTCCCTCTGTCTGTTTGTTACCTTTTCACGGTTCAACCGCTGAACCGATCTTGACGAAATTTGGCACAGAGATAGCTTGCATACTGAGAACGGACATGGGATACTTTTTATCCCGGGAAATGAAATACTCGCAGTTCCCACGGGATATTTGAAATACCTTTTTCCACGCGGACGAAGTCGCGGGTGTCAACTAGTAATTAATAATTCTTTCATTCATATTTCCAAATGTCTTAAATACATACGAGCTGAGGAAATGTTTTAATTTGTTTTTTCATCAACTTCATTTATTGATGTTAGGATTCCTGTACAGGAAGTAGTCTAGGTGGGAGTAGTGTTTAAATATAACTGAAGAGCACGAGCGCAGTGTGGTGTCACACTGAAATGTTCTGAGTGACACAGCATTTGTTATAGGCAAACGTTGGACTTACCATCAGGTGAAACGTTTTGCTCATCTCGTCACGTTCTTCTAAAAAGCCTGAAAAGTCCACCGGTGACTAAGCTACTAAGCCTCTCCCTGGAGTATTTGCAGTATTCGCCACTTATTGGCGTAATTATTAGTACATTGTAATAATGAATTCAATATTCAATTGCAATTTTTAAAATCCAATTTAATACCCAATCACTTGAAATACTTACAATTTTGATTGCTCTTTCGATTCGCACCAACGTCGGATAACTTTCAGCAATAAATTCTGAAAGAATCCGATGAAAAGAGCGGAAATTAAATTTTACTAAGCCAATACGACTTTGTGATCAAAAGTTCTTCGACGATCGAAGTTTCTATCCCTTGAGAGCTATTCGGCCATCAATCACCAGCATCATCTAGTGTGTATACAAAATTGTTGAATTATGACGTTAATTTAAACTAACTAAAAATACGACTTCCAGACTTCAAGAATTTAATTGCGGTTTTTGTTTTCTCCATTTCTATTTAAATAAAATGTATTTCTGTTTCAGAAAATACCTATACCTATATAAGGTATAAACTATAATAAAAAATATATAACAAAAACTTCTATTGCTATTTATACTCGAATTAAATTATAAAACTTAAAAATAACTAAAGTGATTAATACAAATTTCACTGGGGATGAGTGATTTAATAATATAATATAAATAATCTTTTGTTTTTTTGTTTCAGGTAACGATCATGTGACAGATGGTGCCAAGTGACGTAAAGATTTTTGTTATGCTTCTTTCGCACAAAGGTAGGCA
The DNA here is from genome assembly GCA_019845155.1 of Luehdorfia chinensis. Lineage (NCBI taxonomy): Eukaryota > Metazoa > Arthropoda > Insecta > Lepidoptera > Papilionidae > Luehdorfia > Luehdorfia chinensis. The sequence continues at coordinate 2,682,831 of JAHVAK010000472.1, forward strand.
AGGTAGGCAACTCGAACATGTTATTTAAATGAAATGCTACAAAAATAACTTGTTTATATTACTTCAAAATATGTATAACATTGGAAGGTGATCGGTGTTTCTCTGCAGGACAGGATTCGTAACGATGATATCCGCACCGGAACTAGAGTGACCCCTTAAAATTAGCAAGCTTAAATATGCGCATCACCGTAATGCGCTCTTCACCAAGAGATATCGGTTCTTTAGTCTCATATGCCCTGTAATAAAAACTTGTTTCAGTACCCTTTTAAACATAAAAAATTATGTTTGCGCACAACTGTTCGACAGGATAGTTCGGCAGAATAGCTGGCACTGCGATTATACCCAGACATCCTTCCCACCAAAAAAAACCTTGATACACTGTCAGCGACTCAAAAAATTGTCCTCAAAAAAAGAGCGCACAATGCGCTCATTTCGATAGCATTGCGTCAGTAGTGTTAACAACAACAAATTCAAAAACTTCGTGAAAAGATATTTGATTTCATATAAAAAGCTACTTTTTGTCGTGGACATAAGATATAATTTTGGAATTGAACTTTATGAATAGAATAGAATAGATATTTTATTCACCTTTTATCACCCTTAATTCTATTTCCTAAATAATATATATATAGCAGGATGTGATGAGCCGAGCAAAACGTTTACCTGATGGTAAGTACAACGTCCGCCCATAAAAATGCTGTGTCACTCAGAAGAGCACTGGCACGCTCTGCGCCCGTCCCCCTCAGTCATCAGTTCTTCATGCTCAGTAATAACGCCAAAACACATTATGTTTGCACACTACTGTTTCACGGCTGAATAACTGACCCTGGGGTGCTACCTACCTAGACAGATTCCTGCATCCTACCACCAGTAATATAAAATAACAGCTTAGGACAAAATAGGTCAAATGACAACTCGGTTGACGCAGTGGCTAAGCGAATAGCTTTTACGCCAAGGGTCGCGGATTCAAATCTAGAACGCGACAAATATTTGTATGTGACACAGAGTTTTTCAAATATGAACCTTTGTGTGAGCAAATATAGTAAATAGTAAATAAATAAACTCACGATAATACTAGAAATTTGCGCAACGCTTATATCAATCTAGTCATGATCTCATTGAAGTAATGTCAAAACTTCTGGAGTTTAATTTTTTCTTTAAGATTTCGCAATACAATCTATTATTTAACAATAACCTAAACATTCATCAAAATTTCATATTTCGTATAACATCAAATTATTATTCTGTATCTTCACGAAGTATAATGTCAAACATTGTACGTGTCTAACCTTTCAATAAATGATCTAACCTAAGATACATGGAATATTATTACTAAGTTATTAAATCATGAATTCATAATTAACATACATACGGCATTAAACCCGCACACCGCTCCTCAAACACTGTTTATACCGACGTAAAATATTTTAATACTCCAATTCACTTTGACGATTTTAGAGGGACTCATCGGACAGCGGGACGCCATGATTAAATATCCTCCCACCCCCTCTCTCCCATTTGCCCCTCTTGAAATAGGCTCTGAGAAATTATCTCTTGCCGTACTTATACGGTTGTAGAAGTCTTGTAATTAAACTTCTTGCGTCTGGGACTCGTTGAGAAAACACAGAAGTATGAACGTTTAAATTAAATCCTACATAATTTTGCGACTCTGTCACAGACAGACTACTCTTACATTTAGCATGAAATATTTCTCCATGCCCTAGGTTAACTGGGAAAGAATGCCAGAAGGAGGTGAATACAATATAAAATAAATAAATGAACGAATAATGCAAAAAAGACCCTTTTTATTTTTACATTTTCTGTAAAACGTTGCATGATTAAATGTAGCATATTTTAATGAAGTATTTTTATATTATATTTCATAGTACGCGAGTGACCTGGGTCCGATTCCCGATGCCGGCACCACTAAAATTATTAATTGCAATTTTAAGTGCTGATTTACCACGTGCTCGGCGGTGAAGGAAAACATCGTGAGGAAACCTGCATGTCTGAGGAATAAAAAATATTTCGAAGAAATGTGAAGTCCGCCAACCCGCATTGGAGCAGCGTGGCGGATTCTTCCTAGCTCCAAAACCCTCTCAGAAATGAGAGGAGGCCTGTGCTCAGTAGTGGGACATTTATAGGCTGAAACTTTAACTTTTTTTAATTGTTTAATGCGGCAGTGATCACTTACCGTCAGGTGAGCCACTTGCTCGTTTGCCCCACTCCTATATAAAAAAAATGCATTCACTGTATTCAATCATGCTTCATTCTCTTCTAATAGGCATATTGTACTGCGATCCCCAATATGTCCGGCAGTGGCGGTTGATAAAGATAGTAAAATTTTATGTAATACAATTGTTCATGTTACACATAAAAAGTAGAACTGAAATTCTGTACATCACAATTAATTTATCTCTCTATTCTAGTTAAATTTAACTTTCAATTTCCTTTTTAAACTTTTCTACAGAGTGAAATTTATTCAGTTAAACGTGTAACAGTAGTTCGCAAGCTAAAGTTTCAGCGAGAGAATCATTTTCACAGCATTCAACGTAACGGACGGGAGTGGAAAGCGTGAAACGGTGGAACAAAGAAGTCCTCGACGGAAACAATGCGAGTTTTACTTTCGACGCTAACACGGAACTTTCTAGAATGAGTGAATTCTAGAAGCACGATAATTATGCTATCATGTGACTGAGACCCGACGTCGCGGCTCTTTTGTTATAAAATGTCTTTTAAATCCTTAATACGTTACTTAGAGTCTTGTGTAATCGCAACACTTTACGCGTCATGGTTTTTTCCTGTGATGTTGTTACCTCTTACATCCCTTGTACGTTTTTTAAAGTAAATACCGCTGGCTTGACTTCTTCACTTATCATTAAGAAGTCTTCACAAGTTATCTAAACACCCATTGATGTAGACATTAAGTTCTGTTTAAAAAAAAAATATTATCTTCTCGAATCTTAATGAAAACATTTACAGGAATTCTTCGTCAGTTAAATTTACTCTATTTTTACACAAAAATATCTTATAAATACCAAAATGATAGCCAAAAGTTGAATTCCCATAAGAGCTTACTTATTTTTAGAAAAGGGAACCTAAAAATTCTTTATTTATTGTATTCATGTTAAAAAAAATCTATTATCAATAGTCCCATTAGAATCCTGTACAAACAGTTTCGTCAGTCGCTTTGTTTTTACAAGAAATGTTTCCGAATGTAAAAATTTTCGAACATATTAACTTACGGAATATAGTACATAATAAATCATTTTACTTGTTCATTCACAGTACTACGTTAAGGAAAATATATTATCTCTATATTTCCTCACAATAAATAAAAGGATTAATATTAAGGGGCAATAACTACCCCCGGACATCAATTTTGACCCTCGCTGCAACCATTAAATCTTTTTTCAACCCTTTACAATGTAACATCCAAATCTTAGTCCCTCGCTATGACGAAATTAAAAATAATACCGCCCTTGAGCACCTTAAAGCACTTCCTTGGGTCCTTTATGCAGTTAATCAGTTGAAATATTTAATTACTGAGGCTAACGCTGCGGCTGTCAGTGCGTACTCAACCCTTCTTCTCTGGTCCAAGTTACAAGCGAATAAGATCAATAGTGCCTGTACTGGACGTCAAGAATTTATAAAATAACATTTTCATAAACAACATGTACTTTGATAAAAATGTTACTAATAATATTCCACTTGTACAAAAGATACGTGTTCATTCATTTGTGCTTTTTCTAATTTCATTCGGTTTAATTTTATACTTTGGAATAAAATTAGTGTTTTTCAGCTACGAGTATATACCTAGCACATGTTCGGCGTTTGAAGAAATATTTACGAGGAAATTTGCATGTATGAAAAATAAACAAGAAACATTTTGGAAGACATGGGTAGTCCGCCAATGGAGCAGTCAGTCAGCAACAGTTTGACGGTGCAAGAATTCAACGGTCTAAGGCTTTAAAATATTCTCCAAAATAAAAGAAGGCATGTGCTTAGCAGACTGACATTTATATGCCGTTTCTTAATTATTATACTACCCTCGTCAACGTCAACGAAAAAATATCTTTCGTTGATAAAAACTACTTTACCGCCGCCGCTTATGACTAAAAGTCGTAAGTCAAAGGAGCGTCAATATTTCATTTAACACGGGAGACGCTCCTGGGTTCGGTAGTTTCCTGGTTATTAGAAGTACAAATTTTAATACGATTTTTATGATTAATCCGATTGCATTCGTCCTGGACGGAATCTATCTGGCGAATTGGATATTTTTAATACGATTTCTTCCTTTTTTTTTGTTTGGAATAAAATTTATTTCACGCGGAGTCTTAAAAGAGGTGTAGTTGATGATTTTTTTTATATTTGATTCAATACTGATTTTATCATGAGGCTCATTTTATAAAAAGCATACATTTAAGTCACATTGTAGTAATTTTGTTACAAAAAAGCAATTTATTAAGGATTGCAAAAGACATGCTCCCTCATTTATTTTAGTCCGCCAACCCGAATCGGAGCAGCGTGGCGGACTCTTCCCGGCTCCAAAACCCTCACAAAAATGAAAGGAGGCCTGTGCTGAGCAGTGGGATATTTATAGACTGTGAATTGCATCGTCTTCATCGTTTCAGGCTATCACTAGTCCACTGCTGAACAAAGGCCTTCCCCATTGATTGCCACGAAAGTTAGTAGCTCTCATTTTGGGGGGGTTTTGCCATAGTTGCCACGCTTGGCAGGCGGGTTGACAACCGCAGTTTATTTATTCAGATGTTCCTGGAAGATGCTGCTGCCCGTCTCCTGGTTTATATTTTCCCTCTGTCGACTTTTACGACACCCACGGGATGATATGGGGTGGTAGATTCTCTTAAGCGTCGTACGACGACGGCTGTGAATTTACTTTTACTTAACAAATTTATTTTAAAATAATTTAACACTAAGTTATATTGCTTAATAGTTAGGGACTCATAACAAAAAATTATTATGTGTTGAATTCTCAGGACAAAAATTTTCATATATTGTTGATAAAAAAAAGTTTTCTGTAATCAACTAAGAATAATAATTAATTCCAGACAATGTTGCTACGTAAAATCGGTTGCCAAATTAATTTTGAATAAACCGTTAATTTCACTAAATGCATTATTATAAAATATACGAAAAAAGCCTATGAAGATCTCACTGCTGGTCACAGGTTTCCTCTCATTTTGAAAGGATTTTGGAGCCGGGTAAACTGCGCTACACCGTTGGCGTGTTGGCGGACATACATGTCAAATCTTCGTTACTTCTAAGACATGCAGATTTCTTTGCGATTCTTAGTCATGCATATAAGATTGCAACTAACAAGTGTAGTAGCTGCGGAGATCGAACTGGGGTCATTCCGTATTATAAAATTTCAGGCAAGCACTGTGCTCCTAAGCTACCTCGGCTCTTGATTACAATATTATTTAATGTTTATTTATGTTGATAGGTCTTTGATATTTTAAAAAGTCACTACTTCCGATATTAAGTTTAATCTTTCTTCTTCATCAAAGACAGAATTGTCCTCATTACGGTGGTCATGAACCAAATGTACATTTACCACGTAAAAAAATACTCAGTCAAAAACCAAGCCTTAGTTACTTTGCCTAACTTAAAGACCCCATAAGACGAAGTCTTGTCCTTTAACGATGCTTCATTTTCTTTGTACTTAAGCTACGTAACTTAAGTCGAATTCATAACAGGGAACTTCACAAAGGGGACTTAAGTATACAAAAACGAACTTAGACAACTGGGAACGTAAACGAATTAGCCGGTGGACTTATCAAACTTGAAGACCCGTAACAAGAGCAACTTCTTCGCGACTCGCGACAGACAGACATCGCGTCTGTAAGTTGTGATTGAAGACGCAATTATTAACACGACGAAGCTGCACACGCTAAATATCTTCGAGAATTTCTTTTTCTTACCCAGAACCAAGTTATTACGATAAAGTGACTAAACGAGCAAAATGTTCACCTGATGGTAAGTGCCCATAACAAATGCTGTGTCACCCAGAATATTTCTGTGTGACACAGCATTTGTTGCCACACTGCACCCATCACCCTGAGACATCAATTCTTAAGTCTCATATGCCCTGGGCATTACTCAGTACCTTTTAGACCGAAACTCAGTAATGTTTGTCACACTAACAACAGAATAACTGACCCTGGAGTAGTACCTACCTAGACTAGAATCTAGAATGCTACCACCAGTGACCATGCTGATACCTTGCTATGGTACTGATACTATGATCATAATGTTTGTCATCCGTAAAGAAACCGCCTACTTCTGGAATAGACTCGTGACTATCGGCAGGTATCGACTTAGTCTCATCGTTTAGTACTTAACAAAACCCACGAGATGTAACAGGATGATAAATTATGTAACGCCGCTAAGAATGGTTGGTTTCTCTTCATTATACGCTTTATATTAGCTTCACTTGTATGTTTGTATGTTTGTAACCGACTCCTTAGGGCTCGATTTTGTCCTACTTTGAACGATCCGATTTAATTAAAATTTTGCACTACTGTGAAAGACCGATGACAATGCAATAATTCGACTTAAAAAAAATAATAAACTAAAAAAAACTAAAAAAACACGCTTTTATAGAAGATAGAGGCCATCGTCTTAAATTAGTTTGTAACAAAATAAATAAGAGATTGAAAAAACACGCTTTTATAAATAAACCAAACTAAAAAGTAGAAAATAAACAATAGTTTGAAAAAACTGAAAAATACAAAATAAATTTTAATAAAATTGAATTAAGAATAGTGTAAAAAATTCTAATAAATATAAATGAATAATAATGTAAATAAATTTTTTAATATTTATTTTATATTTTTTAGTTTGGTTTTCTATATAAAGCATATTTTTTAGTTTTTTCAAACTATTATTTATTTTGTTAATATTAATAAGATTCGAAATGGTGTGTATTTATAAATCAAAAAAGGAATATTTTAAACACCCCATTCTTCCAAAAATGGTTTTACTTCACGGAACATATAAAATTCAAATTGCCGTGTCGGGCCTCGGCTGGAGCCTATCGGATGGAAAGTTTTTATTACAGTTAAAAGTTTAGATCATTATTATTACATTTTATAACATATCAAAGGCACACTAAAAAACTAAATTTATGACAAACACTCATTAATAACTCGCATGGCTATCCACCTATCACACCAAGTGCATTATATTGTTTTGGTGAAACGTGGATTGTGGCAGTCATCTGTTTTTGCAGTGAGTGCCCAGTCTCTGACTACCCCTTATGGGATACAGTCGTGATATTATGTATGTATGTATGTATGGCTAATTTATACTCTAAAAAATATTATTCAGTGTAAATTACCCGTTATTAAAGCGACACACGGAATCACGAAACCGCACCAAATGTACTACGGTGTTGTAAAAAACTTAATAACACGTAATAATAGCATAGCCGATGTTTGTTGCGCCTTACTTTGTTTGTTTTTGACCCCTTGCCTTTATGTATCATAATCATGATTAAGCTTCTTGATTTATTTTCTTGCCAGTTTTCACTACGAAGGTCATGATTATGATTTTATTCATTGCTGTACACGTTACTGGGGAGATATATTAATACTCCAAATGCCAACCTCCCGTGAACGCGCTGCTAAAAATGTTGATCACAAAATCGAACAGTCTGGTTAACGGAACAGCATCACAAATGCAAGGGCACCAACCCGCCTGTCAAGCTTTGTTAGTATCGTCAAATATTTGAATGCCGAACTCTGCGCCTTCTAGAAAAGGCCTGTGAAAAGGTTGGCAGGTGGTCAGATAACCGCAGTATGTACCACGTAAGGATACCGTGGTGTATCCTCTGGCTTTTTTTTTCATGTAATCGGCACCCATGGAACGAAAAACTAGTCCTAATAGCTAGTAAACCCAGTCCTGAACCACATCCATCGTTGTCGCTACATCTAAAGCGGTTTACTTTACACTGCGTTTGCTGGTACGAGGTTGCCACTCGAGAAGATTTTTTACCCAACGATAATCGATTCTACGAGCTATATAGCCTATCAATATATCACATTGGATACATTGTTCCTACAAAATGAAGTCACAATTCAAAAAAAATCGCATGAAAACAATAGGTAAAGATGGCGTGTCAGTGCGCTCTAACGAAACCTAATTTCCAGCGAAGCTGTGGGGCGGGCGCAATATCACAAACGAGTTTTATGAGTTAATCACTACCTTTGAAGTTTGACGGATGGGGAGTATTTATTGGTTCCATCACGATATGTGGCTGTCCTACCTTATAGGTGTATCTTTCGTAGGGCTGCCGATACTAAATTCTCTACAAATATGTGACCAAAACAAAAAAAAGAATAAAAAATATACACTTTTAATAAACAATAACCAGACCCGAAGATCAAAAAATAGTTTTTCAAAAATCTTAGCTCCGGTTCACCCAAACCCAGGACCCGCGGCGTAGAAGTAGTAGTGGCGGCACCGACCACTAGGGACTGTGTATACTGCATAAAACGTAAGTCTCACCAACAAGCCTGTCTCAGTACAGTTGAAGAATTTAATCTAAGAGTTGCTTTTATCAATTAAAAATAAAAAAAATATTTTGACTGTATTTAAAAACTATGATATGATATGAAAAACTATGACATAAAAGTATCATTTACTTTTTACAAATGGAGCAATAAAAATTTACATACATACATACATACTCGTACATCAGATCACGACTGTATCCCATAAGGGGTAATCAGAGACTGGGCACTCACTGCAAAAACAGATGACTGCCACAATCCACGTTTCACCAAAACAATATAATGCACTTGGTGTGATAGGTGGTGAGCCCATCGCCACCATGCGCTGTTGGGTGCACAGTGCAGTTTAATTCCTTACTCGCCTTTTACGAGATCCATTGGATGAGACGGAGTGGTAGTATTCTTTTGACGAGCCGCCACCACACGGCTTAAATATTTCATAAAAATTTAATAAAATAGTTTCTTACATACATACATAAGATCACGACTGTATCCCATAAGGGGTAGTCAGAGACTGGGCACTCACTACAAAAACAGATGACTGCCACAATCCACGTTTCACTAAAACAATATAATGCACTTGGTGTGATAGGTATTGAGCCCATCGCCACCATGCGCTGTTGGGTGCACAGTGCAGTTTAATTCCTTACTCGCCTTTTACGAGATCCATTGGATGAGATGGAGTGGTAGTATTCTTTTAACGAGCCGCCACCACATTCATTTCTTCATTAAACTTTATCGCAAAAGGATAGGATCGTCACAGATTAAAAATAGCAACAAATGTTTAGTCAAATTGAAGTATATTGAAGTAGTCGCTGTCATATTCCTTACGCGCCAGATCCCTAATATACAAATTGCCAGCTTCATTTAAAATCATGTATTTTACGTTCAACAACCCTAAATTGAAAGAAACGACCTATAACCTTAAATAAGCAACTTATTTCCAGTAAAATTATATGTGACACCAAGCATCGCGTCCCGATTTACGATGCCGGTTGATCGTCCAAAAATAGTTTTTTTCCGTGACCAAATGAAGGTGGCATAAAAACGGAACGCATAATAACATCAAACGTAACTCACGGGATAGACTCATAAAGCTTTTACGTAAATATCGATGTGCGGCGTCACTTTCAGCGAGTGCGTGCACGAGAATTCTACTGACGTTTATAAAAGTAACAAAAATGTTTTTTCGTTTATCGAATAGGAAATTTTGGGTTTCATTTTGGATTTGTCGATTCATATGGCGCACTGGGTAGCGATAGCACTCCGCTTCATGATTCGCGGGTTCCATTTCTGCACGGAACAAATACTTTGATGGTCTTTTGAAAGTCGTTTCGGGTGCGCAACGACTTAACTGTGCATATGCATATTGTTATATGTTACGGAGTAATGCTAGTGTTAATTACTTGGCCGTGTGGTAGCGGTTTAAGAGAATCTACCACCCCATCTCATCCCGTGGGTGTCGTAAAAGTCGACAGAGGGAAAATTAAAACCAGGAGATGGGCAGCAGCATCTTGCTGGAACCACTGAATAAATAAACTGCGGTTGCCAATCCGTCTGCCAAGCGTGGCATCTATGGCAAAATCCCCCCAAAACGAGAGCTACAAACTTTTGTGGCAATCTATGGGGGAGGCCTATCAGCAGTGGACTATTGATAGGCTGAAACGACGACGAATTACTGGGCATATGAGACTTAAGAACTGATGTCTCAAGGGACGGGCGCAGTGTGTTTCCACGCAGTAATATTCTTCGTGATACTTCATTTGTTATGGGCGGACGTTGCGCTTACAATCAGTTGAAAGTTTTGCTCGGCTTGTCACTTTCTCATATAAAACTCACTTTTTATATGAGAAATTTTTGACGCAATTGGAAAATAATATTCGAATCCGCTCCGCTCACAAAGCGACTCGACCCTTAGTAAATCCGCGTGAAAACGACGCCGGTTTATACCCGCATAAAGCATAAAGGGAGAGACGTAATGATTTTTTATTAGCGGTATCGGAATCTATGCGACACTGTATCGCCTCGGTGACGATTACTTTTACGGTTATGCCTTGCTTCCGTGTATTCGTTCTTTTTAGTTGTTCTTAAGTAATTTTTTGTTGTTAGATGGCGTTAGTTAGCTAATATATTAGTCAACTTGGTTTGGCTTCTAGCTTGAATCGAACCTGCGACCAATAACGTATTTTGGGTTCGATCCCACCTTCGACAAATATTTGTATGGCTTACAGATACTTGTTTTGACTGTGGGTGTTTATGCACGTGAAATATGCCTCTAAAACGCTCAGTGTTTGGCTTCTGCGTTATTTATTACAGGTTCGATTCTCGAATGTACAAATATTTGTTCGGCCTTCTTATGGAAGAAAGTGGCGGAGTAGATAGTTCACCTTTTGGTAAGTGCATCGTCTACCCATAACAAATGCTGTGTAACCCCGAACATTTATGTGTGGTACCACACCACCCTAAGACATACACAGTTCCCTTCAGACCCAAACACAGTAATTGCACACTACTGCACAGAACTTGCACTGCGGTGGTACCTACCTAGACGGACTCTTTGAGTTGTCCCAGGTGAAGAATATTGCTTACTGTATTAGCATGTGCAATTTACCTGTAATCTCACAATACAGAAGAAATTCAACTACGGAGCATTTTTTTTTAATAAAACAATACAAATTACTTTTTTAGTCTGTGCGTTAGAGAGTTTAAGCTAATGAAAGCCAGTTATCATCATCATTGCAGTAACTACCCGTCACTACAGCTATTCAATGCTCAAATAGTCGACCGCGTGGCGTAGTGGTTAGCGTACTTGACTTCTGCGCCACCGGTCCTGGGTTCGATTCCCAGCCGGAGACAACATTTGTGCAAAAACACAAATTGTTGCTTTTCGGGTCTGGTTGTGTTGTGCATGTGAAATGTATGTTTGTAAAACGCACCCACGATACAGGAGAAAATCCTACTGTGGTGCTTCGTTTTTTTTAAAAAAAAAGAAATGCTCAACATAGACGAGATGACTATGTTCAGCAGAGGACTTGAGCTACTCATAAGGAGCTACTCAGAACTATTACCATCCCTGACGGGCGACTACTGCTGATATGCTTCTTCTACCCACGTTACTTTCCACCGAGGCGGAGAACTATGTTCCTCTTTAATATGTTTTTTTTATTCGATAAAATGACGAGACGAGCAAAACGTTCAACTGATGGTAAGTGAAACGTCTGCCCATAACAGATGCTGTGTTACTCGGAACATTTCTGTGTAGCACCACACTGCGTATGTCACCGTGAGTCCTAAGTTCTTAAGTCTCATATGCCCAGTGATTACACTAGCTCTAAGTGCCCTACCGACCGAAACACAGCAATTTTTGCACATTACTACTTCACCGCAGAATAACTGGCCCTGGGGTGGTACCTACATTCCTGCATAAGATTCCTGCATAAGACTAATTCTTCATCTTTTACGTCGTATCGGTTGACTTGGTTGCTTAGTGATTCTTCGCTGCGGAGATTCGATTCCCACACTTGACGAATATTTGTATGACCTACGAAAAGTTTTTTCTGGTCTGGGTTTGTGTATGTAGAATTTATGTTCGTAAAAGCACCCGTGATGCAGGAAAAATCCTAGTATGGGGAGTAGTAACTTTTTATAAAAAACCTTTTTATAAAAAAACATCTTAATTTCACTAGGGAAGATGGTTGGGTACTACCACCGGCTTGGGATTCTACTATTAACAAAATAAAATCAAAACCCAGACACCACTGCAAGGCAGGGTAAGCTCTCTGAAATTTATAATACTATACGGGAACCCGCTTAGGTACCACCACACAGTGCGTTCGTCGCCCTGAGACATACATCAGTTCTTAAGTCTCATATGTCCAGTAATTACACAAGCTGTCATTGCCCTTCGAACCGTAAGTCGGTAATGTTTGCACACTACTCTGCTTGAAGGCAGAAAAATTGACACGGCGGTGGTACCTATCTAGACCGATTCTTACATAGGAATCCTACCAGCATGGTAATTGATCACCGTCGCCCATGAACATCATCAATACCAGAGGAATTCCGGCTGCGCTTGAACTTACGGCTATGCAGCACAGACAACTCTCAACAAATTATATTTAAACTCTAAAAAAATTATAGAATGATCTGAAAATACAGAGTAGTAAATTGTCATTTAATTTAATTATATGGCTTAATACGGCGTGTAGAGCGCGATCCAAACGTAAAAGCTATATTACGATTGAAGGCATGTTTATATACACACAAATTTTCGCTTTCACCAGCATGCAATAAAGACATTATTTACAAAATCAAACTGCTTAAAATATAGAGTACGAACTTGGCATGTGAATCTTAAGATCTGAAGTCTCAGGATGACGGGCACGGTGCCACAGAAATATTCTGGTGACACAGTATCCGTTATGGGCAGACGTTGCACTTACCATCAGGTGAACGTTTTGCCCGTCTCGTTACTTATTCCAATAATTTTTTTAATTTTTTTTTCTCCCACAAGTTTTCTCGGATTTCTCTCACGGAACAGAATTCCTGTATTTTTTTATTAAAAAATTGCTAGTCTGTTGAACAGCGTCTCTTAATCTATAATTGATTAGCCATTTTTAGAGTAAAAATAAGGGCAATCCAAGAACGTAAATTGGTGAATTAATAAAGAGTATTATGTTGTTTACTTAAAGTGTAGCTAAAGTAGCCTGGAAAAACCTCGCTACTGAGCACAGCCCTCCTCCTCTGTTTGGGAGCGAGTTGGTAAGAATCCGCCATATTGTTCTGGGATGTATAGGCGTTCACCACATTTTTCGAAATATTTTGTTTTTATTAAGACATGCAATTTTTCTTACTATAGATTGTTTCAGCACCTAAAAATTTCAATTAACAATTCTCTGGTGCTGGGAATGTTGTCGGTCCCACCACGGCTGCCACAGCGCTGAGCACAGGCCTTCTCTCACTTTTGAGAGGTCTTTGTAGGTGGGAAGAGTCTGCCATGGGTCACATGTCATCTCAATATATTTACTCCTCAGTGTCTCACGATGTTTTTCTTTATAACTGCGTACATAGTAAATCAGCACTAAAAATTGCAGAATAATTACACTTTAGTAACTCGCATACTGTGAAATTTGAGGCGAGCACCCGCCCTTGAGCTGCCACGACCCTAATAAATATACTTCAAGGTTATATAGCTCTGTAGAAATGAAGCATGTGTCAACCACGTATCAATAAACACATTGCAAGGAAATAAGATAGCGTACTCTGTCATAGTATCTCAATCATATCGTACAAGCATCTAAGTTACGGAGATAATCCAGTCTAAAGAGCTCAGGGTTGGTAAAGAATCATGAAGAAAACCTCGCTTTTCCCTCTAGATTTTCATATTTGCAGGCTTCCATGAGGTCGACTGCCGCTTTTTACAGAAAATTAATTAACAATGAGAATCATTCGTCAAGACAACCATATATCCGAATCAACATTCATTTTATGAAAGAAACGAGTGCTTGACGAGTGAATCGTTCACCTGATGGTGAATGCAACACTGCCCATAACAAATACTGCGACCCAGATCATTTCTGTGTGGTAGTACTAGACAGATACTAGTACTAACACACAGAAATGATACTTTTCATGCTAAAATTAAACTAAAAGTTATATAAGTAGTAAAGGAAATAAGTTTGATATTAACTTTTCTAATTATACGCAGTTGCATTTCATTCATAGACACGGAACACTTTCCGTCATTTGAAACGAAGTTCCAAAGCGGCTGAACGGAGCACAAAACACCGGTATCCATATATCTATGTATCTTGCGGAGAAGTTTCCCGTCAAAATAATATATTGCCATCGAAATAAACGTCTCACCTGACGCGAGGGAGCGTTTCACACAATTTTGCGCATTCCCACACGGAAAATACGTATTACTTGATCACCGATGTAAGAAAAAACGGACTTGTTATTTTTATACGCTTGAAATTCATACTATATAGATATTTTCTTTAATTGTGTAAAGAAGTACAATATTTTCATCTTCATAACTTTTGTCATGGGTACAGTCATGGTCAACTTTTTGCTCCATTATGTGAAATAGGACTGGATTGCACAGAGCGGTTGCCGATTGCTCTCTGCGAGCTCGTTGTACAGCAGGGCGCACCTCATGCAAGTGGCTAAAAGTGTTATAGACCACTTACACACCCGTGAGTGAATGGAAGGCATTGGTAAAGACAAAAGCGTGCCCCTGTTTTTGCTCGCTCAACTTAGGACTCTATAACCCCTTAGGACAACATAACCCCGCTTAATCTAATAGCAGCAGATGTTACTGTGGTTAAAACTGGCCAGTAGTATTATCATTATAAATGATAGGATATGAGTGATCGTTAAAAAATATTTAACTAGAAATTCGGTAATGTCATATTCATTATCTTAGTCATTCAATAACAATACCCTTTGGTGTCATTAACGTAATGTAGATATATTATTCCAATATACGTAGTGTATTTATAATAGACGACTGATAATCGTGTTAGTGTCGAGTATGCTGCATAATTAAAGTAATAAATATATGTCGGGGAAAACAATATCGTTAAATAATAAGTTGCTCATTTGATTATTGTAGTACTGAGGAGTGGGAGTGGTAAACACCTTGACGTCACTTGTTATTGTAATAGCGGCACGTGCAAAGAGTCTTATTTAAGAGTTCGTTTTGTGTAGGGGGCAGAAAATTTCGAGACACCGACCTTGTCACTCCTTCGAAACGAAACTGTCGGTTTACCTAGTTAATTGGTGGTTAAGCGTAGTAAAGTGAAATCATTACACGAGGTGCATTTGAAATTGTTATTCTGCGCTATCTACACAATGAACCCTGTACCGCCTAATCAAGAAGTAGGCGGCACTATCGCTCAGCCATCGCTGACACTGACATATATATAATAACCGAAAATAGACTGTCTATAAATTAGAGGTTTGTCGCCGGAAAGCGTCCGCCACGTTGCTCCACGTTGGATACTTCACACTTCGCCAGACTTGACATGTCTTCGAAATATTTATTTCTCATACATGGAGGTTTCCTCACAATGTTTTACTTCATCGCAAAAAGCGTGGTTTAAGTGGAACTGCAGATTTGTATGAATATATGATGAATATTAAATTGTCAGTGATACTAAAGGACTCCCATTAGGTTAAAATAAAACACGATGTTTCAAATGTATATTGTGCTTAAAAAAAATTAGCTTCACGTGTCTAATTTTTTTTTATTTCTCAAATTTACAATTTCTCTACAATGTTTCCATGACACTTAGCACAAAAATTTTTATCGTCTCCAACACCAGGTCAAGGTACTACCATGGCATTTAAATCGACCCAAGCTACTCATGGCATTACAATGTTCATTTAACGGTGCGGACAAACGTATACTGTCCCATTTATGGCTAACATGTTCTAAAATATACGATATGCCATATCCATCTGCACACTTACATTCGCACCTCCTTCCCACATTATGGTCGCACGTTATTGGAAGCAGTGATATATTATCAGACAGACTAGAGGGGTCCTCAATGATCAGCAGATGCGGAGACATCCTTTACTGAAGAAACGTGAAAGTGATTGACAGGGAGGATTATTGTTTTTGATATATTTACGTTCTTTATTGCATTTAAAAAAAATTGTTTTATGACTCCGCAGTTTCAGCGTTTCTACTTAACGTTAATGAATGTTAATTAGGCAATTGTGTTTTCCTCCAACGTGAACAATGCTATTTCTGTAGTCTACGTCGTAGCGACGATAGCTACGAAATTCGTAGATGTGCACGTACATCGTAATAAGGCAGAAATATATCGTTGTCACAATGTAACTTCCACAACTTGTTTTATATTCAGTAATTTTTTTTTAAAGGGTATACAGAAACTTATAATAATGTGTAAATATATTCAGTTATACCAATAGTCAAGTATTTTAAGCTTGATCATGTTTACTTTATTACATTGTTTTTTATCTGAAACATTCGCAAAAGATTTACGACTTGATTTTTTAAATAGCGATCCCCAACTCGAAGCTACTCGAGACAAGCGCTTGAACATTGTGTTGAAAAGCTCGCCAAGCTATTGTAAGGAAAGCCTTTTGACCCCAATCTATTGTTGTCGATGTTAAAAGGCTTCTATAGAAATGAGCGCGAAAAGTCTAAACTTGGCTCCCAAGGTATGAAAACGTTATCCTGCCGAGACTATATATCATAAAAGAACAATGCTGTCACTTCAGTTTGACACAAGTCTATTTAATGGATTGCATGAAACCTTTTGTGTATCGTCCTTTTACAAGTAAAGTAATTTTAAAGTTTTAATTAACAATCTAACGTTAACAAAGTTTTAGTTAGCTTTAAGTAAAAATCTTATTTTTGGAACTGTTCTTCGTGAGTAAATAAAATACCTATATGTAACTATTTGTCATTATATATCTATATCTTATCTATTTGTCTAGTATCTCACTAGGTATTCCCAGCCCGCTTCGCTCGGCGTAAATAAAAATTATCCTATAATATTTTCTATGTCAACTTTCATTAAAATCCCTTCACCCGTTTGAGCTTTATTTAATGACATACAAGCAAACAAAAGCAACTGGTGGTAGGATTCCTATGCAGGAATCCGTCTAGGTAGGTACCACCCCAGTGCCAGTTATTCTGCCGTGAAGCATTAGTGTGCAAACATTAATGTGTTTCGGTTTGAAGGGCACTGTTAGTTAGCGTAATCACTGGGCATATGAGACTTAAGAACTGATGTCTCAGGGTGACATAGCATTTGTTATGGGCAGACGTTACACTTACCATCAGGTGAACGCTTTGCTCGTTCCGTCAATTTTTTAAATAAAAAAAAACAGATAATATTTTACATTTATAATATTATATAATGATTAAATGAGAAATATTTTTGCCGTTTTTCTCCAAAACCACAGAATGTTTCTTTTTTTTAAATTTATTTTACGATTAAAAATATTATAACACTAGCTGACTTCGTCCGCATGGATATAGGTTTTACAAATATCCCGTGGAAACTGTTTGATTTTTTTTGGAATAAAAAGTATCCTATGTCCGTCTCCAGGATGCAAGCTATTTCAGTGCCAAATTTCGTCACGATCGGTTAAGTGGTTGAACCGTGAAAGATAACAAACAGACAATGGGTCTGTCCCTGAGAAATAACTTTCGGATTCGGATAGCTGAAGGTTTGTTTTAACCTAAACTTATATACGTAAATAGAGCTTCATAGTACAGCTGAACTCGCGGGCCAGGTGAAAACATTTTAAAAAATGTGTCTCATAGTCATACAACGATCATGCAAATTTATTGCTTAAGGCGTGATGCGTTCCACAAACAAACATACAGACAGTTCTAAAAACGATAGAAATGTATTTAGTTACTTATTTTTAGCCGACCCCAATCATTTATTTCACAGAATTTCTAAATGTACAGACACGTGAAGTTTACAGATTTATTATATGTTTAGATATTATCTAAGTTCCTGCACCTATTTCAAGTTCTCACTACTTCTTTGTTGACTGGTAGACAATGCTTATAGGCATTAAGTTCACCCTTCATTACCTTTTATATAAGGTTAAACCAAACAAATTTTTTTAGACCTGTTCGTAAATTTTTTAAGGTATCACTAATTCAATAAATAGCTTAATAGGCTAATTTAAAATGCGTCCAATGAAAAACGCAGATTTACGAGTTTCGTATTACGATCGTGTACGTATAAGTGTGTTATTCGTATGTGCAAGTGTGTGTAGGTACGTATCTTCTACTTAAGTAATAATACAACGACACATGAATTTTACTTCCATTTTTTTATTTACATACATACAGTTAAACCTTTATGTTTTATTAGCGGTAGGCAAAGACCATACCCGTAGCCCACTTTTGGCCCCCGTGACGGATGGCGAACCCTGCCGCCGCCATTTTGGAACGATTCAAAACATTGTTACTCCCCATTGAGTTCCCACAATCAGTATACAGCTGACAGCATTGCATATTATGGTGTTATTCTACACGAATATAGGCCGTCCGTACTATACCTTAGTCGCCTTCTTCTAACGACACCTCGGTAGGAGAGTGGAGATAGGCTATTCTACGCTGCCGGACACCTATCTGCTTTTAACAGAGGAAAAAAATATTTTTATTTAATATTTTGCGTATATGTGACTTAATAACTCGAATTGGAGCACCGTGGCGCATTCTTCGCGACTCTAAAATCCTCTCAGAAATGAAAGGAGACCTGTGCTTAGCAATGGGACATTTGAAGGCTTTTATTACCTGACATAATACAGCTCCAAATTACGTTTCTTATCAGATATATCTTAATGAAAACAGTTGTTAGTTGTACGGTCACTAGTAATTGCAAGCGCATCGCATATCCCCGCTAGCACGCAACTTATCATAGCACCCAGACGCAATTGACGTGCAGCCGATGATAGATGAAAGCTTCCTTCTGATGGAGGCTCCGTGTGGCGCAAGGGGCGTGTAATTTACATAAATAACCCCTAATGGCCCGACCAAGCGCATTAACTGGAAGACTTAGACGTTAATCCAATCCAGGCTCGGAGAATTGAGTGATGGGATTATAATTATTCGGTGAAATCGTTACCTTGTCCCTTTGAACGCTAAAAAAGTTTTCTTAGTTCTTTGCTCGTAATGTAAGGGAATAAGATTAATACATTTTCATGTTTTAAAAAGATACAATACTTCTTACTTTTATGAAGTTATTTGATATTTCTAACTCGATAATGTACACATCTTGTGCTGAATTTTCCTTATGTTTTTAGTCAAGTACGAATAACTACGACGGCTTAAGCATTCAAGAGCTTCAAAACGGTTGCGATAATGAAAACAGGCGTTGCCCGAAAAGGTTCATTTGAGAGACCCGAGACGAATGTGAACAAATTTCCTAAAGTAATACACATTTAACTAAACGCTGCGACATCACACGTCTCGCTCATTACCGCCGAAATCCTTCGAGAACTTTCCGCGCGTCAAGATGGCGCCCTTATTTTAATTCCCGCCAAATAACTCTGGATTCAGCAATAAAACATATTAGGCGAACGACAGTACGTGTTCTAAAATTTAATAAGAGGGCCGGTATAAGATCATTCTTAATACTCGCTTACCAACGAACGAAGTTTCATTCGCCTGAAAGTAACCTTAGTCTTCGAAACAATTCCTACATTTTAAATTTTCTTTTTATAGAAATCCGATGTTGTTCGTAAAACCGTTAGGTACTCGTTGGGGAAATAAGGTTCTCCAGTGGCAACCTCGTACCGGCAAACGCAGTGCAGGGCGACGTGCCACTAGGTGGAGCGACAACCTGTACGGTTTGGTGGCCTGTGAGGGATGCCCATGTTCAGCAGTGGATTTATAGATTTCATCATCATCATAATCATTTCAGCCTCATCATTAGTCCACTGCTGAACATAGACCTCCACCATAGATTGCCACAAAAATTTGTAGCTCTCATTTTGGGGGGATTTCGCCATAGTTGCCAAGCGAGGCAGGCAAGTCGGCAACCGCATTTTATTTGTTCGGATGTTACAGGGAGATGCTGCTGCCCATCTTCTGGTTTTAATTTTCCCTTTGTCGACTTTTACGACACCCACGGGTTGAGATGGGGTGGTAGATTCTCTTAAGCTGCCACCAGACAGTAGTAGTTATAGATATAGAAATGACAATGACAAAATCGATTAAATTGAACTTAAAGGTATAGGGGTGTGAGTGTCGATTTACGAATTACATACCGCTGACAACGTTATTTGCCAAAAGCGTACTCTCACTGTTCACTGGCGAAATCCTCACGCTATATTACGTAAGTACGTAAGTTCTTAAGTACACGAGTACGTAAGTTACAACTGTAAATTATTTGTGTGTCAATTACTCGTTGGTTATGGGTTTCAATTCAAGCCGAAACTAAATTTTACGCAATACACCATATTTTATTGATCAGGTGTGAACGTATTGTCAGTATTTCTGAGGAAGAGAGTTTTTTTTTTATTACATAAAGTGACGAACCTAGCAAAACGTTGACCTGATGGTAAGCGCAACGTCAGACCGAAACTAATGCTGTGTCACCCAGAACATTTCTGTGTGACACTACTCCAGTACTCCAGGCCCACTGTGCCAGTGTTTCAGACCGAAACACGGTAATGCTTGCACACTACGACTTCGCAGCGGAATTGCTGGTCCAGCCGTGGTACCTATCTAGACCGATTCATGCACAGGAATCCCACCAAAATAACAAATGTGAGTGTTTGCAATGGCGCTGAAAATTATAGTATTGTAATGGTTTCTTATATTTACGCTAATACTACACATTCAAATAAAACTATTTTTACGGATTTTATCGCGTTTAATTGAAACTATTTATAACTCGACGTTTCGAGCGCTTTACACCCATGGTCACGGGAGGACTGAGGTGACAGATGTCCTGATGTCATAGTTAACTCGGGGTACCTTTAGCTTTTAATTATTATTTTTAGTCCGATCTACGCAGAAAGAGCTAACTGTGTCTCGAAGCCTTGCAGTGGTATGATTAGTTTTTGATATAATTTTATTAATAATAATTAAATTAATAGTATTGTATTAAATCCTTGCACAGTTGGCGATGAAATGCACAAGAATAATCTCCTAGTAGTAATTGAAACATAAGGCTGCGGTCGAAATCGGCTAGGCGTTCAACATTCAACATTTCACGGCATATTTTCCTACTTAGCTAATAAACACCGACATTATTTAGTATGTTACTCATCTTCATCGACGTGACAACCGCTTCGCTAAGTATTCAGCTCACAGTCTGACTTCTGTTGAGACATAGGTTCGATTCCAAAGCTAAATTATATTTACACAATACTTGACGGGTCTAGTGGTATTGTGTTGAGTTCCGCTCCCTGACCATTGTGAGAATCATAAAGATCTAGATAGAAGTCTACTTAGTTGCTTTAATTTTACTTTCATGACCGAGCAATTATTCGTTCGTTCGCTGCGAGCAAACCACCGTCACACGATTTCGTTCATAACAAAAAGGAAGTAAGTCGCGAACGTTACGATCAAAGTTCACGATTCAAGGAATAACAATGAAGGAAGTACTAATGCTACCTGAAGACGTTTTAACTGCGAAAGTATTCGAAAAGATTACACTCGAGCGTTTACTTTGACTTTAACTACGCTATATTTATTTGCTGCGCTAACTTTAACCATTTTTGATCTCGACCTAATTTTAAATGACTTTCGGTTTTATTGTTATATCAATATTTTTGTAATTTCCCAAAAAAAAAAGAATGAATTCACAGAAATTCACAGCCACCAGCATTGCAAGAGCTACAAAAAATCTTAAATAATACAAATACCCAATAACAGATTCTTTTTTCATAAATTTACAGAGTTCATAATATAGTCGCCTATAACTAAAATATATATAAACAATAACAAAATATGAGCAAACCAATAAGATAAATAAGTAATGTAATGTGTGTTTGTTTGTGGGTGTTTCGTCGTGTGTGTACGTGTCAATTTCGAAATGAATAATTGGCTATGGTGTAATATATAGGTTGAAAAAAGCATGTAACTATTAATTATGTATTAGAAATTTATTAAAATCATGTACATTCTCCTCTATTAATTACCTACCTACACATTTTATTTTTGTAAACTAGAAACAATTGAATAGTAGTTTGTGATTTTAATTATATTTCTTTTTTATTTAAAACTTTGAAAAACTCTTTAAAAAATACAGCGCCCGCTGTGTCCCTTGAACGCCGCGCCGCCGCCCGACTCCATGCAATATAGGAAAAAATCCACACAAATCAATATTCTAAATTTTAAGTTACGCCGATCGAAGCGTTCGGGGAATAGCTACTCGTAGTAATATATAAATATTCTATTCAGTGCTTCACTTACTAAGCCGTGATAGCTCAGGGAGCCGTGGTAGCTCAGGGGCTAGACGCTCGCTTTAAATTACGCGAGTGACCTGGGTTCGATTCCCGGAACCGGCACCACTAAAATTGTTAATTGCAATTTTAAGTGCTGACTTACTACGTGCTCGGCGGTGAAGGAAAACATCGTGAGGAAACCTGCATGTCTGAGAAATTAAAAATGTTTCGAAGACATGTGAAGTCCGCCAACCCGCATTGGAGCAGCGTGGCGGATTGTTCCTGGCTCCAAAACCCTCTCAGAAATGAGACGAATTCTGTGCTTAGTAGTGGGACATAAATAGGCTGAAACTTTACTACTTTACTTTACTTACTAAATAACAAACTGAACAATACTGCACTAATCGGCCTCAGTATATCTCCGGATTAGGTCCGCACAACCCAAAATCGCACCTGGGCGCAGGATATTGCCAACATCTGCCTCGAATTGCAATTTCGGTGCCCACCGCCCACTCGGGGCAGCCGAAATCGCCGCTATTAGTACGGTAATGGCAGCGTAAATAGCCGACCGCCATTGATATTCGTGCTAATTTATCGCCTCCACGAACAATCGCTTAGAAACGATCGCCATATTTTCATAAGCCGCTTGCGACACCTTTAAATGGTGGTGACCTTTTAATAATTATTAATAATATTACACTTATAATTTTTTTTAATAATAAATATTGAGTAAATAATTTAAATAATGGTTTCTTATATTTACTCGAATTCTAGACGTTTCGGGCGCTTTACAGCACCCATGGTCACGGGGGACTGAGGTGACAGATATCCTGATGTCATAGCTAACCCGGAGTATACCAAGCATACCACTGCAAGGCTTCAAGACACAGTAAGCTCTTTATGCGTAGATCGGACTAAAAATAATAATTAAAAGCTGAAGGTACTCCGGGTTAACTATGACGTCAGGACATCTGTCACCTCAGTCCCCCGTGACCATGGGTGCTGTAACCGTCGGGTTATAAATAGTTCAAATTAAACGCGATAAAATCCGTAAAAATTGTTTTATTTAAATGAATATTTGAAACTTAACCTGGTCCCAGAGTTATTATCTATAACAGACAGAAACAGGCACTTCTATTTATACGGGTATATGATGTATGTACATATAATATCGTCGTTTTATATAGCGTTTGCGTAATATCGCCTTCAACATAAAAGACTGATCACGCAAAAAAGATTAGCTATGGTTAATTGATTTTTTATTGTAGAAAGTGACGAGCTAAGCAAAACTTTCACTTGATTCTAAGTGCAACGTCTGCCCAAAACGAATGCTGTCTTTAAAACATTTCTGTGTGGCACCACACTTCGCTCGTCACACTAAGGCAGTTCTTAAGTCTCATCGGCCCAGTAATTACACTAGCTCTCAGTGCACTTCAGACCGAAACACTGTAATGTTTGCACACTGCGGTTTCACGGCAGAATAACTGGCCCTAGGGTGGTACCTACCTAGACGGATTCTTGCATAGGAATCCTACCACCAGTTAATATTCGATTTGATTGTCAGCTGCAATTTTAAGGAAAAGCCTTTATTACAAGAGTCGCTATCACAAAAGCTTCAAGTGATCCTTTGTGTAGCTATATGATATGGTATCAGTGTTGGAACCTCTTTAATTGAACCACGAAGAAAATCCAGCTTCATTGACCTCTCTATGTCGAAGCAGATCGCACAGAAAGCTGCGGAAAGTAACCGTTGTGGATCATCTTACGATTGGCAACACGCCTGATCGAGCTTCCTGGCTGTTAACGATAAAGAGTCCATAAGTTTTTTTTACTAGAGTGAATTGACGACGAGAAAGGTTTTTTTTAGAAAACGGTATATTTCTGTTAGAATATTTAACTTTGTAAGTATTTCAAGGAGCAAAAGTTGAATGAGAAAAAACTGTCTTCCGTAATTAGTAAAAAAAAATATAATAATTAATTATTTATATATAATTCAATAACTGAGTGAGTCGATATGTGCACATATCCAAACGCATATCTTTGTCGATTGAATTGCATAATTCTGACTTTTATACCTCGAAAACCAATCTTTTAGGTCTAAATATGTTAAACCAAATGTGGGTTACATTTGGTTTAACATATTTATCACAAAGAATAAGCTTAACGTGACGCAATACCTGTGGCTTCCGAAGTAAGGTTGTTTATATTCGGGATCTTCTATGTAGCCTATGCACAGTGCCAGTTACACTACCACGGCGCAGTAATACTGTGCAAACATTAATGTGTTTCAATTTGAAGACCGCGGGGACTAGTGGTCTATCTAACTATTACATCGCACGCAATAAACGATGCCCCACACTAGGATTTCTGTGTGTCTAGGATGTGTTCCACAAACCTAAATTTCACATGTACACACACCACAAAACACAACCAGGCCCGAAAACCAACAACTTGAGTGTTTGCACAAGAGTCGGTTGAGGCTCGGATTCGAACATGGTAAATAATACAAATGGATATTACAACTGTTTTACATTTGATAGGTCCAAGTCTTGTAAAATAATTTAACGTCACATCAATTTACTCTCGCGAGCGTCAAGTCGGCACTCTGTACGTTTGAGAGCAAATGCGAGGAGGGATCGTCGTCACATAGAGCGGATTCATAAGCAGCGGCAATTTATTAATTTAGTAATATAGTAGCTTTGAACAGTACAAACATTGTAAAGTTTTTAAAATTATTAATTCTGAGTTTAAAAGCTAAAGTAGGTACCACCGCAGAGCCATGCTTGGCTCGTCGATTGACTTCATAAAAATACCAATGGATTACCTGCATTCACCGGTTTCTTCTTTTTAGCTTAGAATCGTGTTTTGAATTAATCTCAGTCAAATCCAGCAGTAGAATTGTGGTGGGCTTGTAGATATACGCTGCTCCAAAAAAATAAGTAGTGTATTAATCTGCCAGTGAGACGCAAAAATATTGAGATTAATTTTTAGTATAGGCAGAATATTTTTTTGATTTTATTTTTTTTGACACCCGTTACATCTTATTTCCCGCGGGGGCGAAAAGTGGGCTAGGGGTGGCCTTCTTTTATTTGGGAAAAAGGCGTGTACGTACGTACAATTATTGGTAATGTTTCATTGCACTTATAATACTTTGAATTATTTTTAAAACCGCCTTCATTAGATGCGCTATCAGAACCATCGCACACCTATCTGAAGTAAGCAGTCTAGTGTTCGAGTACCCGAGCACGGCGTGAAAGACCCGATTAAAAGCGTCCTTTATACCAGAAAATGAATTAACAGAAGTTGTTTCTTTGCAGTGTCGCCTCTTGCCGATATATTGAAGTTATTAAACTGTTTTAATTATATTTATTCCACTGCAATAATTGAAGCCGTGGTTGAATAAAATTAACCTCACTTTCGATTTTTAAACTTGCCTAGAATAAAAAAAGAAAAAACAGTGTGTATATAAGGACATTCTTAACTGAAATACATCTATCTCTCTTTCGAACTACTCATGTCTAAGAACGAATATAATTTTAAAACTGTTTTTTATCTATATTTATTATTTATTTCACACGAGGATTGAATCTATGTTGTTTTGTAAAATATGATCATTACGGATACAGATCCTATATGGTTAACCGATGAAATTCGCTCAATCACAAACATAACCTGGGACAACAATCTGTGACCAATAAAAATATTTGGTCCGACCGGAAATCGGTCCCTCAACCCGTAGTGCAGTAGCCAGTCGCTAAGTTACTAGCGAGTATTTTTATAATTAAAAATGTTTTATAGTAATCCCGGAACCTACTTATTCTGTGTTATACAGCAGTTTCTCGAAAGATTCTGGATATATATCTTAAATTTAAACAAAGAAATACGCGGCCACTGCTAATATGTAGAACTCCGTTATTTTATATCACGGAACTGAAAAATTAACCCTCCGGTATGAGTATGTAGAAAGGAAACGAATGTATCGTGTCCGCTTACTGGAAACGTAAAATAATTAGCTCTATCTACGCCTAGCATGCCTACATTTCGTAATCCGTCGACCCTGTATCCTCTGACCTTTTGTTATCGGCAGTTGGGCTCCGAGCTCCTAATTGGGTGCTGCCGAGGGTAGCCTTAAAGGTGCCTGCTGACTTAACACACGACGACTTTGCATAAAAATATCTGGGTCGAAATACTACGACATTTCTTTTTAAAGAAATATAGCGTCAAATTGTTTTTTTTTGCAAACAACTCACATGACCTTTTTACATTTTCAACTTTACGTATATTAGAACTATAACTATGATTGTATGTATTAGTGTTTCATGTAATTTAGAATTCGGCGTTTAAATTTTCATTTCATCCATCGAATATTAAATCTAGCATTGTAATCTGTTGCCTCATTTGATCATCTTCAACAAAATATGAAATATTTTTTTGATCGATAAGGTAACTCTGAACTCATTGTTAAAAAAAAAACAAATACGAGTATATGTAATCAACAAATAATATTTATTTTTTTAATGCTGTAAAATAAATATTTACTGGAAAGTAAAATTTTGTATAGAGGTATTTGGATTCCGCGTTCGGTAATAGATTGATTAGTAATTTGATTTAAAACTGAATCTATAATTGTGAGATGTCGATTGATGACAAAGAACTTTTGTGTTTAACTCTTGTGAAACATTCGATGAATGGATCTATGATCTTTATCAAAGATCTTAGTATTAATAACATGAACGTACAAAGAAAATTCTAATGATTATCAACAATCGTATGTACTGCTTATTAATCGGGAACACACGCAAACTTATGAAAGCATATTTTTTATTCCAATTATCTTCACGGTGTACATAATTTTCAAACACGCTGCTTTTATACCTATGCTCGTTCCCATGACGAAACGTACCGCAGGTGCGTCTACCCACCTTCCTAATATATTAAAAATTTAGAATCGCAGACCGCGCCGAGCGGATCCAGGGGATCTCGTGTGCGTTACGATGTGTTAAACAAACAAGCTGGTTGTAAATTATGCGCGATAATGGAAATGGTTTAGGTAGAGGCCTCACCTGTCAAAGTTTCTTGTTAGGTATCTATACCTACATAAGGTTGAGAACAAGTGCTTTTATATTGATAAAAACAGACTCCATGTGAACATTACGAGTATACAATTTAGTAGAATGTGTTCTTTACTTGTAGTCATTTTATTCTTTATATTTTTGGATAAACAGTCCACATAATATAATAAAATTTTGTATTCTTTAAGAAAAAAACAAATCAGGACCCCTCGTTGTAATTATTTTTCATTTAAGCAGCTGGTTTAGCGAGCATTAGCATTTTTTTAATCATCTGGACAGTTGTAACCCGTAACTCGAATGCAATAACCAAATGCTCTCAAATTAATACCCCGGCGCATACTGCCACGGCATAAACCAGAACACAATTTTAGGCGGCAATCCTCGCATTTAGGCTAATTAAGAATACAAATTGCTAGAGGACTGTGTGAGAAGTGAAAAGCGGATCTAATTAATCGGAAAATAATAACGAAACGTTATTAAAAATAATCAACGACGTCCATTAACCAGGGATTATGGAGTTATATTTATATGTCATCATAGGAGTCGTATTATTATTTTATTATTTAAAAATTCTGTGTAATAATTCAACTTTAAATACAAATTATGTATCAGTTTAAATTGTAGTGAATGTTAACATGTTATGTAAATATACTCGTATATATATTGCATTATAAAGTCACGAAACGAGCAAAACGTTCACCTAAAGGTAAGTGCAATGTCTGTCCATAGAAAATGCTGTGTCACCCAGAAAGTTTTTGAGTGATACCACACTGCACCCGTTACCCTGAGGCATCAGTTCTTAAGTATCATATGCCCAGTAATTACACCAGCTCTCGGTACCCTTAAGACCGGAACACAGTCATGTGTAGTTTTACATAGATTGTGACCTCCAAAAATGCACTCCCTGATTTCACAGATCCGCATGCAGAACATAAAATGGTGTAAAACTATGATGGATTTCCGCAAAGTAACGCCTGCTTCTATTAAATATATGTCTAAAAAAATGAAATACGCCACTGTTTGTAAAATACATCGCTGTCAAACCCAGCGCTACAGGTTTTTATAAATGTGATTCATAGCCACGCTCATCTGGTCAAGGGTTTGCGCGACGCGGTAATTTGTCGCGACCGCCGCGAGGGTGCAACGCCGCCATATTCCGATGCGTATTGCCAGTTATCAATTACGTTCTATACACAGTAAATTGTTACTGTCAAGCAACACAATTGAAATATACGACACTCTTAAAAAGTAATGCGATTGAATTTCGACTGTTTCATTTTCTTTCTCTTAATCCGAAGATAGTCGTATTTATCAATGTAAATAATTTCTTGTGAATGAGCAGGACAACTTCATCTTTTTTGGAATAATAAAAAATTAAACTTTTTGTTTATCATTAATTTTCCAGTCGTAGCACGACGTGATTGGAGCGTATATATAACACAGGAAACTTAATTCATAATACGGGAGAAACCGGTATTCGATTCCCAATTCCGATACCACTAAAATTGTTACTTGAAACTGTAAGTACCTACTGTTTATCTCGTGTTCGGCAGTGAAGGAAGCTATTGTAATAATATCATGACATGTCAACCCGCAACTGAGAAAGGAGAAGGGGCCTATGCTCATCTATGGGCAAAAGGTATATAATATGTCACCTACATTCATTTGTTATAATATTAAATTGGAACATAAGAAATACACTTTTCACTTTTTTCTTTTTTTAAAAAAACCCTGCACAAACAACTAGACCCGAAAACCAACGATTTCTGTTTTGGCACCAACATTGGTTCCGGCTGGTATTCGAACCCAGGACCTGCGGCGTAGAAGTTATGTACTCTAACCACTAGGCTTTGTGGTCGTCTTGCATACATATCACCTACAAAATACAATAAAATAGATTTTAGAAAATTTAAATCAATAAAACGAGCTGTGTAATTATTATCGCATAACAATGACATTTGACAACTATTTTCTTTCAAAATATCTAATTCTTATTTATACAGTATAAAAAAATAAACACTTATTTCTATGTTCTTCTGATTTAAACGAATTTTTTAAATCAACTTCTCCCCTAACATATAAAATCATATAACACGGCCTCATCAATTGTATTGCAAATAAATTCGTCAAAAAAGTACCAAACCTCACAAAACACCCCCAGACCTCACTCCGGTCGATACGTTTCCGTGACTGGGAGCAGTAAAACGATGTTACCACGAAAAAAAAACACCGTCCGTAGAAAAAAAGTGAACATTAAATTATACTGTAATAAAAACCGCGGCCGCCAAACTTCAGGTGATCGACCCTGGTAATAACAAATTTGTGCCTCTAGATTTTCCACGTGGGAAATTTGCGAGGAAGGTGTTCGCTTATCAGGCAGAGTTATGGGAGGTCCTTTATAATGTGATTAATTTATTTTCATGGCTATAACTGTATTGCATTTTTGGGGTTATAGAGTAAGCTATTGACAATCCATTAGACCACTTTTCACACAAGCAGCATTTATAAGTAAAACTAAGAAAGAGTTTTCAATTACAAATTCCTATTTTCAACATGTTTCTTTACTAATTATAATCAATCAAACAGTATCTAATCAAACAGTTAAAGAATATATTCATTTGTCTTTACATTGTCAAGTTCAGTTACATAAGAAACATAAAACTAGGTAAGGTCTAAGTATACATAAAAGTACCCAAGTTAATACAAAAGTAAACAACGAATGAAAAGAGTTAATAATTATAACTAGATAAAGACCATTGACATTAATAGAGCTTGGCAAAGACGTTTAAAAATCTTCTTAAAAATAAATTATGAATTTAATTTTAACTATCAGTCGGCAATTTATTAAACGAAAAGAAATTCTGTTTGACGTCGATAACATTATTAATAATTTTAAAAATAGAACCCGCTAAAATTGCTCAGATTAAAAAAGTTAGAACAAAGAACTTTCACGTATTTTACTTTCAAATTGAAAACCGAATATCATTTCTATTCTAATTTTTAAACTCGATCAGAAATCGTATCAGAACCATATTGAAAAAGGAAAATTGCGTCCATAGATTTCTACGAAAGTATTCTTCTATTCGAAGTTATTGTAAAAGTTCATTCATTCGTTCACTAGCTTATCGAAATGAATTTGTTCGTGATTATGATGTTTTGAATAGGCCTTAAATTATTATTTATGAAATTGTAAAGTTTCTTTTGTCTTTGTCGTCATCCTGTAAACAATCGCCAGAAAGCGTCTCGAAATCTACTACATTAGAAGAAGTTGTTGCTATCGCCGCATTTCACTGACACTTTAGACACCGCTTTTTGTAATTGGACTTTAATTTTTTAGATTTACCATATTCGATACCTTCCTTACTAGGGATAATATATAGATGAGATGTGGGTATTGAATTCACATGCGTATCAGTTAACAGTTCGCGGACGCGGACAGTAAGCGGGAACGGAACTGGTCAAGATTGGAGGATACAATGATCATAAAAACGTTAAGTGAACTCTTATTACCTGAATTGTAAAATAGAACGAGGCAACGCACAAAACTCAACTGGTACTGTCCATAATCAACTCCATAACATTTTCTTTAATACTGTAATCTGAACTCTCAACGGTGTATTAATAATTAAGGAGGGTGGAATGATTACACCCGCGGAGAGTTTTCCTTTCGGGAATTATCTCCTAAGCCGACTGAGCGGGACGCCCAGCTTTTGTGGCGTAAAGTAAAACGGGGATTTACTAAATTAAGAAATGAGCCATAGACATTTATAATGTTTTGTTTTATGACGTATACAAATATAATAAATTGCAACATTACGAACCAAGTTTACGTACCAATTACGATCGCTCAATCTTACGTTACCATAAACATTTTATCGCGTTATATTTTACTATTTATAGCCCGACGTTTTGAATGTTGTACAGCACCCATGGTCAAGGATGTTAGACGTTTTGCTGTCATAGATAATCTAGGCTACTATCTTTTAATTATTACTTTTAGTCCGATCTACGCAAAAAGAGCTTACAAAATTCTGCCATAGTATGCTTGGTTTTTGATTTAATTTGATTAAAATTATAGGATCCTTAGCTGCTGATAGTACGCAACCGTAGTCTCTAATGAAATTAGGATGTTTTTTTTTTATTTAATAATAGCCGCGAATCATCTTTGGCATGAATTTGTGTACTTTTACCAGGCTTTGTGGTCTATCAAATCTGACATAATGGTCCGAATGATCGTGACCATAGTTGCAGACTGCAGACTTTTTAGACCGTAGATCAAACCAAAATTGATAATAACATACAACACACAAAAATAGTTTTCGCGTTTAAGAAATACTTATCAGTAGCATAAATGGTATACAACTAAATTTTAAATAAGAATTTTAGTTACATTTAGGTTCTTTTTGGAGACCCAAACATGCTTAGTATATTTAAGATTCTATTTTCGTTACTTTAGAAACGTTTTGAATAAAAAAGTGTAAACTTTCATAAACAACTTCCTAAATGCACCGTACCACTACATTTATGAGATTAACAAAAGAGCAAACAAATTTGGTATTTAGCATTAGCGATAAATTTCTCTATATTCTAATTCTGGTATATAATTAAATCTTATTTACACTTCGTACAACTTGTAAATATTTTTCAAAACTGCCAACGTCAACACTCATCGTTACCAACAGCATAAAACAAACATGTCAATTCAAGCACAATTGATACGTCGAACGTGTGACAGTGACAGCAGCGGCGTCGCGAACGGACGTCGACCACTAATGAAGTGCTGAAGGACGGCGAATACTCTTTATCGTCTGTCTCTTTTTTACACGCAAACAGGGCTGACGAATGTTTTTTCCAATTGACATTAAATAAATGAAAAAAAACATTTAGTAATATTACTTTCTTTATAACCATTTTGAGGTATTCGCTTTGATATAAAATTACAGATTGCTCCTCGACACAAAATACATATACTTATCCTTAATTCGGTTGCTATTCTCTTGCGCAGAAATATATATTATTACAACGGATTAGAATTCCATCTGGAAACTCGATTTGCAGAATAAATAATTTTACCAAAGGTATGCATTCGTATAGTAGGCATTCTACGCGCAGTGTGCAACGCTATCGCCTACATTAAAGTATAAACAAGCTCATCAATCTATAGTCGACTCATGACACCCACGGGTAAAAATGATAGTTGAAACTTTTGTCCCATGCACACGGGACGGTACATCATAAAAACTTTCGTTTTACAAACTTGAGTCGTATGGACGGAGATTAAAGCCCAAAATATTACGTAGTTTTAAAAAATATTTCAAAATTATATTACAATGCAAAATAATATATAATACTTCACGCACATTTTATTAAGTAAAACATACTGATATTATCGTTAGTTTGATGTGTCCATTAAAAAACACGTAATCACATCGTAAGGCTTTTTCGTTACGTTTATAGAATTTAGACATAGTTCACCTGCTAAGTGATCATTGCGTCTCATAAATCTAGGCAACGTTTATCCATCGCAAACACACACACACACAAATACGCGCCCGTTCACGCACACGCAAGCGCACGCTCATTCGCGCACACGCATGCGGCAGCTTGGTGGATATTAATAAATTATTATTATATTAATATCCTCGATAAATAATCAAAATGAAACGCGTTGTAACAATTAAAGTCAATGATAGAATGATAGAATGCCTCATTGCTACTAATTGCGTCTCGACACTTATCATATAAAAAGCAGTGTTATTCTGTTACCTTTAAAGGGTATTGTTTTCCCGGTCATGACGACCCATTTGCGTGCGCAACCATTGGCAGCACGATTTTCTCATGCAATAGGCTTCAATTAAAACTTCCACTAGCAACCCTGCGCACTGATTCTCTTTCTCGTTCTCGCGTAGAATATGCAAATCTCCTTCCGCGGATTATTCTGCGCCCGCCAGTTTGATCCATCCGCGTAATGAAGTACGCTTAGCAGATCGCAGCGCCTTTTGTTTCCTTGCAGAGGCTTATTATGTTTATAAATTAAAAAGTATCCCATTTTAAGTCTTGAAAGGAGAACAAACACAAAGACCACCTCATTTGAGAAAAGAACTTAATTTAATGTTAAATTAGTTAAAAAGTTTGGACGATGAAAAGAAAATAGGGTAGGTTCATCTCTGTCATTTAAAAAAAACATTTCCGTAGTTTTTGCGTATTTACTAATAATATAAATTGATTCATAACTAAGGCTGCCGCATAACATTTACTGGTGGTAGGATTCCTATGCATGAATCCGTCTGGGTAGGCTCCACCCCAGGGCCAGTTATTCTGCCGTGAAGCAGTAGTGTGCAAACATTACTGTGTTTCGGTTTGAAGGGCACTGAGAGCTAGCGTAATCACTGGGCATAATGAGACTTAAGAACTGATGTCTCAGGGTGACGGGCGCAGTGCGGTGTCACACAGTAATTTTCTGGGTGACACAGCATTTGTTATGTGCAGACGTTACACTTACCATCAGGTGAACGTTTTGCTCGTTCCCTTACTTTTATGAAATAAAAAAATAATTAAGGGTGGCAAAGTGAATAAGATACATTGGAATTATTCCTAATTTTCTATAGATAATATGTAAAGAACAAATATAGTGTTTACTAAATAAAGTCAAACCGTTCGAGAGCAGCAAATCAGATGGTTATTTGAGTATATCCTGCCAACTTCAGAGAAGCCTTACAGCAGTGGACGGTTTAAGGGATGATAAAGACGACAACAATTTTAATTAAAGAAAACTAAAAGGGGTAACTGTCAAGGTTAAGCGGTGTTCTGTTCGTAATCTATACTAATATTACAAAGCTGAAGATTTTGTTAACGCGCCAATCTCAGGAACTACAGGTTCGAATTAAAAAGTTATTTTAGTGTTCGATAGCCCATTTGTCGAGGAAGGCTATAGGCTATATAACATCACGCTACGATCCTTAGAGCGGGGCACAGCTAGTATCTAATATTTTAATTAGAATTTAATTAGAATTATATTGGTGGTAGGTAGGTAGGTGCCAGTACTTCTGCCGTCAAGCAGTAGTGTGAAAACATTTATTTATTTATTTTAATGTTTATTGTTTAATCTTTACAATAAAAGGATACAAAGGGCGGACTTAATGCCTTTCGGCATTTTCTCCCAGTCAACCCATGGTGACTGTGTTTCGGTCTCAAAGGCCCTGTCATCATCACAATTTCAGCCTATCACTTAGTTTAGTTTTAGTTTTTTTTAAAAAAACGATGCCCCACAATAAGATTTCTCCTATGTCGTGAGTACGTTTTACAGACATAAATTCCACATGCACAAACACCCAGACCCGGTACAACATCTAGGCCATACAAATATTTGTTCCGTGCGGGAATCGAACCTGCGACCCGCGGCGCAGAAGCCATGGGCTTAGCCACTGCGTCAACTAGTCCATTGCTAAACATAGGCCTCCCCAGTAGAGTCTCCCAAATGGGGGGATTTCGCCATAGTTGCCACGCTTAGCATTTTCGATCTGTCGACTTTTCTCTCTTTTTTTATAATAGAACGTGACTAGACGAGAAAAACGTTCACCTGATGTTAAGTGCAACGTCCGCCTATAACAAGTGTTGTGACACCTAAAATAATTCTGTGTGGCACCACACTGCGCCCGCCCCCCTGAGATCGCTCATCAGTTCTTAAGTCTCGTATGCCAAGCTTACGCTAGCTCTCAGTGCCCTCCAGACCGATAACAGTAATGTTTGCACATTACTCCTTCACGACAGAATAACAGGCCATGGGGTTGTACCTACCTAGACGGATTCCCGCAAATGAATCCTACCACCAGTGAGGTTATAGGGTCAGGGGTTGGGCGCTCGCCTTAAATTTCATACTAAGCGAATGTTCTAAGTTCGACCCCCAGTGCAGTCACTTCTAAAATTGTTCAGCAATTTTAAGTGCATGAAACCTATATGTCCGTGGATTAAAATATTTCGGGAACATGTAAAGTCCGCCAACCTGCATTGGAGCAGCATGGCGGACTCATTCCCGGCTATAAAAAATCTCTTCGCAATGAGAGTTATCTTCTGCTCAGCACTGGGACATTTATAGGCTGTTATGAAAAATTGGTTTTGAGCGTGAATAAAACCACTAGCTTTGCCACTGTGGCAACCGGTACGGTATCAACTATTTTCTTAATCAATTATTATATTGTTGCAGAATGGAGGAGACTGTGCGCTCTTTGCTTCAGTACAAGAGCCGCGTGGAAATTCTGAAGCAAGAGAAGGCGTCTCTGTCATCTGCTCTCGAGGTGAGTTCTTTTCTTTAGCTCTCTTTTACATCGTCACCTTTTTACAGCCTTTCAGATCATTCTTCCTCATATCTTTTCTTTTTCGTTTCTTAAAAACGATGCTCAACACTTCAATTTCTGTGTAGTGATTGTGTTTTCCTGACATATTTGTTAAGCACAATACGCCCGAAAACCAACAGTTTCTGTTTTTACACCAGCTGGAATTCGAACCCAGGGGCCGCGGCGTAGAAGTCAAGTACTGTGAACATTAGGCCACGCGGTCGTCAAATTATATTGTATTATACTTATCTCCTCAATGCGACGTCTTCGTTTAGGAATTGGGCAAAGTATTATAAGTTATTTATCAGTCAAACAGGCTCCCTTACGAAGATTTTCATCACTGCTCCGAGTTGTTGTTGCTGCAAAATAGTCATCACTCAGCATATTGTTGTAGTCAAAATCACAATGCTGATTTTCGGTAAAAAAAAGTAAAGTTTCAGCCTATAAATGTCTCACTGCTGAGCACAGGCCTCCTCTCATTTCTGAGAGGTTTTTGGAGCTAGGAAGTATCCGCCACGCTGCCCCAATGCGGGTTGGCGGACTGCGCATGTCTTCGAAATATTTTTTTTTCTCAGACATGCAGGTTTCCTCACTATGTTTTCCTTCACCGCCGAGCACGTGGTAAATCAGCACTTAAAATTTCAATTAACAATTTTAGTGGTGCCGGCACCGGGACTCGAAACCAGGTCACTTGCTCACTATGAAATTTAAAGCGAGCGCCTAGCCCCTGAGCTACCACCGCTTCTAGTTACCACTAGCTACTAGCACTAGCTGCTACACGATTTGGTAATGACGAAAAATTTACAGTTGGATAAGGACAACCAGCTTTTCCTTCAGTGGAAAGCATAGAAATAAGTGGTGGTAGGACATACATAGGAATGTAGGAATCCGTCTAGGTGACACGTCTACGTGACCACAGTGCCACTTAATCTGCCGTAAAACATTACTGTGCCAACACTAATGGGTTTCGGTCTGATAGCTAGTGTAATTATAGGGCATATGAGACTTAAGAACTGATGTCTCGGGGTGATGAACGCAGTTTTGTACCACGCAGAAATATTCTGGGTGCCACAGCATTGGTAACTGGTAGACGTTGAACTCACTATCAGATGAAAAGTCAAAAAAAAATAAGCAGTAATCGTCCTAGTGTAAAGTTCTATAAACTAGAATTAATTTTATTTAACATTGATGTCTAGAATTCAATAGCTCCTATTACATTTACAAGGGAATTAAAATTTAAGCAGGAAGTTTGGCAGAACCGGCGTCCAAGCTAATATATTTTTTGAATCTACGATAGTGCCGTAATAGGGTTCTGCCTCTTCCCGACTCGGCTACCCGTTAAGAGACATTAAAGAGCATTTATCGAGCTAGAGGGGGACAGGCGATTATTTTTGGATTATAACTGCCCTTGCTGATAGAGGAATTAATTTGTGAAAGTACCTACCCCGGACCAACACAAAAAGACCCCACCAATTTCAAACTTTGCCGCCGTCATGTCCTGTTTCTCTTTGATCAGCGCGGGGATGGAGAGGTCCGTTTCGCGTGGTCATTTCATAACTGGACGTTCTTTGAGGGATTATGAACGGCGGAGTGTGTTTGAAAAGGGGGTGCGATGTTTTTGCGTAATGGTTCGGTCACTTTCTTATTAGAAGTGGTGCTTAAGTACAATGTATGGTGAACGACAAAGCCGATTAGATGTCGAACGAAATTAAATTCTTTAAAACTTTCGTGGCAATTTTTTAGAATCTGTGAAGAATTTAACTATAAGGTGGTTTGAAATAAGGGACTTATTGCTGCTTACAGGAAAGAACACATGTTACTGTTAGGAATGTACAAAGCTACGTGATTTTTTTACGGAAGAGTGATCATTTCAAATTACTCACATAGATCATCATACAATTTTACATGTAATATTCTTTATGTAATACGGTGATATTAGAAAGGTTCTTCATAAGTATATATATAGTTTTTCTGAGTAACTATCTATTATTAATATCGCCTTGAAAATTTCAACCACTATAAACGTTGCTTGGCTAAATAGAAAGAAAATTAAGAACTAAAAAAAATCGTTTGAGAAGGCGTTAAGAATTCGAAAAAATTGGCAAGCAAAAATGTCTAAAATAATTCGAACTTAAAGAAGTATATTATTAGTATATTAATATAAAGGTGAATTTATTATGAAATTCCAGAGATACTATATAGTTTCCGAAGTCCTCTCACATCCAGTTGATCCCTTAAAGTTATTTCTCCAATGGGATAGGAGGGATAAATATTAAACCAATTAGAATACTAATTCAATGGAAAGGTAAATTAAGTTCATTATAATTCAAGTTAAGTTATAAGCCTTTTTTTTATAACAAAATGTTAGGTCTTTTTCTATAGATTACAGTTACATTTGCATAGTTCTTTCTGAAATCCTTGTATGGTGATTGTATCGGATATTAAGGTATATTATATTTTGATTGTAAATAGACACAGCAAGTTATGAACAGACACTGCGGAAATAAGGTGAAGTAACGCAGTAGACACAACGCGAACATAAGTAAACTGATACTGCCACCTAATGTCCCTAACCACAGCAGCACTACGACTTGGCAATACACACCACCAAAGTCAAGAACACGAAACGTATTTGGACACACAACGGGGCAATATCAAGGGCTAAAGGCCGTACGACAGTTAACCACTCAGTAAGCTCACTCGGCACTAATCATTTTCTATAATTATTTCTTATATTTACGCGAATATGACACATTTAATAAAACTACTTTTACGGATTTTATCGCATCTAGAATCCGTAAAAGTAGTTTTATTAAATGGTTTGTAATATTCGCGTAAATATAAGAAATCATTATGTGAACCAGTACGGACTGGAAATCGCTAATAAAAAATTAAACGCGATAAAATCCGTAAAAGT
Source organism: Luehdorfia chinensis (assembly GCA_019845155.1). Classification (NCBI taxonomy): domain Eukaryota; kingdom Metazoa; phylum Arthropoda; class Insecta; order Lepidoptera; family Papilionidae; genus Luehdorfia; species Luehdorfia chinensis. The sequence continues at coordinate 2,721,592 of JAHVAK010000472.1, forward strand.
AGTTTTATTAAATCATTCTTGCCTAATTAGCCATGTTTATCTCTTTCGCGATATGATATTCTAAAAGAAGTGACTGTTTCCGATGTGTCCCTCGCAAACTGTGACGCTGTATCCGTGTTTTATATGATCCCAAGCTTCGATACACTTGCATTCAAATATTTTTGAATACTTAATAAACTTCCTAAGGCCATATATTCTGAAGAATAAAAAACAGAAATAAATATTGGTATACACGATACAAAGTAGAGCAGAGAAAACGACCCTCGGCAACGAAACGACTGACAATGCGAATATTCTTAAAGCAGATATTAAAAATAGGGACATCTGCACAATGGGAGGCAGGCAGGTATCTTTTAAGAGTGAAATGGAAAAATCAAAATTCGTATTCGCCATTCAAATTCTCAGATAACGATGACGTTGACGCAAGGGGAGCGAACAAACAATGACCGAACGTTCGATCTGACGGAGCAGGACATGCGGAAACCAAACGCTAAATATAGAATGCAAGATTCCCACTGTTTGTCACAGTTATACAACCGATACTTAGACTTGAGTCTCCTAGATTCATTTTATCTACTACAACAGAAAGGTATGATTTATTATGACTAAATTTTATAAGCCAGCTTAACCGACTGGTTTCCCTCGAGGCTGATGTGTGGTGGCGGCTTAAGAGAATCTACAACCCCATCTCATCCCGTGGGTGTCGTAAAAGTCGACAGAGGGAAATTTAAAACCAGAAATGGGCAGCAACATCTTCCTGGAACTAGAATAAATAAACTAAGGTTGCCAACCCAAGCCAAGAGCGGCAACTATGGCAAAATCATCCAAATTAAAAGCTACAACTTTGTGGCAATCTATAGGCGGCCTATGTTCAACATTGGATTGGTGATAGATTGAATTGATGATAAGGATGATGTTGAAGATAAGTGATATACATTTCTGCATGGAGTTAGTGTCATACAAAGCCAAACTTTCTGTTGTCAAATCCTACACCGGTTCGCGAAATAACACTTTCTTTCGCTGACTTTCACGGACCCTGTAAAACATTCGTTGCATCTTTAACAGTAGTACGTCTGTTATTATTTAAACTAAGCCTACTCTCTCAACTCTCTAAACTCGTATAAGTTCTAGACTATTCCTATGTTCCATTCCATTCCATGTGACGGTGGCATGTGACGTGACATGTAAATAACTACAATACTAGTATTTAAATAATCAAATATCACACCCAATATTTTTTTTCTCTAACTTGTACTTATATTTTAAATCTGTGTACTAATATTTACAAACTACAATATCTTAAAAACAAACTTATACTTTAAAATAAACTAAATAAACTCCAATGAGGTGATGACCATGGTAAAAATACCAGCTCATAGTCCTTGTCATTGGTTCTTTATACATACATACATAAGATCACGACTGTATCCCATAAGGGGTAGTCAGAGACTGGGCACTCACTGCAAAAACAGATGACTGCCACAATCCACGTTTCACCAAAACAATATAATGCACTTGGTGTGATAGGTGGTGAGCCCATCGCCACCATGAGCTGTTGGGTGCACCGTGCAATTTAATTCCGGTTCTTTATACGTGAGCAAAATTTAAAATTTTTTTGGACGTATGGATGCGGGTGAAAATGGAATTGGTAATAATACATAAATACTCGTATATACAGGTCAAGCTAATAACAGCGTGTTAAGAATATTTTTATTTATTTTAAATAAAGATATGAAACGGGCGAAACGTTCACCTGATGGTAACTGCCCATAATAAGTGCTGTCACCCAAAACATTTCTTTGTGACACCACTGCGCCCGTCACCCTGAGACATCCGTTCTTAAGTCTCACATGCCTAGTGATTATGCTGGCTCTCGGTGCCCTTTAAACCGAAAGACAGTTATATTTACATTCTACCATATCCCCCTCTTATTTCAATAAAATGTAGATCAAGAAAGTGTTTATATGAGTGTATAGAAATATAATTTGTATAACACATCTGTTCATGAAAACTTAAAAGACATCATAGATTATTAAAGATGCTATTTTCGTGGCATATGCCCAATCTCAATCTGAATCTGCACATTCGTATTAAAAGGGAAACGCAATAGGAATCCAAAACTTCGCTGTACATTCAAAGGAGCTATCTACCAAAACTTTACTGCATGCTTGTAGGGGAGCGGACCAAATCGTCCACTTTAATGAAATATTTTGAATATCTGTACTTGATTCCTGCTTTCAAATTTCCCTACGTAGAACCAGTCAAGAAGGCTCGTACCTTCTCCGAGATTTATCCCTCTTTCGACGTATTTTGGATACCATTTTATGTTGGTTGCAATTGTGAGGCAGCGGGGTCCACGATGAATTTTTAATTCTGCAGCTTAGTGAATATTTGGGGAACAATTTGCGACTTAATATTGCAGGATGGTAGACGTCAGTCCCTTGTAACTTTTTATGGAATGTTTGAAGAGGATTTTTTTTTATAAATTTAACTGTCATTTCTAACGTTTCGGTAAAGTAATTTTCCTTTATATGTATTTCAATACTATTATAAAATTCTGAAGTATCTTATAAACCGATATCTTAAAACTGATTAATAAAAAATAACGTTCTTTTTATTGACTAGCTCACCTGCCGCGGCTTTACGTGGAAGTTACTGTGACGTTAAAGTCTGTATTGTGAGAAAAAGCACCAGCCATTTAGAAGTAAATGTTCGTAAAATCCGTTCCTAGTGAGGATCTTTGTCCCGAAAGGAATATATATATAGAAGACAGATAAAACCAGTGGTGTGCTAATTGTGGCTAAGAGGAATGAATAAAGTTTCCCCTTTCAAGTGCTGAAAATCATTACAAATTATGGGCTATCTATGGAAACCTTATTTTAACATGCAATAAACTAGAAGCAAACGATTCTTTATACAGAAATAGTAAATATATTTAATATATAGAGCCGTTTGTTTTTATACATCAGCCGCTAGGTGTCCGGCAGAGTAGTATTGTACGCGACAACCTTTATTCCTGCAGAAGACTAATACCATATGCAGTTCTGTCACTCGTGGGAACGCAATGGCGAGTAAGATATTTTTGACTCGTACCAAAATAGCAGCAACGGGGTTCGCCACCCGTCACGTCTCGTTTCCCGCTGTGGCGAAAACTGGGCTACGGGTGTGGTCTCTGCCTACCCCTTATATGAGAAAAAGGCGGTATTGTATGTATGTTTAAATATATTTAAAAACATATGACATATATAAAAACGTATGACATATATAAAAACAATATAACGATCTAGGTTCCGGTACGGTTTCTAAACTAAAAACGCGCATTCGCGTCGTTCTACGTTTTCACAAAAATTGTTTCGATTGGAATTCTCTGGCCAGTAGTAACTAGTAATTGAAAATAATTTATTTTTATTAGCCAAATAAAATAATAGTAGAAGCATCTACCAAACAAGTATAATGACGGATCTCTCTCTAATTTTTTACTGTTTTCTGGTTTGATGAATTGTCTGACCGTAAGTATGCAAATACTACACATAATAAGCTTCAACCCTATACAGAAAAGCATGGACCCTCGAACCAGCCCTACGGATGTGATCTCTGCATGACAACAAAACGAAAAATACTCAGAACTGTAATAAAGCCTATACAAATCGTAACAATCACTCACACACGCAACACCGCACCCGTTTTCGACTAATGCAAACACATTGGAAAAATTGTTCCGGGCCAAGTTAGAAGCGTTTTTAATCAAAGTATAAAGTTATTGTACATAATTCGATATTTATTTTGTTATGGAAGAACTTTACGAGATGAGCAAACAAAAAAATACTGATATTAAACGTCTATCCATTACAAATGCTGTGTCACCCAAAACATTTCTGTGTGACACCACACTGCGCTCACCCTGAGACATCAGTTCTTAAGTGCCATATTCCCAGTGATTACAATAGCTATCAATGCCCCTCAAACCATTACACAGTAATGCAATAAGAGAATTCGCTGGCTACCTTTTTTTTTCTTTTTTTTTTATTGTATAAAGTGACGAAACGAGCAAAACGTTCACCTGATGGTAAGTGCAACGTCCGCCCACAACAAATGCTGTGTTACCCAGAATACTGCGCCCGTCACCCTGAGACATCAGTTCATAAGTCTCAAATGCCCAGTGATTACGCTAGCTCACAGTGCCCTTCAAACCACAATAATGCTTGCACACTACTGCTTCACGGCAGAATAACTGGCCCTGGGGTGGTACCTACCTAGACGGATTCCTGCATAGGAATCCTACCAATCACATCACATAGATATATACCACGGGTCCAAAAAAATCAAAACAAAAGTAATAAAACACTTACACACGTCGTCTATTTCGCTATGGCCGAACAATCAAGTGTTTATACATACTATGTTTATATGTCGTGTTACGTAATCTGTCACATTACTTCTCTTTACAAATATTCTCTCCTTTTTGCACCAATCGTCCCCACCCACACATCGAAGGTCCACGACAGGGCGATGTAAGGACATTAAAATGGCGGAAAGCGGGAAATCGGCTATGCACAATGACTGGGGTTTCCCGGTTTAAAAGGCTCTCCCCCGCGCGCCTCTAAACAATAATTCAGCTTCACCCTTCCGAAGTGCAAGGGCGCAGTTACCGAGGGCAACGTTGTAGGAATGGATACAGCCTAGTATCGATACGAAAATTCACATTTTTTAAGAAATTTAAAGTCACAGAATACCAGCGAGACCACCACCAAGAACCTGCTATGTTTTATGTGATGTCATCCTGGTCGAATTTCGACAACAGCGACAATTTCCGAATACCGTGGAAAGCTATCAACTGCGCAGGAGATATTATAGTGCCTCAAATGTAAATGCAAACACAAAAGCAGTCACTCGTCCCAACCCACCCGCGCCGGAAGTAACTCTCATGCGATAAGATCGGAGGTAGGCTAGGAAACAGTGTCAACGAAACGGCGACAATCACCAAACAACCAGACCCGAAAGCAAAATGTTTGTTTCGCCTGGGATTCGAATCCAGGACCTGCGGCGCAGAAGTCGGATACTCTAACCACTCAGGCCACGTGCTAGTCAAAAATGTTTTTTATGTGAAGTGTTGAGACCAAGAAACCCAAGTACTGGTACAGTGATAATATCATAGTCCTCAGGGATGACAACGCATCTTCGTCGGGGTTAAATATAGGTGTCTATTACGTTGGATTACTGTTGTCTGGTACCATACGGTAAACTATGTGCATCGTTGTCAACCTTAGTTGCGTGAATAATGTATCTCTTGTAATTTTTATAATTGTTTTTACGATAACAATTATTATATTACGAAAATAAATATTGAAAATAGATCTTGAAAATGTATAGTTTTTTTTTATTTATTCTTTAATGGCAAACATTCACCTGATGGTAAGTGCAAAGTTTGCCCATAACAAATGCAGCGTCACCCAGAACATTTCTATGTGACACCACACTGCGCTCGACACCCTGAGACATCAGTTCTTAAGTCTCATATGCCCAGTGATTACATTAGCTCTCAGTGACCTTCAAACCGAAACAGTAATGATTGCACACTACTGCTTCACGGCAGATTAACTGGCCCTGGGGTGGTACCTACCTAGACGGAATCCTGCATATGAATCCAACCACCAGTAACGAATAATAAGTATTTTTCTGGCGCATAGCAAATTTTTGTGTGGGCTATAGATAATTGCTTCTGGTCTGGGTGTCTGTGTATATGAAATTTGTGCCTGTAAAACCCTGCTACTACTCAGGATATATCCTAGAGTGAAAAATTATTTTTAAAAAAATGGTAGTTACTTGCTCGAATACCTCACTTCTTAGTCAATTTACCGTGTAATATACATTATTGTTTATTAATATTAGGTGGTAAAAGACGCGTGTAAATTCATAGATCGAATGTGATTTTTCAGTTTATAATGTATCGATATTTCGGGGCAAGTACCGGAACAACACTACCGCGCCGGTCACGACTAGGGTGCATCACTTCAGGCGGGTCCCCCGCTGGCCGCGGCGCCGCGCATGTCAAATTTACACTTGCACTCTAATTGTGTTTGCCCGTTATTTGGTAACTTTATTTGTAAATACGCATTAAAAGCTTATGCCGCTATATGTGGGCTTACACTGCATACGTAATGAGTCATACCAGGAAAAACATTCATTGTATGTACTAATAAATTGGCAATAATGCCTTTAGTGGCACCGATGTCATATGTATATATATATATATATCATTATGTTGACTTCCACGTGGCCCAGTGATAAGAGCTCTGGTCCTGAGTTCGAATCCCTAAAAAAAACTGGTACATGAACCAAACATTTACTATAAATGAATGATTTCTTATATTTCAGCGTATTTTATACATTTAATAAAACGGATTTTGTCGGCGTAAATTGAAAACGTCGGCTTATATATAGTTAAAAATTAAACACGATATTAAATTTAATGATGATGCTAAATATAATGTAATTGTATGAAATAACACATTCTATGAAGGCAATATCTTTTTCATATAACTATTATAAGAGAACGAAATAATATAAACGATAATTCGTCTCTAATTCAAAATCATTTACTTTATAATTTGTACCGAACACAAGAACTGGCTGCTACAATGGAAATTAAATGCATTTCAAAACTGCTAACAAAGGACGCGGTCGTTTCGAATATAAGTTATTCACGAGCTGTTCAGCTGACATCATTACAGCTTGAGTTAGTTCAGGATATAGATCTGAATAATTCTCTTCTAGGCCTTGAGTATTTGCAAAACTACGTTACATAAAGTCAAATATTTTAGAGAATAGTTGTTACAAATTACAATTTAGAAATCAATTTATTATTCCAATGTACTTATACATAAATTTCGAACCAAAAATTGCCCAAACAAATCTACCATTAAAGATTAATGAACAACATATAGCTGACGTGAAGCATCGTCGCTCCAGGAAGTCTGCAGTCTGTGACCATGTTCTGGATCATCCCAACCATTACATCAAATTTGATAAACCACAAATCCTCACAAAAGAACACCGATTCCTACCAAGGATAATTCGGGAGGCTATTGAAATTAAAAAACATCCTAATTCTAATAGAGAAGATGGTTAGGTATTACCACCAGCTTGGGATCCTATAATTAATAAAATTAAAACAAAAACCAAGCATACTTTTGCAAGACTTCAAGATACAGTTAGCCCTTTCTGCGTATATCGGACCAAAAATAATAAATAAAAAGCTGAAGGTACTCTGGGTTAACTATGACATCAGGACATCTGTTACCTCAGTCCTCCCGTGACTATGGGAGCTGTAAAGCACTCGAAACGTCGGGTTATAAATAGTCAAATTAAACGCGATAAAATCCGTAAAATTAGTTTCATTTAGATTAATGAACAAATACTATTCTTGGTTTTTCTGATCCGCCAGAGAATATTAAATACTTGTAAAATTCCAACCGGTCATCATAAACAGCAGACAATCATACAAAATTTATTGCTGACACGTGTCACTACCAAATGTCATGATCAGTTTAGCTCGTTACCCTACACTGCCGAACATAAGCCCTTCTCTCGTGTGGAAGGCAATATATAACAGGGTCCAACTAGCCACACAGTGTCACCCAAAATTAATCGCAAATTTGTGGTACCGCAGGGCGCCACCCCGAGACGTACATACCCAGTAATTCCACTACGTACAATGCTCTTCATACCGTAACTGCAGAATAGCTGGAACATAGGCGGATTCCTGCAAAAAAATACTTCCACAAGTGTAGTCATGAATACATTACGACTAAGTATATAAATAGTATTACGATAAGTATTGTTTGTTCTGTTGTGGTGTAATCAGGTGCCATCCCCAAATGTTAAATATAATATCGTCAAGGGTGTTGTTGGTTTTCGGGTACGGTGGAGCTGTGATTATTCCCGGTCTATATGTGCTGTGATCCTACCTCTGATCTTATCGCAGGAGCGTTACATTAGGATAGATTAAGGGCGAGTGCGTGACTCTGTTTGCCTGTACACTTGTGACACTACATTATCTCCGCGCAGTTGATAGTTTCCGACAATATTCGGAAGTCGCAGTACATCGTATTATAATAATGTCATATTGTTATAATCAAGTTTATAATGTATTACAATAATCCCTAAATAAAAGTTTAAATAATGAAAATATCAGCCCAGTGACACAAGACGAAACTCTGAACAAACTAATCTAAACAGTCGTCGGATACAGAACTGAGTTAGGTCACAAAATTGAACTATGTCTCCCAACTCTACCGTTCCAGGAGCGAGCAACGGTTGCTTCCTCATAATTGAGTTGTCGCGTTTGCCTCTCTGATAGCAGCCCGCAGTCCCAGCTAACGAAACCAATTAGTACGTGACCATTCGCGCATGCGTTACGTCAAAACTTTGTTGAACTGTGGGAATCTAATAGTTGACATAATAATAACATCCTTGGTAAATCATCATCATCATTTAAATCCATCACAAGTACACTTCTAAACTTAGACCTCCACATTAAATTGCTATATACGACGGTCCTGAGCCACCTGCGTCCATCGACTTATCGCAAAACCTTACAATTCTTCGCTACATGTTGTTGGGAGTAGGCCCAAGACGGTATGCCAGTACGTGGTTGCCACTTTGAAACCTTTCTTCCCCAACGGTTATCGATTCTACGAGCTATAAGACCGGCCAATTGCCACGTCAGTTTGTTGATCCTGGCATCATCGCTACGAATTCTAACATACATACATACATACATACATAAGATCACGACTGTATCCCATAAGGGGTAGTCAGAGACTGGGCACTCACTGCAAAAACAGATGACTGCCACAATCCACGTTTCACCTAAATAGGTGGTGAGCCCATCGCCACTATTTCTAACATACAATAAAATAAATATAGCACTGTAGTGATAGGCTTTCAAATTTCATTTTAAATTATATTTATTTAATAGCAACATAGAATTGCCATGTAAATCAATAATCGCTAGTTAATGATAATAATGATAATGGGAACACGCCAGTCATAAGGTATTTGCTATCTCGGGCGCCGTCTCGTCGATTGGGTTAAAGATAATGCGTCGGCTCAAGCATAAACTTCGACGTCGACAAATAATATTTATTGCAAATAAATCTAGTTACCAACTAGCCATTGATTTTATTTATTACCACCACATTCAATCAAAACTGAGGAAGGCATTTATAATAAGCTTATAAACAAGATCTAGGAGTGAGCCCGCTAGGTCTATTTAGACTACGCGATACCTTTCGATAACTACCAGTTGTTATTAGAGCCAAAAAAACTATAGTGTCGTGTCGTACGCAAACACTTTACATTGCTTAATTGTCTGAACAGTCATTGATAGATACAGACATGGGTATAATGAATATTTGTTTATGAAAACACGAAAGCCATTATCTTATGTCTTGCACCAATATAAGCTTCGGCTGAGTTTCGAATTCGGGATCCATAACTTACAAGCACCGTTTGGTGGCGACTCAAGAGAAGACAATCTACCACCCCATCTCATCCCGTGGGTGTCGTTAAAGTCGACAGAGGGAAAATGAAAACCAGGAGATACATCTGAATAAATAAACTGCGGTTGCCAACCCGCCTGCCAAGCGTGGCAACTATGGCAAAATCCTCTTAATATTAAAGCTACAAACTTTTGTCGCAATCCTAGGTCCAGCACTGGAGTAGTACACATAGGCTGAAATGATGATGATGATGAACTTACTAGAAGAGTACACTCACTTATAGCATATGGTCGGTAGTGATAGAACTACAAAGATACAAGAAATCAATATACGGCTGTATGTAAGGAAGTAAAATTATGTGAACCAGGACGACGACAGACAACAAGAACTAAGGTACGATGGTAGTAAGGCCAAATTCATGTAACGGCCTAGTGGTCAAAGCACTGGATTTCTATGCCGCTGGTTCTGGTTACGAATCCCAGCCGGAGCCAAAGAAATTGTTGCTTTTCGAGTCTGGTTGTGTTGGTCTGGGACTGCATGTGAAATGTATGTCTGTTAAACGCTCACGATAAAAGAGAAATCCTAGAGTAGAGCGTCGTTTTTCTTTAAAAAAAAACTTTTTTTTTATTGTATAAAGTGACGAAACGAGCAAAACGTTCACCTGATGGTCAGTGCAACGTCCGCCCACAACAAATGCTGTGTCACCCAGAATATTTGTGTGACACCACACTGCGCCCGTCACCGTGAGACATCAGTTCTTAAGTCTCAAATGCCCAGTGATTACGCTAGCTCACAGTGCCCTTCAAACCGAAACACAGTAATGCTTGCACACTACTGCTTCACGGCAGAATAACTGGCCCTGGGGTGGTACCTACCTAGACGGATTCCTGCATAGGAATCCTACCACCAGTAAAAACCTGTGGAATTTGTGTAACACTATGCGTCCGAAGTTTCTGTCACATACTAAAATTTTACCCCTAATGCGCCGTAACCAGTATAACTTCTAATGAATGAATCATATCAAACTATAAAACACATCCGATAGATCTGTTCGAGCCAAACAATAAATGCTTAATTGGTAAACTAAAAATTGATTTAAAGAAAGTATGGCCTTGCTATTTCTAAAATCTGAACGACGTCGTACTGTGTACCCACACTTGTAGCCACTATTGTTATGTCGCTTGAAAACATATTGAATTCGTATTTTCCCGACAAGGTAAACGTTATTATTTCTACAAACTGCATATTACACAACAGTATATAAAACAACCAATAGAATAGACACGTGCGGTATATACCAGGAACGCATGACCGGGCAAAGGTAATGTGTACACTGCATGCCATGATTAATGGTAGGCGCGACGCCGCGGTTTAATTCTGCTTATTGTCGTTAATGTAATCAGTTCGCTGAAAGGCGCCCTCTGTTGCCCTTGTGTACGAAACAAAGCTCTACGTGAATTAATTCACATCGGTTTGGGACGCGGTTCGAATCTTCCATCATTAATCTTGTGAAAGTGCGACTTTTACAGTGATTATAAAGTTGTTTTACTAATTATGTATTAACGATAACAATGGCTCTGTAACAACGTTAAGTGAAGACGATCACTTACAATATCTCATCCATACTAATATTATTAATGCGAAAGTAACTCTTTGTCCCTCTGTCTGTTTGGTTATCAGTTCATAGATTGCCACAATAGTTTGTAACTCTCTTTTTGGGAGGATTTTGCCATAGTGGTCACGCTTGACAGGCGAGTTGGCAACCGTATTTTATATGTTGTAATAAATGATCTGTTCAAAATTTGGTTCTGACGCGTATTTATGATAAAATACGTGTTCAATTCTATGATGGCTTATTGAATATAAACTGAAGATCACGACTCACGTCCGCGTGGATTTAGATTTTTTAATAGTACCGTGGGAATTCTTTAATTTACCGTAATAAAAAGTATCCTGCGTCCGTCTCCAGGGTGCAAGCTATATCTGTTTCGTCCAGATCGGTTCACTGGTTGAGCCGTGAAAAACTATCAAAAAGATAAATAAGGTACAGAGAAAGTTACTTTAGCATTTATAATATTCGCAAGGGGTATACGTATAGGGTCTCAAGTTCGATTCCCGTGTCTTGCAGATTGTTGTTCCGGGTCTGGGTGCTTGTGCACGTACAATTTATATCTAATAACATACCCAAAATACAGAAGAAATCCTAGTGTGGGTATCGTTCTTTAGAAATATTAAAGAAAGAATAGAAGTTATTTAATTTCTTAGCTATAATTTCATAATTCTTTGTTTTACGTCAAATCTACAGTATCTATTACAACGATATTGCACCCCCATATCAAAAGTTCAATGCCCAGACAGGTATACGATCGCAAAGCGAACATAACGACCGAAGAAAGTGACGTTTGATAAATCGACATCTGCGATTCAGGGTCATGATTTATACGAAAACTTAGTACGCAGTTACGAAAGGGGCAAAAGTTATGATAATTACGAATATATGCAATTATTAATGAGGAACGCTCACTCGTTTAACGATACCGGTAATATTGAACTGGTCACTTCATTACAGCAATTATGTGTAATTATTACATACACAAGAATTATTTTAATTGTTATAAAGTTCTTTTCATTTCGTTTTTTTCGTTTACCACCCATATCGTTAATATGAAGGTCTAAAACAGCTTCTTAAGCAGCAAAAAATTTGCATTCATATATTTATATCACATATCGTTACAGTACGTTGAGATAGTATGTAGTACAAAAAAATTAAGAAAGAAAGAGAAAATTATTGCAATAACACGCCACAGACACAAATACATTTCAATAAATATAAAACAAACAATATACACAACAGGAAAATACATCAAACAACAACATCACAAAGCTTAACATTTAACAAAAAATTGTTATATTAACCATACTGTCATGTGTGTCGTGGCGTATTGGGCAAATGGGTCTCACTCAGCTTAGTTTTCAGTGCCGAGCGGCTAGAGACACATAACATTATTTCACTGAAGATCTATCGATGTCCAAAGAGCCGTGGCTGCTAAGAAGCAGAACGCACGGTTCAAATATTATTATGCGCAGATGAACCTGGTTTGCATCCCTGTGCATGCACCACAAAAATTGTGAATTGCAATTTGAAGTACTGATTTACCACGTCCCCGGCAGTGAAGGAAAATGAATATAAAATATTTGTACGACACGTGAAGTCCGCCATCCCGTTGAGCAGCGTGACAAACTCTTAGCGGGTTGACCCAACTGGGGGACAATTCTAAGCTGATACTTTGTCCAAAGTTCATCAGACCTACTTCCCAGTCGACGTTTTCAATTTAATTATGATAGGCGCAGCTAACAAATTACTTTAGTTGTGTCATAATACACACCTGAAGTTAAATTATTTAATATGTGAAACTGAAAACTATTAAAGGGGAGAAAGTTTATTTGCTAAGATTATTATTAAGTGCATTTTACAGGCATAAATTCAACATGCACAAACATGCAGACCAGAAACAACTATTAAAACTACTATCGATTAACCAATAACAGACGCGAACAAAAATAAATAGTAAGCCAGTAATTAAACTCCCGTGTTATAAATTTAACCGCTATTAGAAATGGAAAATACCTGCGATATTATTTCTATTAATAAAGACGGCGATTGATTGGATTCTATTAAGTTGGCGCAGCCATTCATCAAGGTTTCGTTTGAGGGAAATCAAGACGAATGTAGAGTTTTGTTGCTCGAACAGACTGGGTGAGCGCGAGCTTATTTCCCAGTGTCGTTTGATGGAAAATCGATCCTGCCACTCCACAGTTTAATTACCTCCCGTAGAAACATCTGCGTCGAGGACAAATACATTTCAATTAAATTTACAACAGACCTTTTGAAGAAGACGTACGCGGCACAGTGTCGAGTTTCTGAATTGTTTCTTCTTTAGCTACCGTATTAGCAATTAAACTTTTCCTTTTTTCCACGCGATTTTAATTAATAATTGATTATGAATGACTTGTAGTTAATACAGCCCAATATAATATAGGAAAAATTTAACATTTAATTTTTTATGAATTCATTCTTGACTCTTAATATTTCATCTGTCTATCTCTAGTCTATCTACAGCTGTCAATTTTTTTTTAACAATAAAAAAACTTATGGCCCGTTACATTATTTATGCATAATCACAATGTATCGACTATCCGATTACATTAGACATCTCTTTGACAGCTGTCATTTTATCAATCTCTGAAGTTTTTTATTATGTAAAGTCGTACATAAAAATCTACGCTTATTAAAAAAAATTAATTGCTGTCTTTACAAGTGTAAGTGACTTCATTAATTGTTTATCGGTCACCGACTGAGTCAGACATATGTTTTAATACCTACTGCAAACTGAGTATTTCAGTATCGCCTTCCACACTCACCAAAGCGAAATTAGTGGCTAGGGCTTAGTACCGAACCCCACCAGACACTTTTCCCCTTTTTTTGGTCATGCAACCCCGAAAAATTGCATGGCGGCAAAAGCAATGTCGAAATTAAATGCACGTAACCTCAACCCATTGAAACATCACCCCTTCGGCGTCGTATCAACCGCGTGTTGTTTCAGACAGACAGACGTACAAACAGATTCATGGTCTTTGTGTCTCACCCCTATTTGATGACTAATGAAAACCGACTCCGACAAATCAAAATTGCGATATCGGACAACCTTAACTACAATACTGTAGAGCTTAATTTCCAATCACACTATTGTGATTATAATTTTGTTATGGAAAACACCTGTCCGAAATTAAAAGACCCTCAAACGCAGACACTGTCCGCGATTCCTGTTCAGGTGCAACAAGGAATGAAACGGACCAATTTGTACTGGTTGTTAATTTTCAGTATTAACTGTGGGAGGTCGCTTAATTAAGACTGCGAATGATAGGCTCTTTTTTTAGTTATTTTTAAGGTATGAAAGCCGTGTTGATAGCAATGAAAATGAGACATGTTAATTGATGATTAAGCAAAAATATTGCTTTGAATGACATTATATTACAAGGGTCTTTTTTTAGTAACAATACTTTCAGGCTTTTAGTTACAACATCACTGTCGTACTCGATATTTCTGTGAAAGAGTTGTTTGCGACTGCTAACGAATTACCGTGACTTCAGCATTTGTATTATGTATTTTTACACCTTCATGGCTCAAACTTACCGAGTACTTTCTTACAAACACATCACACATACATCTAAATTCTAGTGACATAATTTTAGACACTCTAAGAAACGTATCTGACAATAACAATATGGTTTTCATTTGTACTTCGGAGCTTTAGTCGATCGTATTTAGCTAAAAAGGCCAATGGATTTTACACTGTTGAATGTATATTGTCACCGCTTAAACATGTGCCAAGATGTAGGAGTCCTTCGCGTCTTCAACCCGTTTCCGGTGTTCGCAGGCGTCGGCAGGGCATTACCAGAGTCAAGTGGCAACGCTGAGCGTGGAAAACGAACGACTGCGGTGCCAGTTATCCGCATTGACCGCCGGCCTTGGTGGCGAGCAGGAGCGTCGACTCGACGATGTCGCGCAACAGGTTGTCCGAGCGCTGCTCTCGCAGAAGGTAAGCCACTCAACGCTATAGCGCTACACAAGTGTAAGCGATGTGAGACTGTAGGTCAAGCGAAGGTGTAACAACACAGCGCTATGCAATGTAAAATAATCAACAGTAGATACCAACATGTCGTTTCGACAGAAGTTAATATAATTTTCCGCAGTAATATGCGGCGCGCATAGTAAACATATACCCCGTAGCTTAAGAAAGTTGCGAGTTAAATTTGTTATATAAGTCAGTTTAGTCAGTTTATTAAAATGATGATAACGCCTTGAAGTCGATACCACAAAAGCTACATCACTGGTTAGATCATGCGTTACGTACCTTGACGCATATGTGTGTGTTTATATCGTTAAATTGCATAACAACAAGCATTCGAACGAATTAAAACAGTCAAATATCACAACCACTTATCATTAACCATAAGTTTATAAGAAATATTTAAATGCACATATCTTGTATACGGGGTTTTTAGCGACAAATATCTATTTATGTTGAAAAATTATAATTCTCTTGTAATGTTACCGATTTGTAACATTAGGCGACAATAATTTCTTATTTCTCAGCAACAATATCGTAATAGAATCCAGCCTAAATCCTCGGTTTTAAACACACCCATTACTTTAACACCACGATGACCAGCTAAGCCCAAGGACAAAATAACAATTCCTTTCATCGTAATTTATGAAGGCCAGTCTCTCAAATATGCCGCCGAAATTAGTAAATTCGTCCAAAAAACGCTTAGCATCCGTATCTCTTAATCCGCCGGAAGCATTAAGACGCAACCCGGAAATTGTTTTCTCATAATTATAGTACACAGTCCCGTGCCCGTGGATTACGCGATGCTCCTTTCGCACATAAATCGTACGAAATGGGACACTCCGGCCTTAGCCACCACCGTAATAATTTCACAGGAGCCGTGGCCCACTATAATCTTAGCATAATCTGCCCGATAATGCGGCCGTTTGTGTTTAAATCCGTTTCGTGAATGTCGTCCATGTTGTTACAGTTTGGCGCCAACTAATAAAATAAAGATGGCGACACGTGCTCCTGAAGGATTTGTCACTAGGTTTGTCGTTGAGTTGACCTTGTTTAACATAGAAGTATAAATGTTAGTTTTATTACATTATATTTATTACTTGGTAAACCAAGTAATAAATATAATGTAATAAACCAAGTAAACCAAGTTGGTAAACCAAGTAATAAATATAAAACAGAAAGTTGTTATTGATTATAGATAAAAAATACAGTTTCTTGAGATCTGGGAACTTCTTTACAGGTTACATGCTCACCCTTATTAGGGTTTTGAAAGTAAAAAAGAGCTTCGGTGCACATAATGATTTTTTCATCAAAATCTGGGCCGTCTACCAATATGTTTAGGAAAAAGTTACTGAAAGTACGACAGCGTTTATGGTCCGCGGTTCAAGTTTTTGAATTTATTTCATCTTATGATCTTATGATATTAAGAGATTGTATTAGCCTCTCTGTCTTAGCAAATAATCTGGGGCCGTACACTGTATCAGCATCACAAAATTTCGAAAGTATTAGCGTCTCATATAATTTGATACGCAAGTCCTGAGCATTCACAGTTCGATCCTTGTCGATAATGTAACGTTATCAGTGTGCGGCTCCCTAAGGTCGTAGCATGAAGATTCATAACCTAGAACCTTAATTAATAAATGGGCTATTTATTACTACGCTATACGAATTAGTATTTTCTGAGATTAGCACGTCCAAACATACAAACTCTCCCGCTTTATAATAGTATTAAGATAGACTAGTATAGTAGTAAGATATATAATTTGAGTACCATGTGATTAAAACAGATACTAGATATAGAGATAGAACAGAGAAGTCAGTTCCTCATTGCACCAGAATGGAATATAATATTGGAAGAGTCTTTGAAAGTGTAGCGAAAGATCCTACCCGCTTAGCTGCCGCCGTCTGCCGTATCTATAAGTTTGATAGCGTTTTGAAAACTGGGTATTAAAAAGATATCTCTGCAGAAAATTTTCAGAGTACAAAATACATGCGCAAGATTCATTTTTAACATACCGCCAGGACATTACGTCCGCCCCTATTTGAATAACTCCGGACACACTAACGGATATACTAAAAATAGCATCTAGAAGGGACTTACACCTCGCCACGCTTCTATTCGCAGTTGTAAAAGCGAGAGGATCCGAATATATTTTCAAAAAGTTAAAGTGGCGTTAGAATCGTCTTCGAGAATCGTTGTAAAGTTATTTTAAAGAAGTTTTTTTTAGAAAGTAAAGTGGCTAGATGGTTAGTTTGTTTTGTTGCATAGTAATTGATTTAAAAAAAGTCGGTTTTTTTTCGTCTTATTTACTAATGTATAAATTAAAAAGTATTATTTATATTATTAGACACATAACATTATTATTGTTTTTAAAATTCAATGAATATTCCATATTTTCGCATTTAATTATAACGGATTTTCTTTTAACATAAAAATATTGATCGGCGCGGACGCACGCCAACTTTTGGTCTTCGCTGAAAATCAGTGCTGCATTGCAGTGCAGTGACATGCAGCAGCATATTATGCCGAGTCGAAGTCCAAAATTAACATCACATCACAAAAGGAAAATCGTAATTTAATTGTTGAAAAAAATAAAAAAAAAAAATTTTCTTTCTTACTCGTATATAAGTTATTTGTTCAAAAATGTTTGTGAGTGTGTTGTTGCGAATAAAAATATGTCTATGTCTATGTTATGGAGATACCATGCTAATTGCTGTGCGACGCAATAATGTAGTCGGCTTATATTATCAGGTGGTAACCGTGAGCACAACTTATATAAAATATGAGTTAATGTTAGTTGCGAACGTCACTTGATTCCACTGAAAATAGAACTTTGTTCTCTAAGCGTTTCCGCAACAGAAAGTTGTTTGCGTAGCACATTAATTAAAACATGTTGCTCAAGCGAAAAACTTATTACTTAACGAATTTGCCACAACGAATTATTATGAAATATTCGTCAAAATTGGCGCCATAATAAAATGGCGGCAAAAATGTTGTATAGTATACCACAAGTTGGCTATGATGAGTATGTCTAGTGAGAAAGAAATTGCAGTATTTGTTTCAACCATAGAAAATTGATCAGATGAAACATCTTTGCTACTGGATCGTCAATAAGGTATAGGTAATGATTTATTTTGTAAATAGGTCACACGTTAATCATTAAATTTACATCAACTTTAATAGGATCATGGAATATAGATTAAAAACGCTAATACGTGATCGTTTCTTAAACATAATTGAAAGATAAGGACCTGAAATAATCTGTGACTCTCGCGATTTATCTTAAGGCGGGAAATATTCCACCAAACAATTTAACATGACATAGGTATCTGAGTAAAATTATTATTCATAGCGTAATATTCATCTTATAGCACTCTGACATCGTCTAAAGCTCGTCAGTAATTACTGTTTGAGATAATTCCACATAACGGCACAATGTGCCTCACATATTGGATGTAATATATTATCAATAAACTAAGTTCAAGGGGATAAATGTCTTTCAAATGGGATCTATATGACATTGATTACCTTATAACTAATATGAAGTAATCAGTGCCATCATAGATCACAGACTCGCGAACGAGGATTTTAGTATTGCTTATTAAATGTATTATATTCGCATAAATATAAGAAAACTTTATATATAATAATATTATGACAGGTTACATTAGTCATGTCAGGCTACAATTAATTTTTTTTAAGACTTTTCTTTATTAAAATTACGAATTTTTACTTTTATATGAAGTAAATAACGAAATGGTAAAACGTTCACCTGGAAGTGTACCACGATGGTAAATGCAACGTCTGTCCATAACAAATGCTGTGTCGGACATCAATCAGTTCTTAAGTCTCATATGTTCAGTGGTTACGCTTGCTCTCAGTGCCCTTCAAACCGAAACACAGTAATGTTTGCACACTACTGCTTCACGAGAGAATAACTGGCCCTGGGGTGGTACCTACCTAGACGGATTCCTGCATAGAAATCCTACCACCGCTATAATGAAGAACGCTATCTAATACAGTTAACAGGTATAACTGACCAAGGTCAGCAGTTGCTTGAACGGGTAATGACTTACGAGTATGTAATAAATACGAGGGGTGATCCAAAAGTAATGATAATCAATAATAAACACAATGAATAAAATAAATAAATAAATTTATTTCTCAACATAGTCTCCTAGCAAGTCTATACATTTAGTCCATCTCTTTTCTAATCCTAAAATTCCCTTAGAAAAAAAATCTTTATCTTGACTCTCAAAAAAGTCCTCAACCGCGGCCATCACGTCGCTATCATCGTCAAATTTCTTGCCTCGGAGGTGTTCCTTGAGTCGTGGAAAGAGATAGAAGTCGCTGGGGGCTAGATCTGGTGAATAGGGGGGGTGTTCCACCAGCTCAAAGCCCGCTTCCTGAATGGCAGCCATGGCAATTGCAGCTTTGTGAACCGGTGCGTTGTCTTGATGGAACAGCACTCCAGCCCGCAGTTTGCCTCGCCTTTTCTCCTTAATAGCCTCCCGCAATCTTCTTATTTGTTCTGCATAGTAGGAGCCTGTAATAGTGGCCCCCTTTTCCAAGTAGTCCACCATGATTATTCCTTCAGCGTCCCAAAAAACAGACGCCATAACCTTCCCTGCTGAGCTTGACACTTTGAATTTCTTCGGCGTCGGTTCATCGGATCGTTTCCATGTCATCGATTGTTGTTTTGTTTCAGGATCAAAATGGTGGATCCAGGTCTCGTCCATGGTCACAAAACGTGACAAAAAATTATCCTTGTCTGCCTGGAACTTTTCGAGATTTGCTCTTGACATGTCGACTCGTTTCTTCTTTTGCTCGTCGTTTAACATTTTCGGTACCCAACGCGCGGAGACCTTTCTCATATGCAATTCGTTCGCAAGGATTCTTTGAATGCTGCCATATGAGATCCCTGTGACCTCAGCTACATGCCTGATAGTCACTCTTCGATCTTCCAATACAACTTCTTCAACTTTTTTCACATTTTCTTCAGTGAGGGACGTCGATGGGCGTCCTTCGCGGTGTTCGTCTTCCGTCGATGTTCTTCCCAACTTAAACTCCTTAGCCCAGCGTGCAACTGTGGAATATGGAGGAGAAGAGTCCCCTAATGTTTCCACCAAGTCGCTGTGTATGTCTTTGGTAGACATTTTTTTCAAGCAGAGGTATTTAATGACAGCTCTGATTTCGTGTTTTTCCATTTTGATGTTCACTCCTTGACAGTCCGTATTCAAATGAATGTAGCTCCCGGGAATCGTGGCCTATTTATATGATTTTTTTTCCCTGAACTAGTGGTTAACTGAGTAAGTGACTGAAATTTTTTTGTATTTTTGTGTGCACTAGAAATAACTGATTATCATTACTTTTGGATCACCCCTCGTAAACGCGGTAACACCGAAGCTGCTTACGGAATATGTATATTATATAAGAAATAAACAATACAGTAAGGTATATCATCATCATCATCATCATCATCGTTTCAGACTATCAACAGTCCACTGCTGTACATATGCCTCCTCCATAGATTGCCACAAAAGTAGGGTAGCTCTTATTTTGGGGGGATTTTGCCATAGTTGCCACGCTTGGCAGGCGGGTAGGCAACTGCAGTTTATTTATACAGTTCCTGGAAGACTCTACTAAACCTCTCCTCGTTTTTATTATCCCTCTGTCGATTTTTACGACACCGACGGGCTGAAATGGGTTGGTAGATTCTATTATGCCGCCATCGCCACCACAGTAAGGTATATAAAACAGTATTAAAAAGGAAAGTGGTTTAGGACTATTTTAATTGATTTAATAAATCAATTAAGTATATTTACAACAACAATCAGGATTACTTGACAGTATACATTGTAACTTGTACAACAACCACAGCGTCATGTTCCGAATACGCACACACGCCTAAACCTACCCGCGCCCGATGTAACACTCATAAAATCGGTGGTGGGCTAGGACGCAGTGTCAGTGACACGGCGACTATTACAACTGAACGCGAAAACCTACAATTTGTATTTTTGCATAAATAATGACTACGACCCACGGCGTAGGCCACTAGCCCACAAGATCTTCAAATTATACACAACAGCAATCGATACCCGCCGGTTAATACTCTGAGGCCAATTCTGTCACCCATAAAACAATGGCATTCATTCGCTACGTACCTACTCCACCTAATATAAGCAAATCAAAAATTAAATTTAAAGACCTTTTTACTCTACATGGATGTCTTACTTTAAAGCGCGTCTCGAATATTATAATTATCCCTCTTCTTAGAATCATCAGCCCTAATTAATTCTCAAATTAATTCCGCAAACTTGGCGATATTTTGATAAATATACTGAAGATTGTCCTACGAACATCTTTATTACATCTTTGCTTTGTTGTTAGTAGGGCTACCACACACGACATCGCAAAAAGTGGGCATAGAATATTCCCGAACGGTTATCTCGAAGATTTCGACAGAGACCAAGAAAAATATACGAGATACTTCAGTATATTATATCTTATTAAAAAAAGACTTGCCTATTAATCTATTAATCTATATATTATATTGACCTTGTATTGCGTATATTGGAATTATACGTATAAAGGACAATGGGTTAAGTAAATTCTCTTTTCATTTCGCTGTAAGAAACGTTTTACGAATTAAGAAATATGACAATGGGTATAATCATCATCATCATCATTTCAGCCTATTTTAGTCCACTGTGGACCATAGATTGCCACAAAACACGATCCTGAGCCACCTGCATCCATCGTCTTCCCGCAAAACCGTGCAGGTCGTCGCTCCATCTAGTGGGGGGGCGCCCTACACTGCCTTTGCCGGTACGAGGTTGCCACTCGAGAACCTTTCTTCCCCAACAGCTCGTAGAACAATGGATATATTATGACAATGTGACAAAATAAGACAATGGGTTAAGTAAATTTTCCTTTCATTTCGCTGTAAGAAAGGTTTTACGAATTAAGAAATATTAAAGAACTGGTTAAACTGGCAACTTAATGTTAAGAAAATCCTTTAAAACCTCACCGAAAATATACTCAGTCTCCGCCGGTCTCTTGGATTTTGTTTTCTCCCTCTATTCTGTTTCCACCTCCCTCTGTAATTACGGCACGTCAATTACGTTACTTGAATTTAATTCGGCTAATGAAGCATAATTAAAATATACGCGTTCACTTCGAAGACAACTGATGAGGGGGAATTGAAAGAAGACGTTACAAAGGCGGAATAATCAATCATGGAAAATTCTGTACATACACGTTATGTCAATTTGCCGTCTGGTGGCGATGTACGTACATCTGCCACTTGTTTCATCCTATGGGTATCATAGGGGTCAACTAAGGGAAATATCTGGTTCTTTCCCAAAGTTGGCCAGTTGACTCCGTGGCCTTCGTTAGGCAGTGAAATAACTGTTTAAAAAAACAGAATGAACGTTATTGTTATCGCCAATCCGCCTCAGAGTGGGGTTATTATGGAAAATCCTTCTTTTTTGGGAACTGTCTATGCTCACCAGTAGGGTGTTAATATAATGATGTTGATAATGAAACCCATGAGTCCAGACTGAATCCTTTATTCCCTTCGTCAACAAGATTTAGTAGTGAACTATCCCAAACTGAAATAATAATGATCATAAAGGAGAAAATAGAACCATTGGCATCCATATACGACCAATATAACCTCCACTCCCTTTCTATCATTCGTCAAAAAAGCTATGAGAACTCCACATAAATACGACTAAAAAGTGTGTAAAAACCAACGCGAATAATATACTCGTCACCTTCCAATTACAAAGGAGATCATTTATTTTTCAGGAAGTATATTTAATTTAAAAAAAAACTATTCCAGAGTGTCCGCGAAGAGTTATGCTGCGCCCGAACTCGTGTTCGTGAGCTGGAGGCTCAAAACCGCGCGCTGAGCACTCTTCTTGTACGCCAACTGCGGCCGCAGCCCCGACCATCTCCCGCCACGCCACACACGCCGCACATGCACACGCCGCTCACACCGCACACGCCCAGGGACTTACAAGGTAAAATGACTAAGTCGAGTGATGCCAATTTTTTTTAATTCACCGCTCTTCGTTTTTAGAGAAGCGTTTTAGATCTACCTTTTTATATTTCTTTCCTAAGTTTTGCTGGCGTATATGACACATTACTATTTTATATAAACAACCATTATCGGTCACTATCACAGCTACATCTTTTTGATATTAACGCTGCGTTTTTAAACACCGTTACTAGTAAATGGGAATTGCTTTTCGAATTTTTACTTTTCTCATTGAAAACCGCTGCTGAACAGCTCGGCAAACATTTAGGACATAAGCAATGTGATAAAGTCATAAAACTACCTGATTAAACACATGCGAAAACCTTACCTCTTTTATTTGGAAAAAGGTTAATGGACAAAATCCTTAGAAAAATAGACACAACGCATCGTAATTATGTAGTGTGGTCTGCAGTTCACGTGGTAGAGGTGGGGTCGTGCGGGTCGTTGGTGTCCTTCCGTGACTCGCCTCCGCCGCCGCACCCGCACCCGCTCAGCCACGACGACAAGCGTCGCCATCAGATCCTCGCCGATATTTGGACTGAGCTTAAGGTACTGAACTATATACTCGTGTGTAATTATGTACGACATCCAAACACATTTTATTATTGGTAATGGACGTGCCTTCGCTACGGCGTTTGGTGATGGAGTAGAAGAATCTATACTAGAGGATGGATCACAGCATACCTTTAAACAAACTATGCTGTTACTTACCTAGCTGCTTGCCGAACGTGGGTATATAGGAATGTGGGGATTTACCCTATTAATTTATCTACAGGGAAATCTGTGTTCAGGAGTGCAATAAAATGTTGAAATGACATCATCGTTCATGAGTAGTATAGCTTTCTAACGGTAAAAGATATAATTTTTTTGATTTCGGAATGATTTCACTAGTTCTAGATTACCACCATACACAAACACTCGCTTTATAACATTCATCATTAGAGTTAGTGGCTAATAGATTAAATTAATAGGTATTGCCATAGTAGTCACGCTTGGCAGGCGGTTTGGCAACCGCAGGCACTAAATGGAAGAGATTGAGTGACCACACGGCAATTATTTAGCCGAGTATAGTACGAGTACATAATATGAGTAGATCTAAATTTAGAATAAATATTTTTTAACAATAATTTAATATCTTCATTATAATAATATGTTTAATATGAGTTCTCTTCTTATGAGTTAATGATTATAACATTGTTTAGTCACAAATCATCATCATCATCATAATTTCAGCCTATCACCAGTCCACTGCTGAACATTGGCATCCCCCATAGATTGCTACGAGTACAAAACACGTTAGTGCTCTAATTTTGGAAGGATTTTGCCTTAGTCACAGATAAAAATATTAAAATATTAGATAAATAGAGATTTGACATTCATCTGCTTATTTTAAATTAATTACCAAATATTCTGTTGATAAATGAGACAAGGATTTTACTTTTCGCTTATATGTTGATTACGCAATAACTTTATGTTCCTTCTTTCCACTTCAGGGTCTAGAAGTCACTCCGGCGAACTTAGCTCGTGCTCTATCGGCGGTGGACCCGACTCTGTGGGCGCCCCCTGCTCGCCCGGCCACTTTGAGCCTCAGTATGCCGCAACCTTGTACGGATACCGTAAAAGGTAGGTAGAAGTTGTATTGCATTGTTAACTTTTAATGCGAAATTTATGAAATGTTTTGAACATCTATTAACGCGCCGTGAGGGTAAAAAAGACTCGTGCGCCGTGACGTAAATAAATACAACTCAAATAGACATGTAGGCTATAGCGTTAAATTCATAAATCATTATAGCCATTACAATTTTGAAGAAAATATAACGTATTTTTTTTTAATTAACATTAGATTTTGAAATTACTTTGAATACAAAAACCGCGCCATTTTTCTCATTTGTGTTGTAATTTGGCAAAACGATTAGTGAATTTTATTGAACTAATAATCAAAAATGAAATAAATTATAAGTAACAAAAAAATACATTTTCCGTATATTTCTAACGTCTACATTTTACATTTACAAAGATATACTCATAAATAGCTTATTCATGTTTACAATCATTAAGCCTCTGTTTCAAATCAATATTTCAGGTACTAGCGAAGGGAAGGTAATAGAAGAAGAGAGTGGGGAAGCAGGTGAAGCGGGAGCCGAATCTCCGGAAAGTGGCGCCAAAGATGAAGGTTACTCCACTATGTCCAGCGACGTGCAAGCGGACGCGTCGCGACAAAGTGACCACGCGGCTGACAGAGCCCTACCCGATCTCAATGAAGCCTCAGACGAAACTGATAACCAAACTATAGTCTCAATTAACCCGCGTGAATCTCGACGACATGCGCGCTTATTAGCCGATGCCGATTACATTTATTTTCCAATAGGTGTAGCATTTGCCGGAGTCAGAGGCAGCTACCCACCCTCTCGACCCGTCCTACCTTTTCAACATGTCGTAAGGAGCTTCTCTGATTCACATCTCTGCTTAAAACTAATAGCAGGAACAACCTGTCCCACAAGCTGCTTAGACAGTCCAACGCCAAGCTCAGGTGTTCTAGTTCTAGATCTAAAACCGGCACCAGAAAGGCCACTACGAAGACCCGCAATAGCTTCAACAACAAGTTCAGAAAGAGTTTCGTGGGGCAGTACTCTTGACGACCGAGCTGAAGGATCACAATATGATGCAGATTATGTGCAACACTGGCTTGAACTAGACGATGCAAGATCAGCGTTACAACAAAGACATCGAGATTTGGCTGACTTAGAATATGATAGAGCTGAATTAGAAGACTGGAGCTTATCTCTGTCTTGTGAGGATCTCAGAGACAGACAGTCTCCTTTTGCCGAAATAACTACTCCTGGACAAATATCACTATCCACCTTACCAAGCATTAGAGAAGATGATGCTTTAGAATTAGAGGAAGACGTTGGTGACTGTTTGTGGAACGACTGCGGGTTTGCGACGGTTGAAATTGACGAGTGTAAGATGACTGATGATCCAGATAACGCAGAAAAGCAATGGGAATGCTCTGGAACTCATTCTCCAGGAGGATCTTGGTCAAGTGCTTCAGATGCACCTGAAAAACGTTCTAGTACGGCATTAAGTGAAGACGGTGACTGTACTAATATCGGACTAGATTTCACAAGAGACTTCTACCGTCTCGTCAAATATGAAAGTACTAAAAGTCTAGCATCTAATTCTTCAAGGGGTATTCCATCCCAAGATCCGAGCAATCATTTGCGAATACACGACGTTCAAGCTATGGCGTTGCAGGACCGAGAACAAGCGTTACAAAACGTGCTCCACTTTATAGCGGAACAGCAAAAGTATTGCCACGACAGAGAGGAATCTGACTCAATGTCGTCTCGACCTGTATCTGAAATACGTGAATTACCTCCTCCCTATGCAACAGCCGATTATGACGACGATTCGGTAGGTCCACGTAGCGAGATATCTGAAGACAGGCAACGGCCAGATTCATTCGGTAGTTTCTCAGAAAATGATTCTAGTGAAATAATTTCTGGTGACAAGCCAAAAGTCGCATTTTGTGACGTTCTTTCCGAACCAAAGTCTACACCAAGATTCATCGAACGAGAGGACCCTTATGCGGAATCTGAAGATTACTACGATGAATTCTCTCAAGTAGAAAACGCAGAAAATGAAGTAGACGACCATCATTTACTAAAAGTGCAAATAAAGAATGAAATAAATAAAAGTATAGACACGAGTATCTCTACCGAATTAAATCAGCCCTTAGTACAGAAAGATGAAAGACCTTGTGATATTGAATCTAGTCGTAATGTAGACCACAATTCAGCCTTAAAAGAGAACACAGTAAACATTATGTTGAACAAACAGGCTGCAGTATGCGAAAGGGTAGACGTGGAAAGTAGTTTGACCAAATCTCCCAGTTTCCCGTTCACAAGTGGCGAAACAGAAATATCTTTGGTTGAGGAGGTATTAAGTGCTTGTAGACGAAGCACTGGACTTTTAGTACCTGTCCCTGAAGAAGAAGAAGGTTCATCGCCCGAAACTAGTTCCCCACAGATGACCGAATCCAACACGACGAGCACGTCTACTGCCGAAACTGTGATAATAAGTAATAAGAACGATGGTACCCAGAGAGAAATTAGACAAAGAAGTGACAGAAGCCGCATACCTACCCTTTTGGGTGGAAAAAGGCCACCTGCATCTCCAAACAGGACCAAGTCAAAGATTCCTGTTGCAGAAAGAAATCGACCGAGTACGACGCTATCTGCTCTCATTCCGGAACCTATTATTGTGAAACAGGAACACACGCTAAGCTTTCACGAGGCTGCCACGTCGAAAGACGTCATTGATGAACTTAACAGGCAAGTCACTGAAATCACTTTTTGACTACAAAACTATTACAGCATGCATGGTTGTGCTCTTAGCTATGTTTAAACATCCAAGTTATTTTAGCCCTATTTATTTATAGCCGATAGGTGCCCGGCAGAGCAGAATAGGACCTATCTCTTTTTTTACCGAGCCGTAAGAGGTGCCTAAGGCATTGACGGACAGCCTCTATTCGTGCAGAATAATACCGTAATATGAAATGCTGTCTGTTAGTATATTATATTTTTGACTAGTACCAAAATGGCGGCGACGTGGTACGTGTCATTACCGCGGGG
Source organism: Luehdorfia chinensis (assembly GCA_019845155.1). NCBI lineage: Eukaryota > Metazoa > Arthropoda > Insecta > Lepidoptera > Papilionidae > Luehdorfia > Luehdorfia chinensis. The sequence continues at coordinate 2,749,407 of JAHVAK010000472.1, forward strand.
ACAAAAACCCGGCTACGTGCCTCTGCCTAGCCTTATAAAGGAAATAGGCGTGACTGTATATATGTATGTTTTTTTATTTATAGAATATATTTATAAAGCTTTTGAAATTTAATATTCCCGTCACACATATTGTACTGGGTACCGTTCCATAATGCAAATCTGTAAAAGAATTCAGACAATTCATACCACTTCTCACTTTGTGGCTGCCGTAGTAGTAATTTGAATAAATATTCAAAGAGCCAAACCTTTCTACCATCGCGCTGAGATGAATATTACACGGTGCTGCTATGTTTGCGAAATAATCTCCGACGATATCAGTGAAAAATTTTGTTTGCTAATCTCAGATTGACGGGATCAGTGAAAAAAAAAACGGTTTGTACCGGTTATAGCATGCCTTGATATCTTGATGATATACTATCGGAGCTTCATGTCCGATTTTTTTATGATCAGAAATAATAAAAAGTTACAATTTACTTAATACTGAATCGCTTTGAAAGCAATAAAACCGCCTACTCTACATATTTTTACGCTCTTTTGTTATTTTTTTCTTAATTATTTCTGTATTTGATGTACTATACACTTGGATCCACAATATTGTTAATTGAAGATAACTTTTTTAATGGCAGCATTTTAAGGGAGTAATATAGTTTTCGTAAAAATTATGATTCTATTGTTTTTCTGTTTATAGAATGATTCGCCAAAGCGAAGGTCCTACTGCAACGGCCGAGGCAAAGAATGATGACAGAGTAGAGAAAACTTGCGCTAACAAAGACAACGCGCTGTGGGCGCCAACGGGATGGGTCCACGTTGAAAAGGATATCGATTTCAGCGATCCCAAGGTCAGTAAGGACTTTGAATTAGTATAATGATAAGTCCAACGTCTGCCCATAAGAAATTCTGTGTCACGCAGAACATTTCTGTCTGGCTTTACACTGCGATCGTCACCCAGAGACATTAGTTCTTAACTCTCTTATGCCCAGTCATTACACTAACTCCCAGTGCCCTTCAGACCGAAACACAGTAATATACACTACTGGTTCACGGCAGAATAACTGGCCTGTTGTGGCACCTACTAGACGGATTCCTGCATAAGAATCCTACCACCACCGAGGAAGGATCTATTTTCATGGTATGTAGAGGAGAATATGTATGAGTAATGTGGATTCGCGTGGTGACGTACCATCGCATCCCGTGGCAGTTGCAAAAGAGAGTGATGAGACTGAACAGCGTCTGAGATGCGATCCTTACAATACTGCAATCACCATTTCGCCTTTCAACTTTTTTATATTTTTAACGTTAGTAAAGCTGATACGGCCTATTTGATAACAAGTAGTCACCATTAGACTTATTCTACCATCCTCAATGAAGAATCAAGAAGTTTATTTTTGGTGTGGCAACCCTGTGAGAAACTTATAAAACATTGAGCTCCCGAATCAAATCATTAATTTTTAATATTGTAAATCAATCACGTCCACCTTAATTTACTCGTTTCGTTTACTGTTTATAAAAGTTATTACCTGTCATAAACAAAAATGTTATAAATACTCGTATCGCTATTATTTTATGGAAGGAAGTGCCGAGACGAGTATATTATTGCACCACGCTGTCATCGTCACACTGGGACATTAGTTCTTAAGTCATGTGCCCAGTAACACGCTTCCTGCCTTTCAGACCAAAACGCAAACGTTTGCACACTACTGCTTGACGGCAGAATAACTGGCACTGGATTATTGCGTCACGTGGTGGCATATTTCCTCCCAGTTCTTCCCGACGGAGTCATAAAGTAGACAAGTATCTAGAGAAGCACCTAAGGTACGAGGCATCTTGTATTACCTACGGACAATCACCCTGCCAAACGTGACGAAAACGGTGAGGCCACCCGGCTTCAAAGTATTTATGGCTATTTATGGCATAATGATTAGGATGGTGATGATAACTGCCTAAGCGTCTCCTTCTCAATCTACAAAAAAAAAGTAAATACATTTCTAATAATTTTCAGGCTCGAGCGAACCTTCTAGATGTTATGTTGGCGTCCAGCGACTCCTCTCCATCCTCTTGTGGCTCCTCGCCAGCAGAAGCGCCGGCGCCATATTCACGCCTGCATCGTTTACATCGCTCCAGGAGACAAAAAACTGGTAAATTTTCATCGTATCAATCGAGCACTGTGCTATAATTCATGCATCGACATAGATCCCATTCGGTGTTGTGGTTATAGATTAGACACTATAGTATAAATGTGATTAAAATGAAACTATCAAAATATTTTTTTTAGGTACATGTCAAAATATTTGATTATGTGTATGTACAAGTCTATATAAATAGTTGAGCGAAAGAAAATATGAAAATAATATTTTCACTTTGTTGGTACTTACCGAAACGTCATGATGACAGTGACACATATTTAGACAAGTACATACATGACTTTTGGCGCCAACTCGAAAATTCCAGCAAATCGTCAGTAAAAGTCAACTATCAATTTACTGTCAGTCAAAATTTTGAAGTCTTGTTGAAGATCGTATACTTGGATATGTTACTTGACACTGGAAAATAGTTTATGACTGTTTCCATTAATTAATAAATAATAATTATAATAAATATATACAAAGAAAACAAAAGTTCAAATAAAATAACTTAAAATGGCGGCTTTTCGATTATCTGTCATATTCGCATTGATACACAGACAAATTTTTAACACAATTTTTTTTTTGTTGCATAAAGTGATGAAACGAGCAAAACGTTCACCTGATGGTAAGTGCAACGTCTGCCCATAACAAATGCTATGTCACCCAGAAAATTTCTGTGTGACACTACACTGTGCCCATCACCCTGAGACATAAGTTCTTAAGTCTCATATTGTGATGTGATTACGCTAGCTCTCAATGCCCTTCAAATCGAAACACAGTATTGTTTGCACACTACTGCTTCAATATTATTACTGACAATTATTGTAAATTAAGTTTAATCCAAAATTATTTTTAAAAAAACAAAGAAATTTTTTAGACGTAAGACTGATGGTGTTTGGTGTTAGTTCATTATCTTCATTTAATTGTGCTTAGTTATTATTTAAAAATATATAAATGTTGATCACCAATAATTGATAATTGAATCAAAAATCTATAATTTTGTTGAAATTTATTTTTCTCTGATATTTCTAATATCATGGCCATCAACATTTAGTGTTTATCTGTATGCCATGTGACGTCACGTCATGTCATGTTGTATGCAGAGATATTATAACAGCAAGTTTTTTCTAAGCAGTGACCCCACATAAATTATGTTTTCTTCACTAAAAGTTCAAATCTAATTTCTCTAGTTGTCTTTAAATATAATATCTCTGTGTGTATGTCTTGTCACGCGTAAGTCACGCCTCTCGTTTCCGCTCTCACTCACACGCACCATCTCACTGTCGCCTCATTTCGCGTAGTTATCAAGTTATCACAGACCACGCTCCGAAAATTTAAGGCTGCCAAATTCGAGATTACTAAAAATATTACTACAAATAAGGTTTGTAGGTAATATTATATTGATATAATTGATTTACTTAATGAATATTTCATAATAAATTTTGAGAAGTATAAATGTTACGTGAGGACATTTATTTTATAAAATTACTACGATTGTTGTACACGTCCTTGGATTCATGTATATACTTATGACAGAACTTAGTCAACCAAAGTTGCACCGTATTACTTGTGTATATATATGAATTATAGAGGACTGTAATCGTTTTTAAAACTATTCCCATCAAGCTATCTGCATCTTATATCTGGGTCGTGGGCACTGAATTAGGATTCCAGCCGAAACCAATATTCGTATAGCAAATTATTGATTATTCGATTTGGGTGACCTTATCGGATTCATAAGCGTTAATACTGATACAAAATGGTGAGGGCTAATTAACGCCATATATTTTCTACAACATTGAGATATCCTGCGTAGTTGACAGCTTCTTGTCGTTCATCATCATCATTTCAACCTATGACTAGTCCACTGCTGAACATAGGCCTACCCCATAGATTACCACAAAAATTTGTTGCTCGCATTTAGGTGGGATTTTGTCATAGTTGCCACGCTTGGCAGGCGAGTGGGCGAGCGCAGTTTAATTATTCAGAACTTCCAGGAAGATGCTGCTGCCCATCTTCTGGTTTCAATATTCCCTCTGTCGACTTTTACGACACCCACGGGATGAGATGAGGTGGTAGATTCTCTGAAGCCGCCACAACGCGGCGGCCGAAGAAATCTAAATAGCTAGAAACTAGTTGGCAGCCTTAATTAGCGCAATGCGTAAAACGGAGCGCTGGTGACGCGCGTGGGTGCGAACGAACGCGGGGCGCTGCGCGTGCTCACGCGTGTTCGTCTCGTCCAGAGGGCGCTCGCTTGTAGCCGCTAACGTGGCCTGTTGCTGCAGCGGCGGCGCTGCGCAGCCGCGGGCTCGCCGTGCTCCGCTTCTCGCGCTCGCGTCGCCCCTCGATCCTCGGACGCGACGGATTCTTCGTCCGCTACGGCGATCGGGAGCGCGACGCCGTCGCCACCTTCGATTTCCTCGACGAACTCTCCGGCGGCTCCTCCCCGGACACCAAAGACTGTACCTAAATTATGTAGCAATAAACGCCTCCCAAATACTATATTTTTTTATTGTGATAATCGGACGAAGACGGCTTTGATATCTTGCGACGCAAGAGCGTGGCTAGGGCAAAACGAACACGTGTTATATTTAAACACCAATAATAACTGTAGAAAATGAGTAGCCACATGCATGTTAGTAGTCTCGCTTTCGCGTAGCCTGTAAAGACGGTTAGCCAAATAGTTTTACTTCGTTAGATTAGCGTTTTGATAAACATTGGCCGCGTAACGTCTGTATGGCTGCAGCTTCTTCTACAGCCTTGTACGGCCCTTGCGGGGGTTTAGATTTAGGTGTTGTAGTTATTGCAATTTATATTCTCCTAATTACTATGACGAGCACCTAGTCGATAACGTACTTCCTAGATTTCCATTAGTAGCTTAGGAAGATGTGTTTGATGACATTGCAAAGGCGTTGTTTGTAAAAAAAATGGTTATCGCAATTACTTTGCGTCCCGATTCTCGAAACTTAAGCATTGCATCTTTTCTCAACCGTTTAACAGAACTTGGCCGTGAATAGTTTTAATTTGCGCTTTATGAAATCGTTGAAGGGATAAAACGACTGCAAATTACGAATAATTGTCCGGTCGATTACTTCCTGCGATGTCTAAGCTTACGCTTCGAACCATTAATTGTTTTAGGTAAGAAGACGAAATAAGTAATGACTAAGTAATTGAAAGCTGCGGCCTCGAAGTAATGTGATATTTTTTGTATATACTGTAAGTCCCACTTATTTTCGTATACATTTAAATGGATTCCTTTCTAACCGAATGATGCGTTACTGATGGACCTAGAGTTAAATATGTTTGGGTTTGGAAAAAGCTCGGTCGTGCGATAGTCCTGTCTTTCCAGTCGGAATTTCTATAATCAGTAATTCATATAAAAGGGAAAGCCGCGGAGTAGTCGCGCGATCGAATCGCAGTTCGTAATATTAGGTACTTTTGTAAATATAAACGATAACATTTACGTAATGAGGTAGTAACGACACTTAATAATTATAAAATATAGTCATATTCTATAACAATCGGTAACCTTTTAAAATCCATTAAATCGAAGGGTACTAAAGTATGATAAGTGTATATATGTTATAATAATGTCATTGAATGCTATTTATTAATTTGTGTCATTTGCGATTCGTCGACCATTTGTGTATACTTAGGTACATATCATGATCTAATATTATTTCTACTGTTTATCCCGGTACAAGTGTCAAATTAAACATTTTTTTTAACTATTTACTAGTAATTTAATATTTAACACATTAAGATAAAATATTAAACTTATTTAAGCGTCATACTAATTTAAAAACTTCTGTTTTTTCTTATTCATATTATATAAAAATGATTAATTTACACATAACAAAGAGTTTTGGTCCGATTTGTATTAATAGTCGCTCCCGCAGCTCTGTATTCTTAATCCTAATGTATTTTTACAATATTCTGCCATTCTTTGTTTCGTTTGTATCTCAAGTTTATAAGTTGTCAATTTTATTAAAACTTGACAACTATTGATTAAAAAAAAACAACCTGTCACTTGTACCGAGACAATCTGAGAGATAGTTTGCGTCTACGCAATGTAATTCCATTGGAAACGGTTTTGAACCTTGTTTGTGGCTTCTATTATTGTAACATGTAGAAATTCTACTACTAATGGCGGAACCAAAGCGATTATACACATTTTTTTATAATTTTGCCACCACTTGTTACGATGCGACACTGTATTTTGCTTTTATGAATTATTGAAAAGATTTCTTTACATCCAGCTTTGTTTAATGGTAATAATGAGGACAATAAAGGAAGATTTTTACCTATTATTAATGAATTAAAACGAAGTGACGACTCGATCGATATCTAAAATATAAACATATTATTACTTATAGACGACATAACTACAATATATGTAATCGGAACAATGTGAAAACGTCCTATTACGTTCGGGTACACGCTCTTGATAGACATGAATAATCTAGTATGTAGATATCTGATATATGTGTTATATTATTGTTTGAATTGACCATAGATAAACCTTTCCGCTTTTTTGTTTTATTTTTTAAAGAATATCATTGTATTTGTGTCTATCAGAACGTACACTTAAGAAATCATTAGTTCAATATTATAAAATAATACGAAAATAACAGATTGTAACTATTTTTAAATTCAATGTGTAAAATATAATCTCTCATTTATTACGATCATAATTGTTCCTAAGAACTTATCGTTCATTCCTGTATGTTAAGCATTTTATTGTGATGCTTTCACCTCTTTGAAACATTGGCAATTTATTTTTATTGTAAAAATAGTACCTCATATCCTTAATATGCAATTGTATTCATTGTAATCGTAGGATCCAAAAGGTACTGTGATTGGTAACTACCGCTGAATTTTGGAACACAATTGGAAATTACATATAGAAATGAAAAATAAAAATACGTATAAAGCATATTCCTCGGTATTGGGTGCATTTGTTAGTACATTCTAACATAAGTAATAGAAAATACTTTTGAGTTAGGTAGGTACTTTGAACAGTACAAAATGTGTAGAGTAACAGTATCATTTAATTATCTACTATTGCAGATGGGTTTAATAAACGATTCCGTTCCCAAATGAAATGTTGTTTCATTACCCGCATCCCTTGCAAAAATTGTTATTAATACAAATTCACGAATAAAATATAGACAAATGTGACTATTAACGTGTTGAATACTGGCAAGTTATAAAAATAAAGAATTATATGTTGTCCAGAGAACATGGTAAGAGTGCCTAGTGCTATGAGGGAGGACTATAATCAGTAGTGGACTAGTAATAGGCTGAAATTATGATATTGATGAAGTGAAAAAAACTAGTTAATAATCTGGTTATGAAATGCACAGTAACTAAATACATTTATACACACACTTTTAAAGACATATAATAAAAAATAATATTTTTTTATATAAAGATATATAAATAGCTTATCATCATCCATGTATAAATATTATAACAACCTTAAAAAGTCTTTGATTAATAAATAGTTTCAACTTTTTGATTGAAAGACTGCACTTTCTGGGATTTTTTAGTAAAAACGTATACATTGCCCCATGAAAGAGTTACTGACTCTATGAAGTCGAGTAACTGCCATTATTAATTTGGGATTGGTCCTGGTATCTACATTATGGACTTCACTTTGTTTAAATTGATTAATATTCTTATGTAGATACATAACGTTTTCATATACATATTAAGAGGCTAAGGGATATTAATTTCTTTAAATTTATGTCTAAGAGACGCATTAAGCCAAGACTGTAAACAGCTGTAATGGCCCTTTTTGCAAAACAAAAATCACCTCTACGTTAGTCCAATTGCCTAAAGTAAAATACTGTAAGACATTAGGCTATGAAACTAACTAAAATCTCGCTTTTTAAACATTAGTCAAGTTTAAATTTTTTACAGCTTAAGCTGCAGAGCTAGGAGTGTACTTGCTAGTTTAGAAATATGGGGGCGACCCATTGAAGTTCGCGTCAAGAGTTATTCCAAGAAACATAGTGTATCCTATTTAACAGTACATTTACATCTAATCGATTAATATTTAGTGTTGTGAATTTAATACATTTAGTTTTATTGTCATTTAAAAGCAAATTGGTTAATGTTAAACCAATGTACTACGTACTTTTGAAGTAGCATTATTCATTTCGTCATATAATAAAAGTTGACGTTTTATTTTGAAAATCAATTATGTGTCATCAGTAAATAATCCCCCACTAAGTAAGGCTGACAATCAAACTGTGGGACACCCGGAAGACACTGCTGACCCGGTAGAACTCGTACTATTGATAAATGCTTTCTGCGTTCTATGGCTGAAATATTACGTTTAAAGTGTGTTACTTATTACTTTACGTGTTTTATTTTTTATTTACGTTTTATTAAGTTTAAAGTGCAGAATTTCTTATATAATAATGACGTAGTTTCCTGATGAGTTTTATCATGATGAACGCAATTGAAGGCCTAAGAAAGATCACAGAAAACACCCAAGGCATCCTGCGAATTCTCCCAGGCATCAAAAATTTTACTTAATGTTAGTAGTACGGAAATAGGTCTAAATTTATAGGATTATTATTAGAATTTTTAAGCAGGGTTGAGGTCTTCGTCTTTCCCCGTTTCACTGTTAATAGTCATATAAACTACAAGTCATTTTTATTGTTTGACGCTTTTTGTTTTATTGCTTGAGTAAGAAGCTTTTTTAAATAATTTTGAATATTTTTAACATATTCTAATAAAGTATTGCTATGGTTGTATGACTTTTCATGATAAAGTTCATACAACCTTTGCCTACTACTGTGGATTCCTACTGTCGCCCATTCATTAAAAAAGTAAGTTTATTACAAAATTAAGTTTCTTGATATGCTTATACTTAGACGGATAATTGGCAATACCGAATTTGTCAGACCAATCGGAGATACGATTGAGATTGCAGAAATGCAACAACGCGAATTTAAAGGATTAGGAGTCGGACGATCGCCTTAAATTTCATAGTGCGAGTGACCTGATGTTGACGTTCGATCGCCAGTGCCGGCACCTCTTAAATGGTTGAGCAATTTTCCACGTGATCAGCGGTGAAGAAAAATGTCGTGAGGAAACGTGCTTATCTGAGGAATATAAATAATTATAATAAATAGGTTGACCGACTTCAAAAGAGGCATTTCTCAATTCGTCTATATACATTTTTTGGTGCTTAAATTCTTCTTTGTAAACAGGTTTTACTGATTCTTTTTTTTAACGCATGGATGGTCTCATATAAATTTGGTCAAGTTCTGATGATGGGATCCACGAAAGAAATCGTAAAACTTAAATTCGATATATTTCACCTCTTCTTTTTCCAATTATTGTCCATGTGGAGCGACTCTTCTTTTAAAGTGTTCGGCCGCCAAAGTACAGTAATATAAATAATTAATGATTGCTTATAATGGTTATTATAGCCGGAAAAACCAAATCAAAAATAAAATTGAAATTCACTTTTCAGTCTACGGCGGTGGCGGGGACAACTGTATAATTTTGTACATAAAACAAATGTTACATAGGTTTCACGTGTAATATCTTAGCGAGATGGAGCATAGTGCAACACACAACACTATTTTAAAATTGTATAAAGTTTCATCATCATTATCATTTCAGCCTATCAATAGTCCACTGCTGAACATAGGCCTCCCGTAAGTTTGTAGCTCTCATTTTGGGGGGAATTTGCCATATTTGCCACGCCTGGCTGAAGGGATGGCCAACGCAGTTTATTCAGATTACATACATAATCATAGATAAAAAAATGTATATTGTGTGTCCATCTATTGTCAGATAAGTATGTTACTATGTTACGATTTTTTTTAATTTTAAAATATTCTGCTCCAATGGCGCTAACATTAATAAATTTTTCATTTATAAAAACGAAGGTTTTTGTTATCGCTTGAATTTACCACCTATCGTAACGGAGGCGTTAAATGATATATGTAGGTAATAATTAAGATAACTCATGACATGCCTGACATCTATTTTCAGGTACGTATGTTACTTTTACGAAAAGTTTTTTATTTGAAATATTATATATTATATATTCTTGCTTCTGCTTGGATGGCGGTATTAACTGATTTTTTATTTACAACAATAACAAAAACATAACGCTTTTTGTTAACGCTCAATTTTAACTAACTATTCAATTGTCGAACCAGAGGCTTTAAATTAAATCGATTCTTAAGGAGAAAACTCCAAAAAAACAAAACTCTTAGTACCAAGTACTTTTTAATGCTGAAACTACATCGAGAAGGCTATCAAATAAATATAAAAAATGCGGATATAAATCCGTATCATCTCTTCGCTAAAAGGCCGAAAACCCTGTCTTGTACCATGCAACCCGTGTATCATAAAAACAAACATACAAACCCGTTTGAATCCCGGTACCAGCTACTTAAATTAATTAGTAATTGTGATTTAGAGTGGAAAGCTGCATAACTGAAAAAAAAAATATGTAGGTAAGATATCTTGGGGAAGTGTGTATATTTTCGGATATCAGAGTTTGAGACAAAGTGCTTGAACGCTTGCATACCATGTCTGGTTTAAGTATGTGGGTTTTACCTCTATTTTCCTTTTACGGAACTAATGACCAAGGAGATCGACTGTGGCTTGGAGTTAAATAGTTATTCGGCGCCAAGAGCGTCGCCAGCCAATGAGCTAGGGGGTGGTCGATTTTGGAGCACGGTAACAATTACCGAATAATGTTGTAAGTTGGCTTGGCATTAGGTAAATAATCCACGTGATTGACTTCCAAGTCGTATGAAATATCGCTAGTGTTTAGCAAGAAGAGGAGGAGGCAGAAGGGGTTTAGGCAGGAGCCCTTAGGGACCTTCGCTCGGAGAGGGCGGCTTTAAGATCACATTCGCTCTACCCGAAAACTCGTATGATGTTCACGAGCCTGTCCGGCACATTGCTGTGATCATCTTGTAAAGCAAGCCGTCGTGCCACTTTGTGATAGGCTTGAGGAAGTGCCACTTTGTGATAGGCTTGAGGAAGTGCCACTGCCAACTCGCACTAGTGGCGGAATGTCCTCCGAACTGCATTATCATATCCATTTTTTTATTGAGGGACGTTTTCTTTTTTAATTAAAATATACGTAACTTACCTTTACAGCATATCTGTTTAACTATAAGTACATAAAGAACTAATTTCAAATTATGTACTTTATAAAACTGTAGTTGTCAAAAATCGTAGTAAATCCTAACAATTATATTTTTTATAAATTAAGTTTTACGTTGTATAGCTGAATTAAAATTACTACTATTACCTTAGTTGGGTTACAAAAAGTATTGTTTATTTGATCAATCTAACAATTAACGAAAGTTGAACTACTATTTAAAAAAAAAACACTCAAGATCATTGGATGAATATGTAATTAAAAATTACAAAGCTTGATAAATAAAATTGGTCGATTATAAAGTAATACTTTAGTAATCAAATCAACTTTCCAAAAGATATTCTTTAACTTCTTACAGTTGAACACATCACAAATTGTTGTCGGCCATCTTCGTTAGACCTGCAAACATGTTGTTTTATTTTACGATATTTCAATATTTTAATTTCATTAAATACAATACGTTATTCTTGTTAATTAAAAACAATCAACACAACTCAAACTACCACAACCCACAAACAGCACACACACATTTAAGAAGAAATAAAACACGTATTAAATCCAAAAAAACATTTATTAAAATTATGTATACATAAATTATGTCATGATAATCGTCATATTTAAAAAAATCACAGATAACATATACTAAACTTTCCCTCTGTACAACATATTAAATTACAAACACGGCGCTGTTTTCAATATTTTAAATACTAAACTAATCGTAAGTTTATTACATTTCGAATAACTAGGATTTCAATTCGTACTCAGCCAAATTTATAGCAAATTGAAACCAACATCGAGACTTCTAACGAAAGCTAATTAACGTTTTAAAACCATTAAAATCTAGCAGGGCTTAATACATATAATGAACTCGATATCAGCTGACTTAAACAAAACGATAAATTCAAATGGAATGTTATGTTTGGTTTGATACCGCTTTAATAGTGCAATTACCCTGAACCAGTTTCACAGTTTGATAATAAAAACAAAGGATTACTTAACACTAACGACGGAATGAAAAGAAACATGACGTCGAGTTTTCCCGCCAATTGCGTCCAAGCAATTCGTATTGTTTTTAACCAGGCATTAGAACAAATTCAGTGGTCAACGTTTTTTTATATGGTAAAAAAACAAAATATTTGTTTACAACAATAAATTAACATTATACTGTATAATTGTGTATGCTTGTTCCCAGTACATATAACGTAAAAGCTGAGAATTTTATTCAATAACAAACAAATTATTTGTACTTTTAAAGTTCGATATAAGTAGAACTATAGTATTTATTTTGTGGGGATGATTGTGAATTGTTAATACCTATATTTTTGTGACAGTAGTATATGAAAGAAAGTCAGCATACTAAATTTACCGTTTTTACATACCCAAAAAACAAATTAGATTACAATATTCTGTATCGTAAAATTTTGGTGCAGTAATAATTTATTTTCAAACAAGTTTACATCTTCACAAACAAAATTATTGAAACAATATGTTTTTCTTTCAATAATTTAGTATATTTTCTGCAGCCCAATTAGTTTTAAATTAGACAATTCCTGCCTTTCTAGACAATTGCTGACTGCAATAAAAAATATGAACCATTAACTTGACAAATAATAATAATTATATTATTTATGATAAGGTATTATATAGTAAGTTAAAGTTCATTAATTTAAAATGCCTGCATTGCGCTTGTACATAGATTTTCTTCATCATGTAAAGGTGTATACAAAAAAGGTAAAAGTAGACAATACTAATATAAACATAGTATTCCATAACAATAAAATAAAATTCATGTATCTAATGGTTTATTGCACAATAGTTTCAGGAATCGAATGACTACAGAAATAGTCAAATTCTAACAAGATAGTGGAATATATAGAAAAGTAAAAAATACTGCAAAAACTTTAGACGTTACAGTATTCACATACTTGAAAAACATGTACTACCAAATAACAATACACATGGAAAATCAAAATAACTTTCAAGATACTCGTATACACCGACAAAAGTTATTTTTATATCAATTTTCTAATTGTTCGAGTTCGCACTGTTCGAGTCCAACTAATAAAACTACATTTACAGATGAAATTTAGATATTTCCGTAAGTAACACAGTCCATATACTAGTTTATTTACTAACACTTTAATCTATATGTAAATGTTTGCAAGATAAAGCTGAAATTTGTTATTAGATACTTTCATATACATGAGATTGCATAAAATTGAATTATTGTAAATAGCAGACGTAGTAAAACGAATTTATAATTTATAGAATTTTAGTATTTTATTTTTAATAGATAAAAGGAGATTGTAAGAAAACCAGTTCTTAACAGACATCAAAAATGGAGGAAGTTCTCAATTCTTCTGTCTATATTTTGTTATGTATATTCAGCAATAATTGTTTACCGCGTGGACCAATTCCGATTATTTCTTTTTTTTATTAGAAAGGGGGGTTCCATAGTCGTGTTCAAATTCTGATGATGGGATCCGTGAGAAGTAATGATTAAACTTCTATTTATCAAATCTCATTAATATTTTCAGTTTTTCCAACTTTAAGTTCATTTAAACCAAAATTCAGCTTTACCCTGGACTTCAGCTCTTCACTGGAGTGTATAAAACTACAAATTTTGTGATGATCCGTACCCTTAAATTATTAATATTAGAGAAAAAGTATTTTTCAGTAAGGAGTAATCTCAGATTTTTGAAAATCTTAAATTTTTATAGATCTGTTTTGTGACGATAAGAAAAAGAAAGACGTTAAAGAAATAAAATAGTGTAAATCACGCTACTAAAACTAATGATTAGGTATGCAAGAAATAATTGAAGTACAAAAAAACGTGACAACTTTATTCACATTCATGTTTTAATACTACTCGTATCAAATCCACAGCTTGTCCAAATTTTGAAACATAAGAGAAAAATCATTTGAAGACAATCATATTTACAGTAGCCAGGCCTTAAACTTCTTCCACAATTTTAAATAAATAAATAGTATTAGGTTTTCAATCATTTAACTTAAACATTAACTCCAAATCCGCGCCTTGGCTCCACCTGACGAACAATGCTCCTTCGACGTGCTGTCTTTAGCTTTCGCATTTTGTGCACCATCAAAAATGTTCCGTTTCACGTTTGGTTCTCTATTTGAGCTGTGTGTGAAAGTATATATTTGAATTTTGATTGTATAATTTCAAATAAAAATCTATATACCCGATAAAAGCCGATACCGATATCAATTATGTTATACATGTGCAATTATACCATAGTGTGCGTGAAGCATAAATTTGCTCAATTTACACGTGCCAATTTATTGATGGTATCCTTAGCATTTTGTCACAGTGCCAAGGCAAACGAAGTATTGAAGCAACCACATTAGCATAGCACTTACGTTACACTAATCTAGGCTATAAAGTCGAGGGGAAATTTACAATGCTGATCGTGCAAGTTTTGATACCACTATTGTTTATTTTTTTTTTAATTATTTGCATCAATTCTAAAGTTCAAAATAGTGAAATAAAAACAGGAATAGCAAACATAAATTTTCCCCCAATTTAATATGAAATGACAAAACAATGAACAACAAACAAACGATAGTATCGCATGCATTAATTTATCATAGAGTTCCGCCTATTTTCAATATCACTGATAAAATGGAGCTGGTATTACCAGAACGAACATGAGCACAACACCCAAATAATGATTATGACGAATAGCTGCAGCTAATGTACATAATAGGAGATTTTTTTACCATAAAGTTTAATAAAGAGTTTTCGTCCTCGAATATTTTGTTAGTTATCTTTGTCACAAAAAGATAAAAAAGTCAGTTTGCTTAACAATTTTTTTTAAATTAACACCTCTAGTCTTAAGTTTCACCAATCAAGGAAACATTTTCTCAGTGCTAGTTCGTTTCTGTAGATTTAGTATAATTATTACAAGAAGTAATAAAAAACAATCTCTGTATCTTTACGTGACCTAATCGTTACATTATTTAATCCATATATAAAATAATGTCAATAGGTTTTCCGTTTAAAATTACGTCGCAATGCAATACTAAAGCCACTATTACACATAAGTTCAATGAACAACGGCGGTGTGAGATAAATAAACCTGAATCACAAGCGCCTACTCATCGCCGTCCTACGTGAAACAAGGTGCGTAGGCCACCAATATGTTTGAGACACGTAGAAGTCTCGGACAAGCAAAGGTCAAACCACAAAACGTCATGATTTGAAAACGTAATATCATTAGAAAAAATTCTAATAAGAAACAAACATTGGAATAAAACAAAAATTCAACAAACAAAATCAGACACCTAACACTTCAGACATGGTGAATCATTACTTAAAATAATTAACTATTTTAGTAATGCCAACATCGGGGATCGAACCCAAGACACTCGCTTATGAAATTTAAAGCTAGCGCCTGGTTGTTGAGTAACCACGGCTCTCCTGGCCCACCCACCTATCAAGAGCTTTCGTTTGCGCAAATTTCAGGTTGTAATTGTAACTATTGCCATTATATATTAATAAATATATATAATATGATTCCGTGATTAGGAATATACTTGATGGGTTAATTTACTTTTTTTAAGTATTTTTTATAGTGTGATTGATCGTCTTACTTAGGACCATAATTTACGTTGTTTGTTTATTAACTAGTTCTTTTATTAACTAACTTCATATTCTCTAAATATCATATTCGACGACTATATGTACAATCTCATAATATTATTTATAATTAATAGGTCCTCTGTCAAAAGATATCAAATTATATCCTTTTGAACTGACAGAAGACATATTTTTTGTATATTAGTATCGTATAAAATCTTGATGCACTCCTGCAACGTGACTACTGTCTGATAGTTAATTTCCTTTTCTTTCCTATGGAGAGCATCCTTCCCTATTGGATACAAATTATTATAAGTAGTTTTCAATTATATATATATATATATATATATACTATTTATTCCATATTTAAATTACAACTGAAAAGTATTGTTACTTTTGTTAGTTTTTTTTTTAATTTCTAGATTAATTCGTTTTTACTAGTATTAGGTCGTCGACAATTAGATATCTACAAATACTAACATACTAATAACGCACTATCCTCCAGTCACGTCTAAATTGACGGATTTTTAACACGTGCTAATTTGTTCCGAAACCGAATGAAAACAACTTATGACGAAAGAATGTTTTCTATATCGATATTAATAGTTTAAATGCGTTAGCAATTTTGAAGTGATAAGAATTTCGAATAATCAATATCAAAAAAGGAAAATTTTGTGAATGAAATTTAAAAGCGCACGAAAACTGTATTGGTTTTATTTCTAAATATATTTCAATCATTTTCATCATCAAATGATGATGCAAAGGAAAGAGATATAGTTATATATAACTACAAACAGTATGCTACTGGATTAAGGCCCCTTTCAAATTGAAAGGATTTGCCGTAATCTTATTTCGCGGACTACACTCGTCGCACCTGAATTGTAAATCTGGTATATTTGAGATGAATATTTCCCTTATCATGCTATCAGAGGCTACGATTGCGTTCTCTTTATTCGAATTTAGGACACCCTAGGGCAATCTAAGGCTATTAAATCTACTTCGAGCTAGTTTTGACAGCGTTGGAGTGCAGTGTGGGTGGTGTGAGAAAAAGTAAGTCTATAAATGTCCCACTGCTGAGCACAGGCCTCCCCTAATTGCTGAGAGGGTTTTGGAGCTGGAAATAGTCTGCCACACTGCTCCAATGCGGGTTGGCGGACTTCACGTGTCTTCGAAATATTTCTGTTCCTCGGACATGCAGGTTTCCTCACGATGTTTTCCTTCGCCGCTAAGCAGGTGGTGAATCAGCACTTAAAATTTTAGAACAATTATAGAGGTGCTGGCACCGGGGATCGAATCCAGGTCACTCACGTACTATGATATTAAAGGCGAGCACCAGACCCTGTGGTAGCTCAGCCACGGTGTGAGAAGTCATACAACAGTACATCTAGATCCTAAAGCTTGTTCCTCTGAATAATCTAAGTAACAATTGTAGATAGAGGAATTACGCTGCGATAGGTAAATGGCTATGGCATATGCAATAGTCAACACGGTTTTTCAAAACTAAAACATGACTGAAAAGCCTTGCTTAAAACGCATCACATAAGAGTGTACATTACTTATAAGACAACAGGCATATGCTAAAACGCTGAATAAGTTACGTGCTCTCAACCGTTTTAAGACTATTTTTTACTACTTGAACAGAATGCATACGTAGTATCGTTCTTATGATGAGCGGGTCCTCAGGTGTGACCCCTAAATCGTGATTCTTCAATGGGGTGGAGAGGTGGGAATTTACGGGCAAGTGTGACCACTTACCGACAGATGGGTAAGTGATAATTTTACACACTCACTTACGTAATAACAACCAATGTGCATAATCTCAAACATCCTGTTAATCCACATAGTATGCGTATTGGTGTCAGCAAAAGGGATACAAAATTCCATCATTCATTAACATACATTTATGATTACATAGTGATAAAACTTAAGGCGTCACTCGTTCTTTATTAAATTTCAAGTAAGAACAATGTAAAGTTTTCGTTATGTCTAACGTGTAAAATTAAAATAATTCATAAAAGTCCTGCCAATTTGACAAAAGTATATAGTCTATTGTTGTTTAGATGTTTCTGGAACGTAAAAACTTGCGAATGAAATTAATAATAATCGTAATATATCGTAAAAATAAATAAAAATATTTAAAAAAATTGCGGTCGCTAATGACAACAAAGTGTGTTAATTATAAACCTCTTAATCGCAAAGTAGTTAAGCGCCAGGACATCCTCAGACTGACCCGCAACCCAATCGTTATGTAAACACCCGAGTTATGACCATATTCGGAGACATGCCAAGACGCACGTAGTTATTACAAAGCTATATATATGACACATAATGTTTCTTTTTTTAATTTCGATAATGATTTAATTCCAATAATAGTATTACGAGGGTGGATTGAAAAGTACGGGCCTAACACAGATCCATTCAATTCTAAAAATCAAATCTACCCACATTATTTAGTTCAGTTCAGACTAGTTCATTGTGTGAAGTTCGAAACGTGTGCGATAATTAGTTGTGATTTTATAAATTTATTAACAAAGTAATCGGTCATAATTTCCGCGAATGGAGCAAATCGAGCAGCGTGCCGTCATTAAGTACCTCCATAAGAAGGGGCTATCATCAAAAGCCATCCATGATGACATGGTCAGTACATTAGGCGATTGTGCTCTGTCATATTCATCCGACAAAAAATGGATAGCAGAATTTAAGCGTGGTTGAGAGAGTGTGAAAGATGAACCCCGCTCTGGAAGGCCTTCGACGTCAACTACTGACGAAAATATTAAAAAAGTACTAGATTTAATAATGGGAGACCGCAGATTAAAAATTAGAGAGATAGCCGAGATTATAGGCATCTCTTATGAACGAACTCAAAACATCATTGTCAACGAGTTGGGTTTCCACAAGGTGTCTGCGAGGTGGGTTCCGCGACTGCTTTCAGTTGAACAAAAAAGGACGCGATTGACTATTTCACGCGACTGTTTGGAGTTATTTGAAGCCGATGCAGATGATTTTTTGAATCGTTTTGTTACTATGGACGAAACATGGGTTCATTACTGTACACCGGAAACAAAACAACAATCAAAACAGTGGAGAAGACCTGGTTCACCACCCCCTAAAAAGGCTAAGTCGATTTTGTCGGCAAATAAGGTGATGGCTTCAGTATTCTGGGACTCGAAAGGTGTGATTATGATTGATTATCTTGAAAGGGGTCAGACTATAAACTCTGATTACTACTGCACCTTACTACGTCGTTTACGAGAGGAAATAAAAGAAAAACGTCGAGGAATGCTCAGAAGAAAAGTCCTGTTTCATCAAGATAACGCCCGTGTTCACACGTCAGTACAGTCAATGGCTGGAATTCACAACTGTGGCTTTGAACTGTTACCGCATCCGCCGTATTCACCTGATCTGGCACCATCAGACTTCTTTCTGTTCCCTAACCTAAAAAAGCACTTGGGAGGTCAAAGGTTTTCGACAAACGACGAGGTCAATGCAGCTGTAGACGCATATTTTGACTCTAAGGAAGAATCATTTTTTTTAACGGTCTAAATGCTTGCAAGGGGAGGTGGCAAAAGTGTATTGAACTTGATGGTGATTATGTAGAAAAATAAAAATATAACTGATTTAGTATGTGTTTATTTTCTTGGTTAGGCCGAGTACTTTTCAATCCACCCTCGTAGTATTATAGCCCTCCCGATTGAAGTAACTGACCGAGCCGACGCCGGCCACCTTGGGCACCCTTGAGTCAGTTACACTCGCGCACAGGATGACGGTCCAAGCCGAGGTATCCTCTTGCGCCGGTCATACATAAATAAACGTTTCGGCTAAGCGCCCTCAGCGCTCTACCACCTTTCAATCCGGCGGAGATGAGTGCCTTCGGGCTAACAGTGACCATCAGCCATAAAAAACAATGTGACGAGACGATCAAAACGTTCACCTAATGGTAAGTGCAACGTTTGCCCTTAACAAATGCTGTGACACCCAGAACATTCCTATGTTCCACACTACGCCCGTCACCCAGACATATCAGCTCTTAAGTCTCATATGCCAAGTGATTATGCCCATAAAATCCTTTCATAAACCCATTAAGTTTATCATCATCATTATTTCGGCCTATCACTAGTCCACTGCTGAACGTCGACCTCCCCATAGACCCTCTTTTTGGGGGTACTTTACCATAGTTGCCACGCTTGGCAGACGGGTTCGCAACCGTCTCAGGCCTCAGCCCCCCGTAAGTTTAATCATAAGTCACTCGATAACTATCGGATACTGTGTTGATATTTCTCTTATTACTACGCATTTGCCAACGTCATATGTAAGTTCTCCTCAATTAATATTAATTCGGACTTCAAATCAAAACTTTAGTCAGAAAATTAATGACAAAATAAACCGGAGGTTTTTTTTTAATTTCATAAAAGTGACGGAACGAGCAAAACGTTCACCTGATGGTAAGTGTAACGTCTGCCCATAACAAATGCTGTGTCACCCAGAAGATTACTGTGTGATACCACACTGTGCCTGTCACCCAGAGACATCAGTTCTTAAGTCTCATACGCCCAGTGATTACGCTAGCTCTCAGTGCCCTTCAAACCGAAACACAGTAATGTATGCACACTACTGCTTCACGGCAGAATAACTGGCCCTGGGGTGGTACCTACCTCGACGGATTCCTGCATAGGAATCCTCCCACCAGTACCACCAGACTTTTTTTCTTATAGACCACTTTCAAAATTTAGCTGGTTCCGGTAGACCCACCGCAGCTACATTTCTACCATATTCACAAAACTGAAACTAACTAACCCATTTTTTTTGTAACGCCAACGTGGCACCCCGTCGAGTCTCCCGTGGACTTGGACCACTTTGGGAACTAAGGGAATAAACAAACAACATAACAATAATGTCAATGATCGCGTTCTTTATCATTTAACGACAGTACCCTATAAATAACTGTGCATACATCTGAAAGGTACCGGCTGAACGTGACGATGCAAAATTTGATCCCTTCGTTAAACACGAAACGCGCCCCATCCGCGCATCGCTTAAGCGGCATAAATCTATGTCCAACCAGAAAAGTATGGTTTTGTAAATGATCCATTACACGCTTATTCATTTATCAGTCAATGCCATCAGTCATGAATTACGGTGATCTACGCATGACTGATGAAGTTTTAGCTACACAACACGCTCGATATGACTGACCGGCAGTAATTGTTTTTTATAGAATAGACGGCAAAAGAGTTCACGTGATGGTAAGTATATATATGTGTGTATGTATGTATTTACATATTTATGTATTATTGTTTATTTATCCTAATTATATATTGCTATGTATTTATTTATATGTATTTTGAGTATTTTTAAATTGTATTTTATATTTATTGTAGCCTTTGAAATTCAAATATTTTTTTTTAAGTTTTTTTACGTTTTACACCTGCCACATTGTTTCGCTACGCCTTGGGTTGACTGGCAGAGAATGCCAACTGGCATTAAGTCCGCCCATTGTATCCTTTAAGTGGTAACAATAAAGTATAAATAAATAAATAAAAAATAAGTGACGAGCAATACTTTACAAACAAAATCCTTTAAATTTGAGATAAAATGGATATTCATAAAATAAAAGTTTGAGTTGGGAAGCGCTGGGTAAATGATTGGTTGTAAAACAGAGATAACTAAACGCACATAAACATAATGACTGAAATGATGATAATGATGTCCTCCTGGCTGATTTCGACCACGGCGACAACTACCGAATACATTTGATAACTATCAACTGCGCAGGAGATATTATAGTGCCAAGTGTACGCGCAAACCTGATGGCGGGATTCCTATGCAGGAATCCGTCTAGGCAGGTACCACCCCAGGGCCAGATATTCTGCTGTGAAGAGCACTGAGATCTAGTGTAATCACTGGGCATATGAGACTTAAGAACTGATGTCTCAAGGTTACGGAAGCAGTGTTGTGCCACTCAAAAGTGTTCTGGGTGTCACATCATTCACAGATGACAGACCACACATGCAGGAATCCTACCACCAGTAGTCCGTTTCTGTTAATGTGAACAATTCTCTCAACGGAAACTTCTGTGACAGACAGTAACTGTTAACGTACACGACGTCCCGCCTTTTTACCATAAGGGGTGAACAGTGTGGTCTACACGCGTAGCGCACTATTCGCCCCCGCGGGAAACTAGACTGTTAACAGTTATTTATATAAATGAATACTGTTATATTGCAGTAGTTAAAGTAGAAATGTAAAGTTACAGCCTATAAATGTCCCACTGCTGAGCACAGGCCTCCTCTCATTTCTGAGAGGGTTTTGGAGCTAGGAAGAATCCGCCACGCTGCTCCAATGCGGGTTGGCGGACTGCAAATGTCTTCGAAATATTAATTTTTCTCAGACGTGCAGGTTTCCTCATGATTTTTTTCCTTCACCGCCGAGCACGTGGTAAATTAGCACTTAAAATTTCAATTGACAATTTTAGTGGTGCCGGCACCGGGAATCGAACCCAGGTCACTCGTACTATGAAATTAAAAGCGAGCGCCTAGCTGCTGAGCTACCACGGCTCAGTAGGGCTGCAGTAGTTAACCATACCTGAAATTTGCCTGCTTCACGGCAGAATAACTGGCCCTGGGAAAAAAATACACAGACACACCTTTCAATCCGGCGGAGATGAGTGCCTTCGGGCTAACAGTGACCATCAGCCATAAAAAACAATGTGACGAGACGATCAAAACGTTCACCTAATGGTAAGTGCAACGTTTGCCCTTAACAAATGCTGTGACACCCAGAACATTCCTATGTTCCACACTACGCCCGTCACCCAGACATATCAGCTCTTAAGTCTCATATGCCAAGTGATTATGCCCATAAAATCCTTTCATAAACCCATTAAGTTTATCATCATCATTATTTCGGCCTATCACTAGTCCACTGCTGAACGTCGACCTCCCCATAGACCCTCTTTTTGGGGGTACTTTACCATAGTTGCCACGCTTGGCAGACGGGTTCGCAACCGTCTCAGGCCTCAGCCCCCCGTAAGTTTAATCATAAGTCACTCGATAACTATCGGATACTGTGTTGATATTTCTCTTATTACTACGCATTTGCCAACGTCATATGTAAGTTCTCCTCAATTAATATTAATTCGGACTTCAAATCAAAACTTTAGTCAGAAAATTAATGACAAAATAAACCGGAGGTTTTTTTTTAATTTCATAAAAGTGACGGAACGAGCAAAACGTTCACCTGATGGTAAGTGTAACGTCTGCCCATAACAAATGCTGTGTCACCCAGAAGATTACTGTGTGATACCACACTGTGCCTGTCACCCAGAGACATCAGTTCTTAAGTCTCATACGCCCAGTGATTACGCTAGCTCTCAGTGCCCTTCAAACCGAAACACAGTAATGTATGCACACTACTGCTTCACGGCAGAATAACTGGCCCTGGGGTGGTACCTACCTCGACGGATTCCTGCATAGGAATCCTCCCACCAGTACCACCAGACTTTTTTTCTTATAGACCACTTTCAAAATTTAGCTGGTTCCGGTAGACCCACCGCAGCTACATTTCTACCATATTCACAAAACTGAAACTAACTAACCCATTTTTTTTGTAACGCCAACGTGGCACCCCGTCGAGTCTCCCGTGGACTTGGACCACTTTGGGAACTAAGGGAATAAACAAACAACATAACAATAATGTCAATGATCGCGTTCTTTATCATTTAACGACAGTACCCTATAAATAACTGTGCATACATCTGAAAGGTACCGGCTGAACGTGACGATGCAAAATTTGATCCCTTCGTTAAACACGAAACGCGCCCCATCCGCGCATCGCTTAAGCGGCATAAATCTATGTCCAACCAGAAAAGTATGGTTTTGTAAATGATCCATTACACGCTTATTCATTTATCAGTCAATGCCATCAGTCATGAATTACGGTGATCTACGCATGACTGATGAAGTTTTAGCTACACAACACGCTCGATATGACTGACCGGCAGTAATTGTTTTTTATAGAATAGACGGCAAAAGAGTTCACGTGATGGTAAGTATATATATGTGTGTATGTATGTATTTACATATTTATGTATTATTGTTTATTTATCCTAATTATATATTGCTATGTATTTATTTATATGTATTTTGAGTATTTTTAAATTGTATTTTATATTTATTGTAGCCTTTGAAATTCAAATATTTTTTTTTTAAGTTTTTTTACGTTTTACACCTGCCACATTGTTTCGCTACGCCTTGGGTTGACTGGCAGAGAATGCCAACTGGCATTAAGTCCGCCCATTGTATCCTTTAAGTGGTAACAATAAAGTATAAATAAATAAATAAAAAATAAGTGACGAGCAATACTTTACAAACAAAATCCTTTAAATTTGAGATAAAATGGATATTCATAAAATAAAAGTTTGAGTTGGGAAGCGCTGGGTAAATGATTGGTTGTAAAACAGAGATAACTAAACGCACATAAACATAATGACTGAAATGATGATAATGATGTCCTCCTGGCTGATTTCGACCACGGCGACAACTACCGAATACATTTGATAACTATCAACTGCGCAGGAGATATTATAGTGCCAAGTGTACGCGCAAACCTGATGGCGGGATTCCTATGCAGGAATCCGTCTAGGCAGGTACCACCCCAGGGCCAGATATTCTGCTGTGAAGAGCACTGAGATCTAGTGTAATCACTGGGCATATGAGACTTAAGAACTGATGTCTCAAGGTTACGGAAGCAGTGTTGTGCCACTCAAAAGTGTTCTGGGTGTCACATCATTCACAGATGACAGACCACACATGCAGGAATCCTACCACCAGTAGTCCGTTTCTGTTAATGTGAACAATTCTCTCAACGGAAACTTCTGTGACAGACAGTAACTGTTAACGTACACGACGTCCCGCCTTTTTACCATAAGGGGTGAACAGTGTGGTCTACACGCGTAGCGCACTATTCGCCCCCGCGGGAAACTAGACTGTTAACAGTTATTTATATAAATGAATACTGTTATATTGCAGTAGTTAAAGTAGAAATGTAAAGTTACAGCCTATAAATGTCCCACTGCTGAGCACAGGCCTCCTCTCATTTCTGAGAGGGTTTTGGAGCTAGGAAGAATCCGCCACGCTGCTCCAATGCGGGTTGGCGGACTGCAAATGTCTTCGAAATATTAATTTTTCTCAGACGTGCAGGTTTCCTCATGATTTTTTTCCTTCACCGCCGAGCACGTGGTAAATTAGCACTTAAAATTTCAATTGACAATTTTAGTGGTGCCGGCACCGGGAATCGAACCCAGGTCACTCGTACTATGAAATTAAAGCGAGCGCCTAGCTGCTGAGCTACCACGGCTCAGTAGGGCTGCAGTAGTTAACCATACCTGAAATTTGCCTGCTTCACGGCAGAATAACTGGCCCTGGGAAAAAAATACACAGACGGTAGGTCATCCGTCATAACAGTGACTGTGGCATAACTGACAGCTAAACCCATCGTATAATGGACGCCTAATATAATGGAATATTAGATTATTTGACGACGGCGTGGCCTAGTGGATAGAATACCACGCCGCGGTGTCGGGCTCGAATTCCAGCCGCAGCCAACGTTTGTGCAAAAACAAATTGGGTCTGGTGGTGTTGTGATTGAGCCCACTGTGCCCTTCAGACCGAAACACAGTAGCGTTTGCACACTGCTGCTTCTCGGCTGAATAACTGGCCTTATCTAGACAGATGCATGCATAGGAATCCTACCACCAGTTTACTGATGCAAGTATGTTATAGAGTAATCATTTAAGTATTCACAAGTGATCGCCCTGTTATTGTTGTTCCAGGAAGATGCTGCTGCCCATCTACTGGTTTTTATTATCCCTCTGTCGACTTTTATGACACCCTCGGGAAGAGATGGGGTGGCAGATTCTCTTAATCCGCTACCACACGGCGAGCCTTATACATAAAAAAAAACAATAATCGAACTGTGTTAGCTCTATACCGTAGGGACAAAACTTTAGTAAACGTAAAAAATCTCTATCGATCCGAGCGTCTGTTAACTACCGGAGCTGCTGACCTATAAATTAATGCACAGATTATGGGCTCCTTGGAACTGGAACTTAATGTCAAAGCTATAATTCAAAATGTTCTAGAATTATATAAAATCGAAAATTAAAGTAAAAAAACCCACAGATACAGCATGTTTTTATAATGGTGCTAAAATTTCGTTTGTAAAACATTTTGCGCGAAACCGACCACAGGTTCAACAACGCCGTCTATGATGTACCGTGACGATCGCTATACGTAAAGTATCCATTTAACGCCTTTTGACTGCTACAATTGTAATCAAACAATTTCACACAATTGGACGAATTCACGTTAATTTCGAGACAAGTATCGCTAAGAAAATCAAACCGAACCGTAACAGGCACACTATGAAATCAAAGAACTTAGTATTAAAATTAAAAAGAAATTAAACAGATACCTATTCTCTCAAACTGTACTTACTTAGAAAAGGTCTATAATGTATGGATGCGGTGTAGGGACTACACCTTAAGTTTTTACAAGTAGGTACATATACAACTTTATTCATAATTGGTGTAACATCCCAGCACCTACCCATGCTACTTTGATCTGATAAACACAACGGTGAAGCTTTAATGACAAAAATGGATAGTAAAAATATCCATACAAAACTTTAAAATTATTTGTTTTGAAAAACTTTACGCGACCAAAAAGTCGTTGCCCCGAACCAGAAAAATTCAAAATACGTTTTTTATGTTACTTGTACTGTAATTTATGTTACCCTACTACGGCGTCAAACTAACAGATTTATTTCGCAACAGATTTCCTTAAGCTTCGTGTAATCCCAGTACTTGCAAGTTCTTTCGACGGCAGCTCAATGGAAAAACGCCCAATTAAATGTATAAGTTCATTGCCTCGATCAGCTGTATAACAGGGTAGTCAGCAATGAGTTTTAAGCACTTTACTGGTGATAGGATTTCTATGCAGGAATCCGTCTAGGTAGGTACCACCCCAGGGCCAGTTATTCTGCCGTGAAGCAGTAGTGTGCAAACATTACTGTGTTTCGGTTTGAAGGGCACTGTGAGCTAGCGTAATCACTGGGCATATGAGCCTTAGGAACTGATGTCTCAGGGCGACGGGCGCAGTGTGGTGTCACACAGTAATTTTCTGGGTGACACAGCATTTGTTATGGGCAGACGTTACACTTACCATAAGGTGAATTAAGTGAATTTTGCTCGTTCCGTCACTTTTATAAAATAAAAAATAAAAAAGCAAATTCTTTAAGTCGACATATCTCCTACAGGTGTAACACGCTACTAGGCTCATTATATTCTTTGGTGCATATACTCATCGTCCTTAAGCCCTGCCTGCCGGGATGTATAGAACATTACGAATGACTCCTGTATCTATGGCAGACACATTTACATGTACAAAACAAATAATAAAACTATGATTTTTGGTGCTCTTTAATTTTTTAAATATCTCGTGGAAACTATTTGACTTTCCGGGATAAAAAGTAACCATGTCCATCTCCAGGATGCAAGCTATCTCTGTGTCCAAATTTCGTCAAGAATGGTTCAGCGGTTTAACCGTGAAAAGCTAACAAACAGACAGTAGGACAGAGAGAGTTAGTTTCGCATTTTATAATATTAATATGGATAATTTAAGTGTAAAGTTCTTTGGGCGTGATGATTGTAAGATAATTAATGACGATCGATTAATTAGTAATCGTTTTTTTTATTGAATTTTTCATATTTTACAGTGAGGAACATTATTGTTAATTCATTTTTATTTTAACCAAATTGCTAACACATAAGTTTCACATGTGTCTCGTGTACTGAGTTACGCGCGCTCTTTTCTTATTTGTTTTTATTGCTTACGCAAAAGTGGCCAATATTACGGGTAAGGGTCCAAGAAGGGATTAAGATATAAGGTTCAAGCATGTAACGTTCTTCAAAATAAAGAAACGGCGTCTCTCTAACAGATTGGTTTTTTTTTTATTAGTAATTTTTCATTGTTGTATGTTTTCAGTGATGTTATAATTTCAAACAGTTTGAAACAATACATTATCGCGCCGCTAATAAATTGATGAAAATAATACACGATAGCTTTTCACGTCAAATCCTCATTTTAATGTTGTTTTAATCAGTTTTCAACACGCCCAGCTATCGAATTTAAAACTAACTTTAGCGATTAGTATACGATTGAACACGATATTTTTATAATTACTCTCGGTTTTTACTAACAAGTTAATTAGTAAACTCAAATGTTTAGTTTATTAATTAACTTGGAATTAGTTCATTAAACAACTTGGTAATAAATGAAAGCAGAAGACAATTCTTCAGTGGCCGGTATGAGACAAATAATAATAGATTTTACTGGTGGTAGGATTCCTATGTAGTAGTCCATCTAGGTAGATACCACCGCAGTGCCAGTTATTCTGGCGTCAAATAGTAGTGTACAAACATTTACGGGTTTCGATCTGAATCTGAGGGCACTGATAGCTAGTGTATGGGGCATATGAGACTTTAACTGATGTCTCAAATTGACGAGCGCTGACTTTTTGTCACAAAAATGTTCTGGGTGACATAGGATTTGTTACGGCCTGCCGTTGCACTAGCCTTTTAAAAAGATTTACAAAGTAAAATAGTGAAAACAACTGGGACAACCGTAACTTCTATTCATTTACATCGCACCACAAGACTGTGTTTCCTATTTATTCACATTACACAAGCTACATTCCCTACCCTTACCGTGCTGATGATCAAAATGATCATTGTGATCCTTTATTAGAAAACTTAGCAGTAAAAAAACATCGAACGTTCGTTCGAATACTTAGTTCTCTAATAGGAATGCGTAAAAACGGTCACTATTTTATACTTTTTAAATAACATTAAAGCACTTTAAACTTTATGGATTTACCATAAAGTTTTTCTCGAAACCCTATCTATAAACCTTACGAGTTGAGTCGTTCAAATGTACCGATTACTACCCACAAATTTACAGAGAGCAGCGTCGCTAATGCGAACCAAACGGCAAGATTTGAAAATTTTTGTATTGAGTTGGCATCACTGGAGTGGCCTATGTTCACTGATCATGCAACTACGCTTCTAATAAAATATTTAAAAAAAAATCATTAATATTTTGTAATGTCGACTTTTAAGCATGAGCAAGTGCTGTAAATCATGACAGCAACGATTGCGGTATGATGATGAACTACCCGGACTCGGTTACGTGTGAAATAGATACGACACGCTAGACTTTCACTTTCTAGTGGCCAATTCGAAAGTTACATCTCAAGACGAATCATATAATGTTGAGGCATGGTAATGTAACATCTTAGTATTATTTTTTAAATTTAAATTAGATATTTAAAATAAAAACGATTCTACTGGTGGTAGGACTTCTAAGCAGGAATCCATCTAGTTAGGTAACACGCCAGGGCCAGTTATTCTGCCGTGAAGGAGTAGTGTGCGAATATTTCTGTTTCGGTTTGAAGGGCACTGTCTATCTATTTAAACTTCCTACGCCCTATAAAACGGGGCCCTTGCATGTCTTTTTATATTGTAATACTCAATGTAAGCAAATTGTATATTCTTACTAGCTATGCCCCACGGTTTCAACCGCCGTTTAATTTAAAAGAAATCTCTCTGATGGTCGTAGCGTGATCTTATATAGCTAATAGCCTCCCTCAATAAATGGGCTATCCATCACTAAAATAATTTTTCAATTCGAACCAGTAGTTCCTGAGATAAGTGCGTTCAACCAAACAAACTCTTCAGCTTTATAATATTAAGTATAGATATTGGTCATAATTGGTCAGAAAAACATCAACAAAACAATTCATACAAAACAGCATGTCACATCAGACATCTTTCTTTCAACAATGTCTGTTGTATCACTTTAAAAAATCACAGAATTCATTTTATCAAGACACTGCATACCTTAATCTATTCTTGCTTGATCGCTTCAATAAAATAATGTGTGATAATGACTTGATTAATTCAAAGGCAAAGTGCCAAATGTAAAATTTTACATAACAGTACAATGGTCAAAAAGACACTTGAAGGTTTATTTTGGTTTGAATATCTGGCAAAACACCTCATTGTAACACCAGTGATATTTAAATAAGTGTTCTAGTTATATAACTAATGAATAAGTAAAGTATGTTACAAATATACATCTAAAAAATGAACTGTAAGTATATTGTCTGATGGAAAAGAACTTAAAACAAATTATACCAGTGAAAACTATATGTTAACATATAGTTTTCACTGATTAAGGATGGTTCCAGGGACTTAATAATATTTCCATGAATTCTAATTTCTGGTTAAAAATTCAAACATGTTATCAGAAATTAATATACAAGTTTAAGATTATTATTTCTTTGACATGGATAGTGTTCAATATGTAAACTTAACTAGTTCAAAACTATTCCAAATGTTTAATAAAACTAAATTGGTGTTACCGTGATCATGGGTGCTGTAAAGCGCTAGAAATATCAGGAAATAAATAGCTAAAATAAATGAAAAAGATTAAATAAAATAAAATTTTAAAAATTAGTTTCAATAAATGTTTATGTAACATAATATGTAGTGTAATACGTAGTGTAACGTATGTGTGTGTAAGGTAAAATTTAGTTTTAATAAATGTGTAATATTTGCATAATTGTAAGAAATCAAATACTTATGAAAAGGTTATTGTACTAATAACATATTCAAAAAAACGTCTATTACACCCATGCAGTAAAACTCAGCAAATAAGGTAACACTATTAAATCAATATTACTACCCAGTCAAGTATTATTAAAGTTAAAAAGCCATAGTGCAATGCAGTCTAATAAAGATTGTAATTATACTTTGCATTCATAATATAGAACAGAATTAAAACTCATATTTTATATGAATTTGTCATGAAGTAATAAATATATTAATTAATTGATGATTAATTCTGCAAAGCTTTACCAATTAAAACCTTGTCTAAGCTTTAAAAAGAAAAGGGCAAGTTAAGGAAAGCGTACAAATAATTATATACTTAAAATCAGCATCCATGTGAATAAAATTTTTAAAAACTTCTAATTAATTAAGTTTTTGATTAAAAAAATTATGGAAGAATGTCATTTTGATAACACATATTAATGATGATTTTAAATATCTATCTAATTCATTTGCGAAAATTATTTTACCTGAGCATGATCCTGAAATTCTCTAACTGACGGATACTGTTTGAAAGTCTAGCAAATGCATTAAAGAGTGCTACTATTTCGGTTCTCTGAAGTCGCTTATTTGCTATATGTCTTACTGGCAGCTTTCCTTGCTCTGGGTCACCTTCAAGACTGTCCCATTGTGATGAAAACAGAATCTTTAAGGCAGTCCCCAAGCCTTGAGTTTGAAGTTTTCCCCACAATTTGCATTTATCACAACCCACACAGTCCATAATCCTTGATATATTCCAGAAGTGCTCACGAAACTCATTCTTAAGTTTCGCAGCCTGACTTCCACCATTGAACATTGCTGATTCATTGAAATGATCTGGGAATGTGTATATTACACTAAGCATGTTACTAATTGCCTCTCGTGTCTCCTCATCCTCCGTTGGATTACCTGTGAAATATTCTTCTGTCTCCAAATATGGGCCAGCTTTGGAAAGGGCTCGCATTTCCAATAAATATACAAAATATAAATTTTTGAGCCAATTAGGTCCTTCGCCATAAGTCTGAGATGGATCAAAACGTTGTTGAAATTCAGCTAAATTAGGCCCCCATTCTCCCTCAGGTGGTGCGGCAAATCCGACACTTTTTTCAGACAGTAAATAATTAGAACACAAATGAATATTAATACTGGTGTGTAAACCTGATATTGCTCTATAAAATACTCTCTTTTCTAAGCACATATTACTCAAATCCGAATTAAGGACATATGGAAATGATTCATATGGGTTCAGTTTAGGTCTAAAACAATTTTCCTGGTAAATACTTCTCCAAATTCTATGGGCTGATGGACCTTTATAGCCTGTATATCTTTCCGGATTAAGAGACAAATCCACATAGTCCGCTTCAGCATCTCTATCATCACACTCACAGAAATTTTCTAATGCACTATCATGAGCATTCCATTTTGCGATTTCATACTGACTTGCTGCACTTATGGTCATGTTTAAATATCCCAAGTCTGGATCATGGTCTTCATCAGTGCTGCAAGCAGTCTGTGCTTCTTTGGAATACTTAACTGCAGGTGCTTCATCTTCAAGATCGTTTTCGTAACCATTGGCATATCCCGGAACACTTTCTTTAGAGCAAGTTTTAATATGACAATACTTCATAGAACACTTGCTGTCATCCGCCCAAAACGGGCATTCTTTTTTTAAATTGACCTTGTAGAAACGAAAATAATCTTTACTCACTAAACTTTGGATACGGGGAAAAATCTTTACGTTATTAAAATAGTCAATAGTATCAACATTACACGAGCAATCTCCTAACGCACCATGGAGAGCATCAAAGCAGGCATTACTGTCGCAAGGCACCGTTTCAAATATTTCAGTGTCGTAACCAACTGCTTGTACTATCGCTAATGTAAAAATCATAAACACAATACAACAATTCCTCGATGCCATTTTTAGGACGATTTTGTTCATAATAAGAAATTTAGAAAATAAATACTGCACTACAATGAACTTCTTCACGGATCATTTATGAAATAATTGATAATTTACATCACAATCTCTAAAGAACTTTAATTTCACACTTCGAAAATTCAAACAGAAATGAATTAGGTAAACTAAATAGATACATCAAAGAACGTTTAAACATATCGCTCGAGAAAAGCGAATGAGGACTGAGGATGAGGAGTATGAGAATATTGTAAAATAAATTTGTGATGTGTCGAACTGTCAAATGACAACTGTCAGAAATCGAAACAGGTAAAATATAAAACAAGCGATGTCGTATATCATTCGTAAAGATACATAAGAAAAGTATCAGTTATGTCGATGTAATATCTCTAAAAGGTATTAAAACAAATTTTGTAGAAGGCATAATATTGCAAAAATTCTGTAATTGCGTGTTAATAATAAGGAGCCATTTACATGCAGACCCAATGAGAACCGAAACTTAAGCATCGAAAAATAATCGATAAGGGATACATATATATATTACAAGATTTTCTTTTAAGGCGAGGTCAATACGTACAACACATATTAGCAGATAAAACGTAACTCGTGGAAATCAAATTCCTAGACAATAAAACAAACTCGCCATATAAAATGGATACATCATTAATGATTTCATCGCAGTTACATGTCACTGCAAAAATAGTGATATATGTATATCGATGTAATGATATACCTCAAATACAATTATATAGATTAGTGAATTTTGAAACAATTTTTTTTTGAATTTATTAATTTCCGTAATCGTATTATTGACTATGAAATATATTTACACTAATCTATCTCACTCTCGACACAATATTGAAAAAGCTGGATTGTTTGCGAAATTGCTTTCTCATCACATCGCAACGGCTTAACCAAGGTAGAGCAGCAGCATCCTCCCTGTAGTCAATCTGAATCTACATAACCCTAGAGCCTACGTAATATGTAAATTAATGTCACTAGCCTCAGAGATTTTTGATGTTTAATAGTTGAAATGCAGAGATCGAGAACTTAACTCCGAAAAATTTTACAGGTCGTCGCTGGATCTGTGATCAAACGACGTTGAAGACTGGCATAATTTTACCTTACTATTCTATTGCTTTTGGGTTACATGGAATGTCAATCAGATCAGAATCAGACAGTCACTGGGAGACTACGAGTCTGCAATAAGGGTCTGATTCCTACAGATACTTATTCTGGGTCGGGTTGTTTTTGAATATGCAATTTATTTAATGATCTGTAAAACATATCCACGTATCGCAATCTTTTTTTGGAAGCAATTTCACAACCCGTGATCTTCTGGAAATCGTATAATTCCATGCCTGATTACAGATTTCATTAAACAAAACCTCTCAAGCTTAACATTCAGGTTCAGTGTGTAAATTCGCTTCCAT
Source organism: Luehdorfia chinensis (assembly GCA_019845155.1). Taxonomy (NCBI): domain Eukaryota; kingdom Metazoa; phylum Arthropoda; class Insecta; order Lepidoptera; family Papilionidae; genus Luehdorfia; species Luehdorfia chinensis. Next base: position 2,783,333 of record JAHVAK010000472.1, read on the forward strand.
TTTCACCCTAGTTATTACTTACATCACCTTACATTAATGATGTTAGAAGATCTTAAGGACATGTGAGCAAATTTATATGGACTCACGACTAATTGAATTTTTGATAAATTTTTGCGACGAAGGTAAAGAGCAAAAACTCAATATAAAGGTCTTTGCGTATATTGCGAAATCCTAATTGGAAATGGAGGAGGCGGAGAGGAAGAAGAGGAAATATTCCTTAACGCATTCCTGCTATGTTAGCAAGACAATACAAGGCCCCTTTGTATTTACGAACCGCGTTGAGAGGGACGTCGTTTATAAATTTATTCACGTGACACTCTCAAAATACTTCGTCAAGGTGCGCTCCTCATGTAATAACAATAAAAATATTTGTTTTTGTCAGTGTTTCTATTAACAATGAACGCGAAATATATGTATATATAACGAAACGAATATAATTTTAGTAAGAATATCATCATAATTCACGAATAATTATTTCAGAACTGTATGGCACATACTGCTTGTTTACTCATGGGTCCTGGCTCGACTACTATCCGAAGCCGATGTTTTTTTTATATAATATAAAAAATTAATCATTTTCTGTTCCTTTTTTTCTTATAGGAGAACGTGAAGAGACGAGCGAGCGTTCACCTGAACAATGCTGTGTCAAACAAAAGATTTCTGTGGCAATACATTGCTCGTCACCCTGAGACATCAGCTATTATTTCTCATATGCCCAGTGATTATACTAGCCATCAGTGCCGTTCTGATCGAAACACAGTAATGTTTGCACACTACTGCTTCATACAGAATAACTGGCCCTGCAATCCTACAACAACAACCTCCTGCAATAAACAAATCCTACTACCAAAATTGGTATATTGTAATTGGACATGTCTCTGACGCTGTATCTGAATCTTCTCACAAAGATATAGTAACGTAGAATCCCGTAGTGGTCAAGCTAAATTATCTGTAACAATAAAATACTACCCAAACGACTTTTGAAATAAACTTTTCTGTATTCCTTTATTTCATTAATTATACTAAAAGTTTCATTAATTCATTAATACCACTAAATGACCTCCTTTTTTCCAATTTATGAATTTAAAATAAATAAAGAATGAAAAACTTTATTCGGACGTCTGGAACTGGACAATAAAAACGTGTAAATAAAGTGTTAAGAAAAACAATTTATCTAGTTGGTGGAAAATTTATTAATAGCCAAACAATGTAAAACATTTAGTCTCTCATCTGAAATGCTTGAGATTCATAGTATATTTGCTCCCGATGTATCAGTAGCTATATACACAAGTGAAACACTTAGATAAATCACATTTTATAGAAATGCATACAAATATTAACGTTTTAATTATATAAATATAAATTGGACGTACAATAAGTCGAAATAGGAAAATACTTTTTTTTAACTGTTTTCTTTAATTACACCGTAACATTCGAAAGTGTCTTAACTAACTTAATATTACCACATGAGTAAATATCCTAACAGAGAATACATGAAATTTATGTCTTGATGTCTATTTTGTTAGAGCTGTTAGACACTCGAGTCTCATGACAAGAGTATAATCTAAATCACGCAAAATATTATTTTATTAATTCTGTTTTTGTTTTATCATTTATTTTCATCTTTTGGTAAAATCTTAATCGGACATTAAGTCTTTATATATAAATTACTGACAGACACGGCTATGCAATCGCCATTTGGCAATATTGAAGCTACTTAAATAAAACTACTTTTTTACGGATTTTGACGCGATAAAATCCGTAAAAAAGTAGTTTTATTTAAATGTGTAATATTCGCGTAAATAAAAGAAAACATTATAATATTGAAGCTAGTTTATTTCAAGATTAAACTTTTTACTACCAAAAAATATTCAACCTCATCATCAAGACTTACAAAAGGTGTCTTCAACACGCAAAACTCGTGTGAAACTTGCAGAGCTTCCCGTCAGACTGAGCCGGTATAAATCGGTTTCCCCTCAAACGCCCGCATTCATTATATTCATCGCGTCACGATGTAGATTTGTCTCAGTAAAGTATTTACTCATGTGACCTTACCCTATAATAATTACATATGAAGTCGTACAACAAATATGTATCAAACAAATAAAAAAAAGATAACGCATTGCTTATATCTGTAGCGGATTTAAAGTAACAGAATAAAAAATAACAAGAATCTTTCTTATCTGTATCATATATGACAGGTAACATTTCGAAATTAAGGAGCGCGATCGTAATTTGTAACTCGTGAGTTCTTGGAACTTATCTATAGTTTGTTCCGAGTAAGAGTTTTATTTATATTTTCGATAAATTTTAATTTCATCAAGGTGGGCCGGCGCTATGTCGATCTATTCCTAATTTAATAACTTGTACATAATTATATTATCCATGTGTAGGCACGTCCTCACGTTATGCGAAATATCTTCCTGATGTTTAGGCGTACCTGAAATTGTTGATTTTATTGTTAATTTCAAATGTATCTATAGTTTTTAGTATTTCAAAAGAGTCACTGGTACCGTAATATTTGTAAAACAGATCACAACTAAAAAGCGAAATTGTTAATTAACACAAATTCGTGCAGTTTAGAAAAAAAAATAAGGACGTAAGTTAGACAATCATACGAATTAAAACCTTCGTTTTATTTCAAGAAAGTTAAATCAACCATAATTTACAACGCAAGATATAAGACTCATAGTACAGTTAACTTCTATATAACATGCAGATTATTTTACCGCAAATATTTTGGATATATCTACAAATTCACCAAAACACAAACATGCTATTAGTATTTACACAAACCCACTTACCGCTTAAGCGTTGAAATCGAAAAACTTACATAGTTTATTTAAACTGACATTTTGGCAAGCATTAGTTTAAGATTGTACATCTGGCAGAAACCTTTCGTACTTGCCAATACAGGAAAAAATGCATTTGTTTTTATAAAAACACTGTAAATTACAACACAAAATTGTATTATATAATCTATAATTCAAATCCTAGCGTTGTTAAATCCAGGAGAGCAATATGTCAATAAAAGAAACTATGTCATAGAAATCCTTTATTTGAAATAATTATATGATTTCTGCTAAAGGCACTGTTAGCAAGACAAATACAAATCAATTTCAATTTGACTTTACACATTTGAAAATATAATAAAGTACTTTGAAATGAGCTCAAACACATAATATCAATTTGGCACTTATTTCAGTTAACTTTAAGAGTTAATCAAATTACGTTACATACAAATCTGAAGTATACAATTCCCAATTAATAGTTATTATGAAAAAGTATAAAATACTCAGAATGATATTTAAATATTAATCTAAATACTGATGTTGTATTAACATTGTAACAGGAAAGGTATTATCATATAAAGGGTAATACTTTAATTGATTAAAGGCAGGCGAAATAAAAGTTTAAAATCCGTTGTATTCCATTCTGTAGACTATTTTAAATTATTACTAAATCATCTTCAATATGTATCAAATAGTTGATGTTCAATCATAAAAATGAAAAAAATAAAGCTCAAAAATCGAATTATATATTAGGAAAACCGCAAAGTCAACTTATTGATATATTTTTATAAAAATCCAGTCTTAAATAAAGAGATTACAGCTGGCAAGAAAGCGACAACACTAAAGTTTTAAAAATAATACAATAAAAGATTCATCATTTCTCAAAGTTTTATAAAACCATTCACACTCTTTATTGTGCTGTTTTATATAACTAATTAAGAGTAGAGATTCCAAGAATTATAAATATATATATATATATATATATATATATATATATATATATATATATGTTTCCCGGGAAAAACACATGCGGAATTTCCTGTGTTAAAAAAAATTTCAATGTTACATTATAGTATAATGTTAAAATACAAACATAGACTTTACAATAAAAAACGGTAATTATGCACGTCTCACCAATTCGTTTCTTTTATTTGGTTGGGGCTATACTTTAAATGGTCTTTATAAGATACCTAACCATATAACAGGCACAGTTTTTTGACCACAACCGCACTTGTGTGTGACTTGCGATGGTAGTTATTTGGCAATCTTAATGCCTGTGACAAATACGAAAATACATGATGGGGGATTTCTTTCGAGTAGAAGTTATATATTTCTGCTTTAAGTGTTTTGACACCCTGTGTATTAAATAGTAGATATTAATCTGAAATCCTCATTAAAATCATAGTAGTTTAATTAGTTAGTTTTAGTCATTAAAATTAAATGAAAGTTGGAATAAATTTTTCAATGTAATTGAAAAAAAAGATGTATTATGTAACCATTGTCACACACACATGGGCATCTCATCAATAAACATTACTTTTATTCATTATGTAATATAATCACTATCACTGAATAGTTTTTATTCAGTTCCTTTTATAGCTAATCGATTCTACATTATGATAAGGATATAAAAAGCATGGTTTTTGCATACAATTTTAACTTTTGCCAAACTATTTATTTTATTTCTTCACCTTGTTTGATACATTTTAAAAATTTACAAAAATAAGCCAGTCAGTATTATTGTGTCAACACAGATTATACACATATAGAGCCTGCGTCAATTGCGCAAAATATATTGTTAGTAAGCTATACAATTACCCAGATCAAGCATATTATTTACGGCTATACAGGGCCATTAATTAACACCAGGCGGACAACTACACTTGAAGTGAATTAAAAAAAATATCAGAACAATAAAAAAGGTTATATAAGACATGAGTTTACCATCTTGTCTGCTGCAAATAAAGTCCATCGGCTTAGATATTATAAAAAATGTAATAAGAGTTAATATATTGTTTAATATATTGTTTGTAGTTTTTATGGCATAAGGCATAAGCTTTCTGCCAGTCACAAAGTACAAATTTTTCAAGTTAGTTAACAAAAGTCAAGTGCAGATGTTCACCTGTCCTTAATAATACTCACCGTATAAAACATCAAAAAATGTGTATTAAATATACTGTAATAAAGTTAAATATTGATTAACCAAAATACCTTACACATCAAGTTAATTAACCTGAGCATTTAAACTTCAATTGATTTATTTCTATGTGTGACGCATTTCCAACACAAATAATTTGAAAAAAAAACTCAAGTGGAATTAAAAGAAAAAGTGTCATACAGCCATGCAGTGAACACAGCCCGCTCACAAGTAGCCAATAAGTAAAAAAGAACAAATAAAAGTGTTTATAGGTACCAGTTGTAAAGTACAAAATATTAGTAGTGTGACCTTCTGTCCATGTTTCTTATGGAGTTGGCGAGGCACAGCGCGAACAACGCTCCGACGACCTGAAAAAGAATAGAAAATATATACAAGGTGCTTGGTGAACAGTATAACAAGCGGGACCTTACACGTGCAACATATATACATGCAGACACGCGTTTTTCCCATATAAGGGGTAGGCAGAGACCAAATCCGTAGGTCTCTTTTCACAACCTGTTAATGTTTTGGCGACGTAACAAACACTGAAATGATAAAGACATCAACGGTCACTGTAACCCACAGACACATAATAAACATATGAAGTCAGGTTTTCACAACTGAGAACTGCGATCAAATGCTTCTTTGCTGTTCTCTGTTGTTACTCGACATATGAATATTTACTAACAGAATGTTTTTACACTGGATCAATATTACAAGAAAAAAGACAAATTTATTTGTCGCTCCCCGGTATATGAACGGTATTTTTTTTAATTTTTTTTTATGTTTAAGTTTTAAAATCGAAAAATGAGAGTGGCAAATAGTAATATTACATAATATACAGGTACGTATAAATAGTGTGGTAGCGGCTTAAGAGAATCTACCACCCCATCACATCCCGTGGGTGTCGCAGAAGTCGATAGAGGGAAAATAAAAACCAGGAGATGGGCAGCAGCATCTTCCTCGAACATCTGAATAAATAAACTGCGGTTGCCAACCCGCCTGCCACGCGTGGCAACTATGGCAAAATCCCCCCAAAATGAGAGCTACTAACTTTTGTGGCAATCTATGGGGGAGGTCTTTGTTCAATGGACTAGTGATAGGCTGAAATGGTGGTGGTGGTGGTGGTGATGCGAAAAATATCCGTAACACTTCTTTGCCCTAACATGGTTGTTTGTACAACATAATTGTAATAGTGATAGATTGTTTTTTTTTTGTTATAATTAAAGAAAAATGCAATAGAAAAAAAAATAGAAAAAATTTCAAAGTCAATTAAACATATTTCTACTAATTTTTTTCTTTTTTTATTGACCGATCTGAAAATAATTCAGCCAATATCAGAGCCAAGCCACTTTATTATGCCTCGTTTTTAGGTGAAACACGTGTCGTGTTCTCGACTTCATTGGTGTGTATTGCCAAGTGGCAGTGTCGTAGTAGTGGAGGTATAAGTTTGCTTGTGTACAATTATGGGTAGGCGGGCGGTACTCTTCAAAAACAAGGTACGACCATTAACACAATTTAGCAAATTAACTTCCTATCCTATAATATCAAGTCGGTACTAATCTTAATTTTATAATTCTAAATACGAGAAAACCGTGTGATGGCGGATTAATAAAATCTACTACCCCATCTCATCCTGTAGGTGTCGTAAAAGTCGACAGAGGGAAAATTAAAACCAGAAGATGGGCAGCAGCATCTTCCTGGGACATCTGAATAAATAAACTGCGGTTGCCAACCCGCCTGCCAAGCGTGGCAACTATGGCAAAATCCCCCCAAAATGAGAGCTACAAACTTTTGTGGCAATCTAAGAGAGGGGGGGGGGGCTATGTTCAGCAGTGGACTAGTGATAGGCTGAAATGATGACGATGATGAAGGAATTCGCACGTACCTCGATACAAGCGACCCCTATGGCGACGCCGGCCATGGGCTTGTACCACTTGTCGTAGAAGCCGGCGAGGCGGTCAGTGCAGCCGACCGCGTTGGCGTCGGCGATCGTGCACTTGTTCAGTATCTTGCCGACGACACCGCTGACACGGGTGCAGCACGACTCCGGCAAGTCGGCAACACCGCCGAACACTCCGTAGTCCGCCGGGCTCGTCTTACCGCAGCACTCAAACTGAGGACACGGTTCGCATGATGTGTATGTGAAGTTTCGAACGAGTTAGAACACATTTTACTAGTGTAGGGTTCCTATGCAGGAATCCGTCTAGGTAGACGACAAATCAAGTCCACCAACTCCCACTGGAGCAGCATGGCGGCGTCATCCCAACTACAAAATACTTTAAAAAACGATATGAGCCAAACATTACAGTGCCTCGGCCTGAAGGGGTGGCAAGTGTTATTACTAGAGCATATCAGGGTGACGGGCGCAGTGTGTTGCACACGGCAATTAGTGTGCAAATATCACTCGGCACTGAGAGCTAGTGTAATCACTGGTCGTATGAGACTAAAGAACTGATGTCTCACTGTAAAGGGCGCAGTGTGGGGTAACACAGAAATGTTCTAGGTGATACAGCACTTGATATGGGCAGACGTTGCACTCAACATCAAGTGAAAGTTTTGCTTTTTAATACGCTTTTATTACCTTGACTTGTATGTATGAATATAATGGAACCTTTCTATTGAATTTTTATCCACTTCCCTTGTGAACGTCCCGTTTGGCTCCTCAGCTGTGGGCCGCGGGTTAGATTCCCGCACAGAATAAATATTTATTCCGTTTTGGGTGTACATGTGCAATTTATGTCTGTAAAACGCACCCAAGGCACTGGAAAAATCCTAGTGTGGGGAATCGTTTTTTTAAGATTTTTGTTTATAAATAGACAAGACAAAATATGAAATTACAAAATATTGTATCTGAAAGCCGATACTAATTTTCAGCTGGACCGAAGATAAATGAACTGGATAATGTATACTAAAAAAATAACAATATTTTTAAAAGCATCGTGTGGGAATCTGTCTGGAAAGTAAAAAAATTATGAACATGAAAAACGTGTGACGCCTGGCGGACTTCGCATGTTTTTCATATTCATATTTCCACTTTGGAACAACGTGTCAGCCTCTTCGCAGCTCTAAAATACTTTAAAAAAAAAGCCGGTGCGGATGGTAAACATGGATGGTGAAATCATAGTGACTTCGTTTCGTAAAAACAAAATCTTGCAAAAGCTAATTATATACGGTCACGTGTTTTAACGCTGTTGTAGCCGTGGTAGCTCAGGGGCTGGGTGAAATCAATTTTCTGAGACGGCACCTCTAAATGCAATTTTACCACGTGCTCAGCGGTGAAGGATACCATCGTGAGGAAACCTGCTCATTTTTTTTCAGCCCTATAAATAAGTTTGAATATGTTAAATAAATTCTTCACGAAGACTCCCCTTCTTGCCTTTTTTGGATTTCAGAACCATCACTCCTTATTGTGCGACCCAAAACAGAAAACAAAGGCGTAATTTTCATAAACTACTTGCTAACTACAAAGCATCGAACCTGTTCCTGAATGTTATTGAAGATGGCGTTTTTGGTGGCGTCGGAGGATCTCTTGTCGAAGGTTAAATTGACAGTATTCACGAGTGTCCCCTTCAGGGTGTCGCTGTATGTGAACATCAACACAGCCAACACCACCTGCACGATGATAATAACCAGCAGGAAGATGGCGTACTGAAATGAAAAAAGAAGTCACGTGAGTGGTGAGATATACATTGTTTTTTTTAATAATGAATGATTGGCACAAAAGAATTATGAAATCTTTAAAAAGGCGTTTTTATAGGAGGAGGAAGTGACGAGACCAGCAAAACTTTCACCTCATGGTAGTAAGTGCAACGTCTGCCCATAACAAATGCTGTGTCACCCGGAATATTTTTGTGTGGCACCATACTGCGTCCGTCACCCTGACACATCAGTTCTTAAGGCTCATATGTCCAGCAATTACACTAGCTCTCAGTGCCCTTCAGACCGAAAATCATTAATGTTTGCACATGACTGCTTCACGGCAGAATAACTGGCCCTGCAGTGGTACCTACCTTGACTTATTCCATTCCATTTCCAGTGCAGTGTACTATGTCTGCTGGTGATGATGAAAAAGTTTTAACTTTTTATTTTTATATATCTCGTGCTCAATTGTTAGCTTCCTTTCGATTAATTTACGGGATGAAAAGTTATGATTACATTAATAAATAACACTACTTATTCTTTCATTTTACACTACTTATTTTTACACTTTAATTTTTTCGTTTTTGAATTCGTTGATATTAATAGTATTAATACAGGATCGTTGCATTTGGAAAGATGTGGCCTCTGCCTACCTCAATGGGAAAGAGACGTGATTGTATGTATGTAATAGAAATATTTATTATTTTGTTTTTCTTATCAATATAATTCGTTTTGCATTGGTAAGCGTATATATATCGCAAAACGAGTGGTGTTGTAATCTTGGCGGAAATAAAAACGTAAGGAGGTTAGATGCCTAAACAATTTTGCTTAAATATGTTGAAATTGGTTTGTTAATTTATGAAAAAAAAAAAAAGAAAATAACCTTCACGAAAAGTAAACGTCTCCCCGAATGAACATAAAGCAACGTCGTGTCAATGTCATATCGTGAAGGAAAAGGAGTCACTGGTAAGAAAGCCGCTTTCCTCACTTTAGAGAGCGACCCTGCCTTTGTTTGTTTTAACAATTGAAATTCTTAAAAGTCCACCGCGCGGTCAGTTAGCACAACTTACCGATTGTAGTCGTGTATACTTTCCCCGATAAACACATTGTTGCATTCCTAAAGCGTCCGTGTGGTGATTTTCTTGGAAGTATTCTAGGTTAAAAAGACACAGTTAAGAGTGTAAATCTGAAAATAGGCTTACTACGAATGGCGGAATTTTATTTTTAATTTAATATTTCTTGCGTTGTTCTTATTTGACTTCGTAACGAGAGCAGAAACCAAACCAAAATCCAGGTTTATGTGTACTAGCAGAGTTGTAACGAGTTACAATAAGAATGAATTTAAAGAATTGTGGGATAGTGTTGTTATGGTTAAGGTGAACAGATGACAAAATCGTTCACCCGATGGCAAGTGCTACACTGCGTTTGACATACATAATTTTTACGCACAATAGTTTCTATTATTATACTACTATTGGAACATTTAAGTTCTTCTTGTGTTTCAATGTACGAGCAACGTTCACACAATCTAAGTGTAGTTATTACTGGTCCATTACGATTGAATCAAAATGTCCGTTGTTCTTATTTACTCGTATATTCGTCTCGGTAAGTTTTAGTTTTTCCGCCTTCAAGCAGTAGTGTGCAAACATTACTATGTTTATCATCATCATGTACATACTGAGCATATGAGACTTACTAACCGATGTCTCAAGGTGACGAGCGCAGTGTGGCGCTAAACAGAAATGTTCTGCGTGGCACAGCATTTGAAACGAGTGGACGTTGCTATCAGGTGAACGATTCGCTCGTCTTGTCACTTTCTTCCATTAACTTAACATTCCCCGAAGTGATGAATAACTCACCGTGACCACCATGCAATGGCTCTCGCGTATTGCGCCGCAGCATCCGAAGAAAGCTATAATGAACATCACCGCACCAATGACGATGAATAGCCATGGCGCGACGTTCAGGTTACCCTGCAGCAAATTGGTCAGCACCGTCCAGTCGAGCAGCACCGCAACACCGATACCAATCATGGCGAGGCCCAACAGCTGTTGACCAAACATTTTAAATCAGTATTCATTTACATAAACGTACAATTCATACAATTTATTCTATATTTTAAAAATGGAATAAATGAAATTTACTTGAAATCTTGGAAGAACAGAAGGCCCCCAAAACTTTTAGCAGAATAACTGACACTGCGGTCGTGCCTAGACGGATTCCTGCGTAGGAAACCTACCACCAGTAACATTATAATAAGTAATATTATAAAAGGTATACCATGTTCCACTGCTGAGCACAGGCATCCTCTCATTTTTGAGAGGGTTTTGGAGCCGGGAAGAGTCCGCCACGCTGCTCCAATGAGGTTGGCGGATTTCACATGTCCTTGAAATATTTATATTCTTCAGACATGCAGGTTTCCTGACGACGACGGTCAAATATATGGATAAATGGTGTTATAAACTTGACCGCAAAATATGATTTTTGTTAACGTTTTCGTTTCTTAAAATGTCACGAATCATGACCGTGTTATGACTCATTACTAAGTAGGTGACACAAGTTGGAAACGCTGACTGACTGACATTTATATTCTCAAAAATAATAATGTGTTTACTTTGACAACAGATGACCATCTTTAGTAATGTTAGTATACAGTTGTAATGGAACATATAAATTATTATGTTTCCGGTCCTGTTGAACTTTTTTCTGGGTCATTTTTATTTTATTTTAGTGAAGCAGGAGCTAGGCGCTCGCTTTAAATTTCATAGTACGCGTGTGACCTGGGTTCGAAAACCTGCATGTCTGAGAAATAAAAAATATTTCGAAGACATGTGCAGTTCGTCAACCCGTATTGGAGCAGCGTGGCGGATTCTTCCTAGCTCCAAAACCCTCTCAGAAATGAGAGGAGGCCTGTGATCAGCAGTGAGACATTTATAGACTAAAAATTTACTTTTTTTTTCTTTACTGAAGCAGTTTTTATACTAACATGGGACAGACTAAATTCTACTTTATTCACAGTTATGTCCCCGAAACAAAGCTTCCAATTTCCCTTAGTTGCTGTTGTTGTTGCCAACATTGCTGTAACAATAGTTTTCATCTACCTCTGATAAACAAAAGTTCGGTATCTAGTACAATATGGGACAAAAAATATGACCATTTGTAAACATTTCGTTCGCCTAATACCCTGACACAGTTTTCACTTTAATGCAATTTAAATGAACAAGACTAATTCCATTTTATTAATACGAAGTATACGAAAATTAATTAGCGTATGACATATGTATGTTTGTTATATTAATAACAGTTTATTGCATATTTACATTTGTAGAAGCCGATAGATGTCCGGCGTAGAATAGCAGCTACCTCTTTTTTACCGAGGTGTCGCAAGAGGCGACTAAGGAATTGTACGGACAGGTACAATTCGTGCAGAATAACATCATAATATGCAATGCTATCACTGTAATGCTTGTGGTAACGCAATGGGGAGTAAGAAAAATCATTATACTAGAAGTACGCAATAATCAAATCTTCATATATTATACCTAGGGTTTAAAAAAAGTAACGTCACTTTGGGTATCTTTGAATTTCCTTGCAACTTTGAATAAGATCTGTTTTAAACCTGAAATTTATGGCTGTAGAATAAGTTTTTAATATTTCGCGCAGTTTTCGTTCGCGGGTTTTAACGAGTGAAAAGTGTGTTTGCTGCACATTGTGTTTAAATACAGAAAATATACGTAAAACAAGTGAGTTTCGGTTTCTAAGGATGAAAATATACATTCAACTGATCTTTTGTCATATAACCTCGTTATTACATAATAGCAATATCATGGATAATGGTACAAATTTCTTAAATTTTGGGTAACTTTGAGCAGTTCAATGATATTTAATTGCAATTTTATAGTGGGTAACATCGGATAGCTTCTTAATTAATATATTTCTAATATGTTATGACTGACTTATGCGGCGAGTGTGAATGGGCAAGCCGGTAAGGGTTGACTTGGCGAACATATCATAATCAGATCGAAGACGTTTTAAGGAAAGACCACGTCAAAAGTACCCGCAACTGACGAGTTTGTATGGAAACGCTAATGAAAGTAGATGCAACTGGAAAGATGTGGTCCCTGCCTACTCCTACAGGTATAAGACGTGAATGTGTGTTTGTATGTTATAGAAACATACAGTCATGCCTCCTTGACGACCGCGAGGACGCGGGTCCTGGGTTCGAATCGCAGCCGGAGCCATTGTGTGTGTGTGTGTGTGTGTGTGTGTGTGTGTGTGTGTATGTGTGTGTGTGTGTGCGTGCGTGCGTGCGTGCGTGCGTGCGTGCGTGCGTGTGTTTGTGCGTGGGTGTATGTGAGTGTGAGTGTGTGCGTGTACGTACGTATGTGTGTGCGCGCCTGAGTGTGTGCATATGTGCGTGTGCGCATGAGTGTGTGCGTATGTGTGTATGTGCGTGCGTGCGTGCTTGTGTGCATGTATATATATATATATATATATATATATATATATATACTTATTGATTTTAGTACAATATACGGACCTCATTTTTGCTAGATATAGCCATTAGCTACAATTCACCTATTCATGCGTAGTTACAAAAAAATTTAACAACTTGTTTTCTATAAATATGTTTCCTTCCAGATAACAGGTCCACATCCGAGAAAAATGTGGTTATAAGTGGAACACATTCGATTCATTGCAGAGTTACTTGAATAATTAGTTTGATTGTAAGTGGTAGAAAATAATTTTTTATGTCTTGTACGATAACGCGGCGCAGAGAAGTTGATAAGAACAGTTAAATGTAAACTGACGAGGCGTCCGTGAATAAGGTCATATGGTATCATTTGATCCAACAATATTTTACGATCCTCTAGTGTAAGGAATTTACGATATATGCATCTTTCTGTGTATGTTTTCATGACTCTTTTTTAACTTGTAGTCCGAGAAATTCAAAAAGTTACGTATCATTTTATTAATATATTTATAATATTGTGGACACCATACGCAACTACCATAGTATTATAAGGTGTTCACTGTAACGAGTTGATTTACTTTGACAGATCTATGTTTTTTTCATTTAATATACGAGTATAATCGTACCCAAGTCAATTAAATAGTCAATGAGAAAATATTTTCGCTGTCTGAAAGTACTCAGTTCCAAAATACCCAAAAGTCATGGTAACTTTGAACCGTTACTTAAGCGCTATTTTTTTCAAAAAATACAATGAAATTCATAAATTTTGTTGAAATTTTCTAAATCTGGGTATGTGAGAACTACACTCATTAACCAATGAAACCTATTTCGACCAATACTTTTTTATTTTAGTATCCGTAAAAATCCGGGAAAAGTGTTCAAAGATACCCAATGTGACTGTAAAATGGCAACCTACAAATGTCCCATTGCTGAGCAACGGCCGCCTCTCAGAAATGACGAAGTCAGAATCATGGCGGCTGTTCCAAATGCGGGCTGCCGGACTTCATATGCCCTGGAAATATATTTACTTCTCACTCAGACACGCAAGTTTTGTAACGATGTTTTCTTTCACCGCTGAGGTAAATCAACACTTAACTGCAGAACAATTTAAGAGGTGTCGGGCACCGGGGATAGAACTCATTTCACTTTTCTTTTCAAATTTTTTTGAAACCGTGGTTTCCAAAAGTATTCTTGTTTAGGATATATAGAAATGCGAATATATAAAAATCTTTTTTGCTTTTGTTCGGAACCAGTAATAGTATTAATCAACTAAACACAAAGAAAGAAATAGTACCGCAATGAAACAAGTGTAATAAAAGTAGCATCGGTGTATAACCAGACCAAGACACTCAAACAATAGTTATTTGAAAACGTAAGTAATTAAGGAAATTTACGATATTACTGACGCTCTCTCTTAATTATTTTTTTAACCGACACCGTTTAGTATAATTAATAATTTACAAACGAAACAAATACAAATAAAATTTCGATATAACAACGTAGTTTTCTGTAAGAGCCTTATTGCTTCTGCCCTACTAGATTTTTGGTTTGGTTTTTTGTTTACTTTTGGTTTCGAATCATGACCGTGACAAGATTCGTAAACTGGATATTATTGGATATTTTTATAGGTGAAAATGACAGTGAAAACGTTTCCCTTATTGTAATTGTAAGTGCCATGTCTGTCCATAACAAAAGCTGTGTTTCCCAGAACATTTTTGTGTAGCACCACATTAACACTGAGTACCCTTTAGACCGAAACACAGTAATGTTTGCGCACACACTACTGCTTCCGCACCTATCTATAAGTATTCTTGCACAGGAATCCTACCGTAAGTTAAAAACGGATTGAGGTCTTGATGGATGTTATGGTTTATCGGGACAGCATTATCACCATCATCTCAAAAATGCGTCTAGACTCTAGGTTTGGAATTTGATTAATTTGACTACTTTTTCAAAAACGGAGTATCTGGTAGCAGCAGTGCTCTTAAATTACATTGTATGTGGCCATCACGAATCCAGTCCCCAAGTTGTGGGCTAAAATTAGTAAGTGCAATATTATGTGGTGATTTACTACATGAATAAAGAAATATCATGAAGAAACCAGGAAAACTTGTTATGTACTCTAACTCGCATCCGGAGCAGAGTGGCGGGATCCTCTTGTCTTCAAAAACTCTCAGGAATAAGAGGACACAGTGCAGTCAAGCATCGGAATTTTTATAGGGTATAATTTTTACGGTTTCGTAGTAAAAGCGGAACCCTCCTAATTTAGTCCTGTCAATATGACACAAGAATTTGAAGGTATGTTCTTTTTGAAGAAAAATTGTGCCAATAGTTATTAAAGCCAATAGTTTCAGAGATATGCATTTCTAAAGTAGTGAAAAGTCTGCCGCCCCCCTCAGTTTTTTAACTATGCGATGGAAAATTTTGAAAAAAATTAAGGTGGTAGAACCTTTGAACAAGACATGTCATGTTTTTTTAAATATTTCTATAAGTTTTTACGATACCAGGAAAATAAATCATCGCTTTCCTAAATGACCTTGCCTGAGTAATCATTGCCTAGTGAATGCTTCGGGCATTCTTTGCGGTTTTTGCAGAGACAAGCTGACGTTGGCGTTACGCACCTTATTTTTGTTCGATGAATTGCGAAGTACTTCCCGTTTCGGTTGATGTTTATACCTTCACTTATTTTTATTTTAAAGTAAGCAATCGCACTTAAAGATTATTTATTTATTTATAATCAGACCAATCAACAGTGAACATGTCGAAAATAGACCACGATGGTACATTAGCTCGACACGTTCACATATAACATGCGTGTATATTGACTATTACGTGACTCCTAAATAGTTTAAATCAAAAAGAAAAAGTTCAACTTTTTTTTTATTGGATAAAGTGACGACAAAGTGAGAAACGAGCAAAACGTTCACGTAACGTAAGTACGTCTGCCCATAATAAAAGCTGTTTCACCCAGGACATTTTTGTTTGACACCCACACTGCGCCTGTCACCCTGAGACATCAGTTATTAAGTTTCATATGCCCAGTAATTACAATGGCTTCAGTGCCTTTCAGACCGAAACACAGTAATGTTTGCACACGACTTCTTAACGGCAGAATGACACTGGCCCTGCGGTATATACTTAGACAGATTAAAAAGAATCTTACCACCAGTAACGTGAACATATGAAGATATTTATATAAAAAAAACTTGACAACCGCGCAGCATGTGGTCAGAGTACCTGACTCCTACGCCGCAGATCCTGGATTCGAATCGAAGCCAGAGTCAGCATTTGTGCAAAAACGGATATAGATGGTTTTCGGGTCTGGTTGTGTTGCTAGTGTGAAATGTATGTATATAAAATGCACCCACGATTCAAAGAAATCTTGGTGAAAGAGTGTCAGAGAAATATATAATTAGTATAAAATTTCAAACACATTAAATGACGTGCAGAATTAGTTCGATACGGCACTTAATATATCCTGAGCAGATGACAACTTCTAATTATTTGCCGTAACCTCACTGTCAACAAGATTTCACTCTGTTACCGTGGTATAAAAGGCACTAGATTTGATACAAAATAACTAATTTTATACTCTGTTTAAGTCAAATCACTCGTTCGATTGTATTTTTGCCGTAACCTCACTGACAACAAGATGTCACTCTGTTACCGTGGAATAAAAGGCACTAGATTTGATACAAAATAACTAATTTTATACTCTGTATATGTCAAATCACTCGTTAGATTGTATTTTTGCCGTAACCTCACTGTCAACAAGATGTCACTCTGTTACCGTGGTATAAAAGGCACTAGATTTGATACAAAATAACTAATTTTATACTCTGTTTATGTCAAATCACTTGTTCGATTGTATTTTTGCCGTAACCTCACTGTCAACAAGATGTCACTCTGTTACCGTGGTATAAAAGGCACTAGATTTGATACAAAATAACTAATTTTATACTCTGTATTATGTCAAATCACTATTTTTATTAGTATTTTTACTGTTACGCATCGTAATGCCCGAGCAAGAATCCACCTCTTAGACTGGAAACCATAATCCATACTAATATTATAAATGCGAAAGTAACTCTCTCTGTCCCTCTGTATGTTTGTTACGATTTCACAGCACAACTGCTAAACCGATCCTGATGAAATTTGGCACGGAGATATCTTGCATCTTGGAGAAGGACGTACGATATTTTTATTCCGAAAAATCAAAAAGTTTCTCCGGTATTTAAAAAAAATCCAAGCGAAGGTTGCGGGTTTAAGCAAATTATTTTATAATTGAAATAAAGACCTTCAACACTCAACAGCCAGTTTCAGTGTTAAATACTTTTACAGTGCACTAGATGTTATAAACGTAAATGTAATTAAGAATTGTGAAATAATGCCAAATTCAAGGAAAAAGCGTCTGCATAATTCGACTTCGTCCGCGTGGATATAGGGTTTTTAAATATTCAGTGGGAACTATCTGATTTTCCGGGATAAAAAGTAATCTATGTCCGTCTCCAAGATGCAGGAGTAATTTCTGTGCCAAATTTCGTCAAGATCGGCTCAGCGGTTAAACCACAAAAAGATAGCAAACAGACAGAGTTACTACAGTACAGTACTTTAACATTTATAATATTAGTATGGACTAATGTAATTCAAAACCCGGAACAAACGTTCAACAATAACCTATTTTACTCCATCGGTTATTACAATTAAGTTGCTAAAGTTTTCAAGAATGCGAAGCCTTTCCAAGGTAAACGGCCCCGTTTATCTGTAGCCCGTTTACTCGTACGAAAACATCGGCGACGCTTCGAGCCGAAGGCCGTTTATTCTTTTTCAACGTCCACTTGCGCCGGTTCAGAACTCGGCACGCTTCAGTTTACTATTTCAATTACGAATTGGACCAGCTGCGGCGAGTCCTGAAATAGACCCGGCAGTAAACAAGGATTTAATTTTTTCACACTTTTAGGCGTCGTTTTGAATGTGTATGCTGTTATTTATCAGTAAGGAGTTACCAGTTATTCTGCCGTGAAGCAGTAGTGTGCAAACATTACTATGTTTCGGTTTGAAAGGCACTGTGAGCTAGCGTAATCACTGGGCATATGAGACTTAAGAACTGATGTCTCAAGGTGACGGGCGCATCGTGGTGGCACAGTGTTCTGGGTGACACGGCATTTGTTATGAGCAGACGTCGCACTTACCAATCAGGTGTACGTTTTGCTCGTCCCGTCACTTTTAAGAAGAATAGAATAGAAAAAGCATTTATTCGGCATAAGAACATAACAAATTTGAGTAAAAAAACATTACAAAATAACATGAAATAAAATAGTTCTGTATCGAAGAGGGGCTGGCTTAGCATGTGCTGTGGGGGACACAGGGCTGATTTTCAGTCAAAAACCTTTGCATTGACAAACGGACGAGACTAGACTGTAAAGTAGCAATTACTTATCTTATACGTATTTCATCATTATATTTTTTAAATTAGTTTTCAAAAAAACAGGCTTCAACACAACAGCTCCAAACCTGCTTAAGTGAATTTCAGAGTTTCATGATTTTCTCGTGGATCCCCATCATCAGAACTTGACCAAATTTTTTGAGACCTCCCTTACGTTAACCCCTTTAAAATATAAGATTATTAAAAATTGGTCCACAGTCGACGAAAATATCGGTGAACATATATAAAAAAAGAATACAGACTAACATAGAACCTAATTAATAAAACGGATTTTTCTTTCGTGATCTTAAACATTCAGAATTTCTAATCCAAATTCAAAATGTTTTTTTTGTTTCTCAAAAATATAAGCAACGACTGGGCCCCGAACCCAGTAGCAAAGACTTCGCAGGCCAGTCCGCAGAATACTATAACGTGCGGTGACATATTCAACTTTCACACACATGAAACTAAATATAACTTTTATGAACAAACACCGACAATATTGCGGTGCTCTTCACAGTCGTAACACGTTGCATCGGTTTACGTTCGACCGTGTCGGCCAAATGTGAGATAGCGCAGCGCAGTTTGTCACTGCGGTGGAACCAGCTCTGCCCTGCGGTTCTGAGCTGACCAAATGACTTTACGGTATGGTACCTCGCTGACCTAGGGGTCTGCTGTGTAACTCTACTTGATTACGTGATCGGTTTCATTTGATCCCATTAACCAATGAATGAAGCTAATAGAATCGGGCGTTACTTTTCGGAAATCCATTATAATGAAGGAAAGTAAGTTAATTTGCTAAGATCCGCATGCAAAATATAAAAATGGTGTATATTACCCAGTTTTTGAAGACCACCGCCCGCTTCCCTCAGTAGCGTGCACAAGCAAACTAACACCGCCACCAGGAACCGGCCGCCGTCTGTCGTAGAGTCTATGACACTTGATAATGCCTCGTTTTGGGGCGAAACACGTGTCGTGTTCTCGACTTCAGTGGTGTATATTATCTAGTGGTAGTATTGTAGTGGTTGGTGTAGGGTACCTGGTGGCGGTGTTGGTTTGCTTGTGCACGCTACTGAGGAAGGGTGGGCGATGCTTTTCAAAAAACTCGGTAATATACACCATTTTTATATTTTGCATGCGGATCTTAGCAAATTAACTTACTTTCCTTCAATGAATGAGCTTCATACGCCAAAATAAAGCTCATTCACTGGTTAATGGGATCAAATGAAATCGATCACGAAACCAACCAGAGTTACACAGTAGCCCCTCTGAGCATTCACAGTTCGGCCCTTCTCGGTAATGTTCGGTTTTCAGCGTTCGTCTCCTTAAGGCCGTAGCAAGAAGTCTAGAACCTTCCTCAATAAACGGACTATCTAATGCAAAAGAAGAAAACCGGATTAGTGTTACCTGAGATTAGCGCGTTCAAACATACAAACTGTCTAGCTTTATTGCAGTAACATAAGATGCCCGTTGTTGTACAAAATCGACGCTAGTAAATCAACTTTCATCGTCTCAGCTAAAATTAGCTAAGACCATAACAGATGGGACAATGTGTGCAGAGTTGTTGAAAACAAGCAATTTCATGGAAATTTTATAGCGTTAAATTTTTGAAATGTGACTAAACAGTGTTAAAATTAGACTATAACGTCAAAATGTTATTTACTTCGGAGACTATTGACGTTGTGATTTTTTTTAACTGACGTTATCGGGCTATTGCTGGCACATCTCTTTCTCGAATTTAACGATTCGAGAAAGAGATGTGCCCGATTCTCATGACCTACAACAAATGGCGAATAATCATATCATATATGCTGTGATGATGTCCTCCTGGCCGATTTAGACCACGGCGACAACTTCCGAATATTCTTGGGAGCTGCGCAGGAGACATAGTGCCACGTGTGTACGCCGCAAACAGAGAGGCACTCACTCGTCTGTTTACCCACTGCCATACTGGTGATGGGACCAAGCGGTGTATGGTTCTACGATCGCCACTCCCTTTGCCAAATGTGCCTCGGTAACTCTTTCAAGAGGGCAAACGTCTCCTGGATACATTACAAAGGAATAAATTCCACTTGCACAAACATGTACACAAATTCTCGGGTCGGGGAACGAAAAGCTATCTGTGGACCATATAAAAATTTGTTGTTCCGTGCGGAAATCGAACCCACAACCCGTGGCTCAGTATCGCTCAGTCATTGCGCCAACAGGACCTAATTATTTTTAAAAAGTAAAAAAAGTAAAGTAACAGCCTATAAATGTCCCACTGCTGAGCACAGGCCTCCTCTCATTTCTGATAGGGTTTTGCATACATATATAAGATCACGACTCTATCCCATAAGAGGTAGTCAGAGACTGGGCACTCACTGCAAAAACAGACGACTGCCACAATCCACGTTTCACTAAAACAATATAATGCACTTGGTGTGATAGGTGGTGAGCCCATCGCCACCATGCGCTGTTGGGTGCACGGTGCAGTTTTATTCCTTACTCGCCTTTTACGAGATCCATTGGATGAGATGGAGTGGTAGTATTCTTTTATCAAGCCGCCACCACACGGCCTATAGGATTTTGGAGCTGGGAATAGTCCGCCACGCAGCTCCAATACGGGTTGGGTTGGACTTCACATGTCCTCGAAATATTTCTATTCCTCGGACATGCAGGTTTCCTCACGATGTTTTCCTTCACCGCTAAGCACGTGGTGAATCAGCACTTAAAATTGTAGAACAATTATAGAGGTGCTGGCACCGGGTATCGAACCAAGGTTACTCGCGTACTATAACATTAAAGGCGAGCAACAGGCCCCTGGGCTACCACGGTACCAGGTTAAATTACTTACGCTATTAGGACTTCACTAATTGGTCGTGATCTAAAAAATAACATAAACAAAAATTTTTATTTGCGCTCACATTAGTGTTTTACTATTTATTGTTTGTATTTAAAAAAAAACGATACTTCACACTGGGAATTCTTCTGTGTGGTGGGTTCGTTTTATATATATTTCACATGGACAACACAACCGACCCGAAAACCAACAATTTATTTTTGCATAAATGTTGGCTCTGGATTCGAACCCACTACCCACGGCGTAGGATTCAGGTAGAATGATCACTATCCCCCGCGTGAAACAAGTGAAATCAGCAATGCTTAATTATCTCACAATAACTTTTGTTAAGTACTTCAAACGTTCGGTTTTATTCAATAGAGAAACAGTGGCCAGTCTGTCTAACGTCTGTCATAAACCTAGAATCTTTATTGTCTATTCCTAAGAACTGTCACGAAAATAGTCACTTAACGATGCGGGGAGTAGAAAACGTTGTGTGCTAGTTACACTAGTCAATTTCGAAACATTGTTTCCGATTTTAATTCAACTTAAGCGACGAATATTAAATAAAAACTGTAACAACCGAGTAACTATGTTGTAAACTATGTTGTTGTCGGCTCGGTGGCTAAGCCCTTGGCTTCTGCGCCGCGGGTTGCGGGTTCGATTCCCGCACGGGACAAATATTTGTATGGCCTACATATAGTTGTTCTGGGTCTGGGTGTTTGTGCATGTGGAATTTATGTCTGTAAAACGCACCCACGACACAAGAGAAAACCTACTGTGGGGCTTCGTTTTAAAAAAAAAAATCCGTTAAAATATGAAATAACATACATACATACTGTCACGCCTGTGATGATGATGATGTTCTCCTAGCCGATTTCGACCATGGCAACAACTTCCGAATACTGTCGAGAGCAATCAACTGCGCAGGAGATATTATAGTGCCACAAGCTTACGTGCAAACACAGAGGCACTCACTCGTCCCAACCTACCCGCGCCCGATATAACGCTGTTGCAATAATATCGGAGGTAGGCAAGGATGCAGTGTCAGAAACACGGGGACAATCACAACACAACCAGACCCGAAAACCAACAATTTGTGTTTTAGCACAAATGTTGGCTCCGGCTGGGAATCGAACCCAGGACCGGCGGCGTAGAAGTCAGGTACTCTGACCACGTTAGGCCACGCGGTCGCCTGTATTACGCGACTTGTTCCCATATAAGGGCCTACCCCTTATATGGGAAAAAATCGTGTAAGAGAGGCTACTCACGTAGCCGTTTTCGACCTCGAGGGAAACGAGACGTAAAGGGTGGCGAACCACGTCGCCGCCATATTGGTACACGGGTCAAAAAATTCTAAACGCAATGAGGCTCATACGTGCAGTAGTGACACATTGCATATTCTGCACGAATAAAGGCTGTCCTCCGTATATATTTTCGGTGATGTAATTGCTGTTAGCCTTCTCGGCTTTTACAGCTTCATCGGATACTGTGCCAGGTTTGGTTTGACCCAAACATAAATAAATAAATAAAAACTCCTACAAAAACCTCGAAGTTCGGACTGTGTCGCGTTCGCTGCGTGCTTTCGCGATTTCGAAAATCTTAAATATTTTAAGTCGTCTAATGACCGTCCGAAGGAGGCTGCGCGCGTCCATTCGGACTGTCGACTTGTGTGTCGGTAACTCTGGGTGGTGAGAACCGCCCCGGAACACGGGTGAATCTTGTGTACGCGGTGTGATTATTGACTATTGCGGCGCCGCTCTCTACGGCGGTCGCGCGTCGTGGTGCGTGTTATATTAAAGCTATTGACTGTGTGTACAGTGTGGCCTGGATCGTGACTGACAGTATCGTGGTCAGACAGTATCGTGGTCAACTGTCCTCCGTACAATACCTTAGTAGCCTCTTACGACGCCTCGATAGAAGTACCTATTCTACTCTGCCGGGCACCTAACATTAGCCGAATGTAAAACCTATTTTTATCGGTTTGGGTAAATTGATTGACAAGGTGCGTGGTAACTGATAAATTAAAAAATATATATATTTATAGAAACCACAATAACAATTATACATCGACGAACTTCACTTATCAATGACGTGTAGTCACTAGATAACACTTTATCGTCTAGAAACCCTAAAATATATAATTATTTTAACTCCAATGTATTTCTAATGATACCACGATTACTTAAAAAGTTTCATGTTTGATGATCATAGTTAATAGAATCAGGCGTTACTTTGCGGAAATCCATTACAATAAAGGAAAGAAAGTCAATTTGCTAAAATCCGCATGCATAATCTTCGCAAATTTACTTTCTTTCCTTTATTGTTTGATGGTCAGTTCAGAATATATTGCAGTTCCGTAAAACTCTTTTATAGCTGTAATCGGGTTATTTTCCACCAACATTTTAATTGCAATTTTAGGTGCTGATTTAGCAGGTGGTGAAAGAACACGCCGCGCCGTGAGTAAACCTGTCTCAGAAAAAAATATTTTTTCGACGACATGAGTAGTCTGCCAACTACATAAACTCTGTCAACGATAGCAGTGGCCATAAAAGTTTCAGCCTATAAATGTCCTACTACTGAGCACAGGTCTCCTCTCATTTCTGAGAGGGTTTTGGAGCTAGGAAGAATCCGCCACGCTGCTCCAATGCGGGTTGGCGAACTTCACATGTCTTCGAAACACTTTTATTCCTCAGACATGCAGGTTTCCTCACGATGTTTTCCTTCACCGCCGAGCACGTGGTAAATCAGCACTTAAAACTGCAATTAACAATTTTAGTGGTGCCGGCACCGGGAATCGAACCCAGGTCACTCGGGTACTATGAAATTTAAAGCGAGCGCCTAGCCCCTGAGCTACCACGGCTCACACAGTGACCATACATACATACAATCACGTCTTTTGTCACTATATATGGGTAGGCAGAGACCACACTAGTAGTCCACTTTTCGCACCCTTGGGGGAAAGAGACCAGTCCCGGAGAACCATGTCGCCGCCATTTTGGTGAGAGTCAATAAAAAATCTTACTCCTCATTGCGTTCCCACGAGCAGTATAGTGACAGCATTGCATATTATATTGTTATTCTGTACGAACAAAGGCTGTCCATACAATACCTCGGTCGCCTCTTACGACACCTCAGTAGGAAAGACATAGTTGCTATTCTACTCTGCCGGACACCTATCAGCTAAGACCTGAGCAGGGTCCTGTGCCCATTAATTCAGAAAATGATATTTTTATACTGCTATTTAAAGTATGATTAGAGTTGATTAGAGTTGATTTTGTGCATTAAAAATATAGCGACGAAATGTAATGTTTTAAAACTACAAACGAAACATTTCTCGACTTTACCGCTTTCAATACCTCGAGCTTATGGGTTTCGCAAACCCCATAGCAACAGGCGACTTCACACAATCGACAGAACGGTTATGAATCGTGGACGTATTGTTAAGGTACCTGAATCGCATAACACAGCAGATGGCTCCATATCGAGGTCATCCTGCGAACGTGTATTTTTAAAATCAAGCCCGAACAACGGATATCTCTCGCTCCCTTTCTCGTTGTTTGTAATAACTGAATGGTGGATGTTTGTGCTATTGCGATAATTTTTATGCATTCGTCAAATTCGACCACAGCGACAACTGCCGAATACTGTCAAAAAATTCAAGGGAGGAGGGTACTCGCTCACTCGTCCCAATCCACCCGAACTCTAATGAAATAAGATCGGAGGTAGGCCAGGATTTAGTTTCAGAGACACAAGGACGATCACAACACAACCAGACTAAAAACTAACAATTTTTTTGCATGAATGTGGAAACGCTCCGGCTGGGATATGAACTTAGGACCTGCGGCATTGTAGCTAGGCCACGCTTGTTTCTAAAGTGCGAGTCATCCGGTACTCCAGTCACTAATCCGTCTGCCAACCGTGATGATTACGGCAAATCTTCCCTTTTTGGCCCCTCAGCGCAGCAGACTGATGAAAAGTCTTGCTTAGACATAGTGTCATCATCATCATTATGCTCAGCCACTTTTCTAATTGACATTTTCTAGGGTTGCCAACTGTATTATAATATACAGTATTGTATTCGGGCCTGCGTACTAAATACTGTTCAAGAAAGATATAGTACGCAAAAATACAATATTTCAGTTGGATAGATCCATAATGACCAATAAACCTTTTCATGTCTAAAAAATATAGAACTATCCCATAATGAATTATAATTACTTTGTAATTATGCAAAGAATGCGTGTGAATGGCTGTCATAATATTTTTATAGCAAATAAGTAATATCGAATTTGTTTTGCATATAATTTACAAAATGTGTTACTTAGACTTACTTATTAACCTGACTTGTCTTAATTTTACCAAGACGTAATGTAACAATAAATCTTAAATGCCATAACATAAATAAAACTATTACCGGCAAAGAATATGATTGACCAACCTGACCATCGACTAAACACCGAACAGGCGTATGGATCGTCCGCGCAGCGAATAAAAACCAACGAGAGGTAATCAGAACTAATAAAACTCGAATAATTTCAGTCTATACCTACTTCAATCACTTTTATTTACCAAAACTGCTTGGTGATGTCATAAAATACCACAATTGGTTCTGTATGCATTTCATTTAAAAATCTATCATTTATTCGAAATGTGAAAGTATTTCAAAAATTACGATGTTTGACCTTATTACAGATCTTACCTTAAGACAAGATTACAATCTATTGGTAAAAAAGTAGGCAAGTAAGTATTTTCTGAAAGAATGCTTACAATGACACAACTTATGTTAAGACATACATATGAGCGTATGTCACGTGGAACATATTTCTAGACGATGAAGTAATTCAAGCATTAGTAATTTGTCACCGAGATGGTAATCAGTAGCTGTAACCAGCTTCCGTATACAGTATGTGCCGTGAGCACAGTATCCGAAGCAATATCGCAAGCACGCAGCGAACACGACAGTCCGAATTTCGAGGTTTTTGTAGGAGTTTATTTATGTATTTATGTTTGGGTCAAACCAAACCTGGCACGCGGGGCCCTGGCCCGTGAGCACAGTATCCGATGAAGCTGTAAAAGCCAAAAAGGCTAACGGCATGTATAAAATACATATAAAAATTCCATGAACTTATATACTTGTGCTCGTATCTGACCTAAGAACTAGGTTACACGTATTAAACACGAAACCCTAAATAGTTTTCGTTGAATTTAATTTAAATCTTATTAACAAATTAGTTTAACAAACAGCCACGCTACGGCTAATTACATGGCTGTAGTATAGGGTTGCCATACGTATTCCGGGATATGTCCCGGTTTGAAGCGTTGTGTCCCGGTCAGCAAGTAATTTGTCCCGGCATGCACACAATTCGTAAGCTACCGTTTCGTAAATGCCGCGTCTGCGATTTACGAGTGAAGGGGAGTGGAGGAGTGTTACCCTAGTTTTTCAATAGTCGCCCTATTTCTGTTCTAAAGTCCTGGTCGGCGTCTCAGCATTTATGGCAGCCCTACTGTAGTACGCTTAAGAGCCAAAGTCATAGAATATCAGTCAACGTGTTTTTTTGTATGATGCTTGAAAAAATAATCGTAGACCCAATTACTGGCAACGAGATTTCACCTCAGTTTTCATATGTGGATTACCATTGCCTGATTCTTAAAAGCCCATAAATGTTCCGATTTTGTAACGGTCTTAATGCCAATATCAAACACGGTAGAGATTGTAGCTAAAAAGTTCATACTATAAAATAAATTAATTACCGTCTAATTCGACCACTGATTGGCATCTAGAAATAATAATTTCAGAAATCTGTCACGTCAGTTTTCAAACAAAAACCGATTTTAAATAATTGAATAAAAGGTACGCAGTCGTTTTTTATAAAATTATAGCTCGTATATTAGGTCAGCATGAGCTATATTTATAATTATTGATATCACAATTCCAAGTTTCTTGGGAAAAAAATAATTAAGAAAATATTAAGTTCTCAGCAGTTTTACCCTGTCCTTTAAAAATTCATACAACATAAGCAATAAGGAAAATTGTGTGTAAGTCGCGCTAAGCTGAAAGCGACGGTCGGGTCGTGTCGGGTGATAAATAGTTAAAAATAAACTCGATAAAATTCGTAAAATTATTTTACTAAACATAACTCACTGCAAAACAACTGCTCAGTATATAAACAATTATTAAACAATCAATAAAGATTAATTAAGAATAACAGAAACGTAAGAAACGCTGCACTGAAATTCGACCTTGAAATTTTACTGTACCCGCGCCCAAAGAAAATAATATCACACATAATCATGTTCATGTTTCTCTTCGGAACAAAGTGACAAATTCGGCTGACCTACTTTCTAAAACGTATTGTATCGTATTACGTACTCGTATTTCGCAGAGTAAGTTTATCAAGGTCACATAGCAACATGGAAAACGAACAAGGCACCGACGTGTCAGGGAGGGGGGGGGGCGACGATAACATGACCTCATATCCTGTTACCGTACTACTCGGAATGGGGACAAGAAATTGAGAATGATCCAATTTGAGGCATGCTGACGCTGTCATATTCTTAATATTTCACGAACAAAATAACTTTTGGTGACTGCTACAGCAGTCTCTACCGCTGCCGTAACATCGTAATATTACTTTTGAAAGTTGTCGACTGTGCAAACACATCCCCACTTTCCCATGTCCGATGTAAAGCGAAAATATCTTAAGAAGTATTAGATCTGTCAAAACAACAACACTCGTCCGTATAAACTATATGAAGTTTGATCAAAACGTCTTAGTGTCTATCAACCTTTATTATGTATTATACACTCATTGTACATACATGACCCGAGAAACTGATACCGGGTTTGTTCATCATTGTTTAATTGTTTTAATAGGAGAAAGTGTACTACTAAGACTACACGAGCAAAACGTTAACCTGATGGCAAGTGCAACGTCTACACATAAGTGCTGTGTCACCCAGAACATTTATTTGTGGCACCACGTAGCCCTCGTCGCCATGAGACATCAGTTCTTGAGTCTCATGAAAAATTTATTTAAAGAAAATTCAAATTTAAAGGAAACTTTAAATTCAAAGTCAATTGATACAAATCAGGTACCGTACCGAGATCCACTCTAGCCGCTATTACGCCGTCATATAGTCTTAAAGTGTGAATTGGCAAAGACTATCGGACGATATTTAACCAGCTTTAATCATATTGTCAATTTAAAGATTTTTATGATTATATCAGGGACCATACTGAGATATACTCTCAAACAACTTTGTGTTGTCACAGTCGACATTTGTATGCTTGATAAAACTCTCTGTACGCCCTTACTTGTAAGTCGAAATCATCATTTATTGATTTGTAACTTAATAAAATTCATTTAACCAGTTAGATAATATACAGACATAAGAATACCTCGTTAGTTACGGAAATCTAGAAAACATGTCCTTAATAATGACTAATAATGACTAAATATGTAAAAAAATCAGAAAAAATAAATTAGTATATAAAATAATAAGTAAAAGCTGAAGGTAACCCGGATTAACTACGATATCAGGACTTGTGGACACCTCAGTCCTCCCGTGACCATAGGTGCTGCAGAGCGCTCGAAACGTCGGGTTATAAATAGCTAAAAATTAAACGCGATAAATTCCGTAAAATTAGTTTTATACTATTATATATTACTACAAGATAGTATATACATACATAAAATCACGACTGTATCCCATAAGGGGTAGTCAGAGACTGGGCACTCACTGCAAAAACAGATGACTGCCACAATCCACGTTTCACCAAAACAATATAATGCACTTGGTGTGATAGGTGGTGAGCCCATCACCACCATGCGCTGTTGGGTGCACAGTGCAGTTTAATTCCTTACTCGCCTTTTACGAGATCCATTGGATGAGATGGAGCGGTAGTATTCTTTTAACGAGCCGCCACCACACGACTAAATACAATATAGTAATAGTATATGTGCAGAAAAAAGAGAAGGATAGAAGCATAACCATACATAGATATTAAGACATTTTTAATTAGTTTATAAATGATTTAAATTAAACATAATCAACTATATTCACGGGACTAAACAAAAGTTTTTATTTTATATTCATATCGTATTAGTATCATAATAGCTTAGCAAAACTGATCTAATAGACGCAAATACTGATGAATTTGTGTGGGCATTAGTTCCACGGTGGCCCTACGGGAGCTCAAAAACAAACTCATAATTATAGCAGTGCCAAACGGTTAGCGGACGTCTGGCGTACATAGGTGGCGCGGTGAACGAACCGCGTTAAAAATAAACGGCGGTCGTGAATAGTTCAAAAGCACACGTCAGACATGTACTTACAGTCTTTAGGTACATTTACACAATTCTGCGAGCTACGGTCGCGGTTTCTCTAAAGGATACGATCCGAAATGAGAACGAACATAGCTCAAACAATTTGCAAGTTGAAGTGGCAGTGGCAGGAGACATTCATCGCCGGAGCGATTTCTTTTTTATTGGATAAAGTGACGAAACGAGCACAAGGTTCTTCTGGTGATAAGTGTGATGTCACACAGAACATTTCTGTGTGACATCACACTGCGCTTGTCACCCTGAGACATGAGTTCTTAAGTCATATGCCCAGTGATTACGCTAGCTCTCAGTGCCCTTCAGACCGAAACACAGTTGTTTGCACACTACAGTTTCACGGCAGAATAACGGGCCCTGGCGTGGTCCCACCTAGACAGATTCCTGCATACCTGACCGATTCTCTCGTACCTGGTTATGGGCAGACGTTGCACTTTAGATCAGGTGAACGTTTTGCTCCTTTCGTCACTTAATCCAATAAAAAAACAGTATTTAGTACTTGGTTGCGTTAACATTGTACATCGTTTCAGTTTGAATAAAATAAAAAAGTAATTATGACAATTATTATCTACGTTGTAGATTACTAGAACACAACACTTTCTTAGCTTGATAGATTTAGGCCATAATGGCAAATTACTATTGCTAAAAAGCTTTCAACTGTAGAGTATATCTAATATCTATCTACCTATCTTAAGCTATATGATGTTCTCCTAGCCGATTTCGACCACGGCGACAACTTCCGAATACTGTCGAGAGCCATCAAATGCACAGGAGATATTATAGTGCCACAAGTGTACGTGCAAACACAGAGGCACTCACTCGTCCCAACCTACCCGCGCCGTAGAAGTCAGGTACTCTGACCACTAGGCCACGCGGTCGTTAATTATCTTAAGCTATATACCAACGGCTTATCACGATAGCAAGCACGCAGAGAACGTGACAGTCCGAATTTCGAGGTTTTTGTAGGAGTTTATTTATGTATTTGTGATTTATGAAGCTGTAAAAGCCAAAAAGGCTAACAGCAATTACATCACCGAAATTATATATTATCACGATATCGCCGAAATTACAAGACCGAACGACTTGAAATTTGGAATAAATATTCCTTTCCCGACATAAATGCCCACTGAGAACGGATTTTACGGACACTTACAGCGTAATGAGTAAACGGGCTGGATACATTACGCCCAGCGTAGAGGGTGCGTATATAAAAAAAGTAAATCTTTACGAACGAACGAACCCACGCCACCAATCAGTAAGCAACCATGGTGGCTGCTTAGTTTCGCGATCGTTGAATGCTATGGACCTATTAGTGTCACAACTTTATTGCACAAAATAATCTAGTTGTCGAGTCGCCAAAATACAGATCAGGCTTACCTTAGCTCCTAATTTGTCCTATTACTCTCAATGAAGGTTAATTGATGTAAACGCTGCATTTGACCTCAACGCTCGGTTTTTATCGCGTCGTAAATTTATACATTTTCACAACATGCAGGAAGTCATAGGGAAATTGAAATACCGAAAGATTTAATAGTTTACATGGCTTAAGTAAACCTTG
The DNA here is from genome assembly GCA_019845155.1 of Luehdorfia chinensis. Classification (NCBI taxonomy): domain Eukaryota; kingdom Metazoa; phylum Arthropoda; class Insecta; order Lepidoptera; family Papilionidae; genus Luehdorfia; species Luehdorfia chinensis. The sequence continues at coordinate 2,814,524 of JAHVAK010000472.1, forward strand.
ATAAAAGTAATATTTATTAATTCAGTCTTTTTTTATTTAATTTCATTCATATCGTTACATATCTCCTAATCTGTTAACAAGCTATTCAAAATATTTTTATGCACCTTCGTTGCTGCTTAAGAAAGAAAATCCTACAGCTTTATTTCAAAGTATAATAGCACAAGGTAATTTGATCAGATTATTTAAGCAACAGATAATCTTTTTTTTTATGGGATAAAGTGAAGAAACGAGCAAAACGTTCACCTGATGGTAAATGCAACGTCTGCCCATACCAAATGCTGTGTCACCCAGCAAAATTTCTGTGTGACACCGCACTGTGCCCATCACCCTGAGACAAAATTCTTAAGTCTCATATGCCCAGTGATTACGCTAGCTCACAGTGCTCTTCAAACCGAACAAAAACAAAATTGTTTTTTTTAGTATTAAAAAACATTCACTTTCTATTGTAATACGAATATCAAAGTTTTTAAAGTAGCTGGTGTCAGGATTCTTATGCAGGAATCCGTCTAGGTAGGTACCACCCCAGGGCCAGATATTCAATGTTTTGGGCGACACAGAATTTTTTAAGGGCAGACGTTGCACTTACCATCAGGTAAACGTTTTGCTCGTTTCGTCACTTTATCGTCATAGTGTCGCTAAATTTGTTTATATTTTCGAGACGTGGTATAGTCAATTTGCTCTAAGCACAGTCCTGCGAAGTGGAGTTATATTTTACTGATGGTAGGTACTGGATGTCTAAGTAGGTAGCACCGCAGGCCCAGTAATTCTACCGTCAAACGGTAGTGTGCAAACATTACTTTTTTTCGGTTTGAAGGGCGCTGACAGACAGTGTAATTAATGGGCATATGAGACTTGAGAACTGACGTCTCACAGAGACGGGCGCAGTATGGTGCCACACAGAAATGTTCTGGGTGACACAGCATTTTTAGGGACAGACGTTGTACTTACCATGAGGTGAACGATTTGCTTGTTTCGTCACATTGTACTATATATTGAAAAAGTTATATAGTAATATCAGCTGGTAAACTGCCCACTGCTGGACATTGGCCATATCCGATAGGAAGAATTTGCCGTGACTGTCACGATATCGTAGGTTCATACGTCTAGCATGTTATATATGCATATATATGATCACGTACCATACGCCTCGCACCTCGGAAACTGCTCCCTAGTCAATATGTAAGCTACGTCCTGTTTTGAGTCCTTCGAAACAGTAAGACATTTATATAGATGTAGAGGACAGAGATGCGTGGAATAAAACTCTTACACTGAACTATCAAACCACCCTGGCTTCTAAAAAACACATATATTGTATAATAAATGACTACCAATAATGAAAATATATGGCGTTGAAAAAGAGCCCAAGTTTCTTGCCGGTTCTTCTCTAATCTTAAAAGCTTTCAACAAGCCTAAATTAAATAAATCATTTTTAATGAAGGAAAGACAGTTAATTTGCTAAGATTCGCATGCAAAATATGAAATGGTGAATATTACCTAATAGTAGTAGTTGAAGAACTTACGAGTATAATCGATTTGCGCAAAGTTGCGCCCGATTCTATTTAACTATAACGGAATTTTTACTTAGACAGAATAAACTAGGACGAAGAACATTTAAAGCTAAATCATCTTGTCACTTAACATAGTTTGAAACATAGTTTAGTATTGACAAACTTTAAAATATGCCCCTTATATATACACAAAGAAGTCACATTTACTGTATATATGTGCTTCAAAGTGTTCGTCTGTTTGTTTATCTGAACGTAACTCACGAAATAAGAGCCCAATCGGAATTGAACTTCACAGAAAGAGTACATTAAAACCACTCCAAATTCTTTTAATGCGTTTTATTGTATCATTTGTTGTTTACATACTATCCTAATAATTTGTAAAAAAAGTAACGGCTGGTGTATATCCGGTGATTGTCAGCGGAAACAGATGGGTAGGTGTTTCCTTGGACCATTTTTTTATACAGAACGCACATAAAACTTACCTAATAAATTCGAAATCGTGATTTGTTTGCAAATGCTACTGAAAATGTCACGATGCATATTATGCATTTTTTTATTCAATCACTGTAATTATGACGGTCGGGTCATTGTAAGGTCATTATTGCGCCAACACTGTTGGAAATATCCTTCACATTAATTGAAGTAAAAAATAGCAACGTGTAATTTAATGACTTAAAATAATTAGTTGAGTGATAATTATTTGTAATTTTTTTTGAGTACAACTTTCGAATACCCAAAAGTAAGAACAGGCCCTATATTTTCTGAGCTATATTCGTAATGAACGTTTCTCTTGAAGCGGGAATTGTTATATACAATATTACACCCAATGTTTAGGCTTCTTTGTCTAATGAATTATGTATCTGTGGATTTTGAGAATTACAAATACCTTAAGCTCAGACAAAACCCAATTTACGACTAGCCTTACAATTACGCAAGATGTCGCCTGCAGATTACACAGTTGCGACTGGGGCGCGGTATAACGTTGTGACTTGAACGCAACCGTCTGTGAAATGTCTTGCCCGCGGCGCAAGCACCGTGTCCATATAAACGATGACATCACTTCGCTATTGCTTAACGATTCACGTTGAATATGTAATTATGATGACTATCATTAGCTGCGACTTTGTCGGAGTCGTATTCAGAAATTCAGAACATTCATGGGTATTGTGTAACGTAAATAATAGAGATACACGACCAAACAGACTAAGTTAGTTACATTACTTGTTATAATAGTCCGAAAAATTAAGTTAAATCCATTCGTACAAAAAAACATTTAAATAAAACTAATTTTACGGATTTTATTGCGTTTGCAGCGCTCGAAACGTCGGGTTATAAATATTTTTAATTAAACACGATAAAATCCGTAAAAATAGTTTTTTTAAATGTGTAGAATTCGCGCAAGTATAAGAAACAATTATAAAAAAAAACATTTTAAACATCAGATGTGTTTGCGCGTTTTTACTTGTAAATAAATCACCACCACCACCGACTGATGACGTGAAACAGTGTGTGCAAACATTAATGTGATTCGGTCTGCAAGGCACACCTAGCAGCACAGGGTAGGGAGCTAGTGCAATTACTGGGCATATGAGACTGAAGAACTGAGTCTATGGGGGACGGACTGGGTGTCACAGTATTTGTTATGGGCAGACTTCGAACTTACCATCATGTGAACGTTTCGCTCGTCTCGCCACTTTAGAAGCCAATCGTTGAGTAACTGCGCTAATTGAACAGAGCCGAATAAAATATGATTGTTATATTATAGTTTATTTATCTAGAACAATTTTCTGTAGGCCATGTAAACGTATGGCCTGCATATTATAGTTAATCCATGCATGAAAATGTGTATGTGGAATTGGTCTCTATAAAACGCAACCACACTACTTAAGAATTATGGTATGAAATAGTTTTTTTTAGTAACCGACATAGCCCTAAGGATTAGTAAGCTGAAGTGGCAATGGGCCGGCCATATGGCACGCAGAACCTTTGGGGAAGAAAGCTTCTCGAGTAGCAACCTCTTACCGGCAAACACAGTGTAGGGCGCCTCCCTCTAAATGGAGCGACGACCTGCACGGTTTTGCGGGAAGTCGATGGATGCAGGTGGCTCAGGACCGTGTTTTATGGCAATGTATGGGGGGAGGCCTACATTCAACAGTGGACTGAAATAGGCTGAAACGACGTTTGTGTACTGTGTTTATTTTTGGTGTGTTTTACGATGAGAAGTGACGAGACTAGTAAGTCATTCACCTGATGGTAAGATGAATGACTTGTGCCACGCCTGCCAATAACAATTGCAGTGTCATTCAAAACTTTGAATATCAAAGTTCTAGCAGACATCCCACTGCGCTCGTCACAGAGATGTCAGTTATTAAGTCTTATATGCCAAGTAATTTCACAATCTAGTACTCTTCAAACCGGAACACAGTAATACACACACTACTGCTTGGCGGCAGAACAATGGCCGGCAACGAACCCGCAATTCCTTTGGTATAGCGGATGTTCATTAGTTGCGGTGATCTCTTACCAACAGGTGTCTCCTATAAAAAAACCTGTATTGTGGTGTTATCTGTCTGCGTATTTTCGATCAGAGTTTTTTGATATTAGTCCGCCAACTTTTCGAAACCATAACATTTTCCCGGCATTAGTTTCGTCAAAAAATCACAAACATTGGATTTACTTGATTAGAGAAGACACGAGCAAAGTCGCTAGCCCTCGTGTAATCTATGGAACATTAAATACTTATTGCGAATAGCGTGTCATTCTCACTATAAATCGATCCGTCGACCTAAATGAACACGACAAGTGTTTATTAGTTGAAAAAAGAAACTTACGTCACTTGACAGAAAGTATACAGTACCAAGCAGAAGGTTTTTGGGATGGGCCAGTCCTGAACGTACAACTACAGAGAGTATTTTACAAAAAAGTTTGCATTTATGTATATTTTCAATTAAGAAAGCACAATATGAACACTTAGTACGAATTAACAAGGCTATATGTTGTTAAAAAATGTGTCTCATACTGATGTGGTCAGTGTTGAGTGCATCGGTTATCGGTGCCTTTTTTATAGGAGAAAGAGACGAAATCAACCTGATGGTAAGTGCAACGTCTGTCCATAGCAAATGCTATGTCAACCAGAACATTCATCTGTGGTACCACACTGCGCCCGTATCGACGAGACCTCAGTTCGTATGTCACATATTCCCAGTAATTACATCCGACCGAAACACAGGAATGTTTGCACAGTAGTGCTTCACGGCGGAATAACTGCGGTAGTAGACGGATTCCTGCATAGCTTGCACCCTGGAGACGAGAAATTGCAACCTAAACTAGCATGTAAGAAACATTTTTATGTGTTCTATTGTGTATACTATAATTTATTGATTTAAGAGCAAAAGGTAAACCTTTTATTTAAATAAATAAAAGATTTTTCTAATTAATTTAATCGCTTCGTCATCATTTTCAGCAAGCAGTAGTCCAATGCCGAGTAAATACTTCTCCTAGTTTACCCAATTAGTATTAATTAGTAGCTTCACGTATCCAAACGCTTACTCATGCACTCGGACACGTCACACAATACTAATAGTTATTTTCGTTCTCGGATGCGCCGTCTCCTACGGTAGTCACTTCTGCAACTAAAGTGATCAAACTACTAATATTATAAATGCGTCAGTAACTCGCGTAATTACCTTATCACCGAATCTTGACCGATCTATTATACTTTATTATTCTAGTAAATCAAAGCGTCCCTTCGATATTTTTACAAACCTAAATCCACGCAGACGTTGTCGAGGGCTTCAGCTAGTATATTATATTGGCAATGTGGTTTACAAACTCGATCTCTGGTGGATTTTAGGTTCTATAGACCCTAACTCTGGCAGCGTGTTAGAAAATAAGACGTCAGAATAAAGACCACAAACTAACTGTAGTGGATACTTAGTTGTTTATTTAATAGCATTCAAGTTAGATTACGTGGTACAGATACGTTTCAGCTAGAAGTGGGTCAAAGCTCATAAATGGATCTGCTCTAACGGGCAAGTACCGCGCTCTCACAGAAACCAGATGATGGCAGCGCGATGTTTTCTTATTTGTTCATCGAGAATAGATATAGACTACGTGATCACTTACCATCAGGTGTCTTTTTTATATAATAAAATGACGAAACGAGCAAATCGTTCACCTGATGGTATGTACAACCACTGCCCATGACAAATGCTGTGTCACCCAGAACAGTTATGTGGGCCACACTGCGCTCGTCAAGTTGCGCCATCAGTTGTCAAAACATGTAATATGCCCAGTAGTTACACTAGGTGCGATGGACGCCTAGACGGATTCCTGCATAGGAATCCTACCAATAGTAGTTATTACCAGTATTAAGCAGTCTGTTGTAAATGGGATGTACAGTAGATTAGAACTAACTGCATTTAGATATTTTAAGATTTATAATTAACTTCTATTCTACTTTCATATAAAAAGGACAAGATCAGTTCATTTATATTCCACTATATATAGGTTCCACTGTTGAACCGTGGAAAGGTAACAAACAGATAGAGAGAGGGACAGAGAGAGTTACTTCAGCATTTATAATATAAGTATGGATTATTCTAAATTGCCAAGGGTGACCACCGCAAAACCAAATAAGAAGTACTACAAAAGCTCGAATAGATATGTTTCGAAATAACTCATATTACAAATTTGCACTAACCTTCTCAGGTCTGAATTGTTCTGATTTATAACAAATATAATGTAAATTCGTTATTGGCAGTAAGAATTAACTACATATATTTCTTTTTCGTAATTTGTTATAGTGCTGTGGTTCAGTGAAAAAAAAAAATAGACATTAACTACTTAATGTTCAACAGAGGGGATTTTTTCAAACAAAGCACCATAGCACGGTCGCGCAGTATAATCACAGGTTTCTCCCACTGGATGGGGCGATAACTACCTTTACGACGGGTCACCGACCCCTCCTAGCAGCGACCTAGATTTTCTTAAAATAGACGAATGTCGTTCAATGCATTTCGACCGCCATTCTACAGCCGAATTAATGAGTTTTTGCGTTTGATCGCTGTAATGCAGCGTTCAAATACATAGAAAAGTAAAAATCATTATAAAACAATTAAGTAAATAATCGCCGTGTGGTGGCGGCTTAAGAGAATCTACCACCCCATCTCATCCCGTGGGTGTCGTAAAAGTCGACAGAGGGAAAATGAAAACCAAAAGATGGGAAGCAGCATCATTCTGGAACATCTGAAAAAAAATAAACTGCGGTTGCCAACCCGCCTGCCAAGCGTGGCAACTATGGCAAATCCCCCCCCAAAATGAGAGCTACAAACTTTTGTGGCAATCTATGGGGGAGGCCTATGTTCAGCAGTGGACTAGTGATAGTCTGAAAAGAAGAAGAAGAAGAAGAAGTAAATAATAAATAAATTTTTGTAATAAATTAAATACTAAGACGAAATCCATTTACAACTGAAAACAATTTAAACTTAACTTTATGTCCACTAAGCATAAGATATACGAGGGGTGATCCAAAAGTAATGATAATCAGTTATTTCTAGTGCACACAAAAATACAAAAAAATTTCAGTCACTTACTCAGTTAACCACTAGTTCAGGGAAAAAAAATCATATAAATAGGCCACGATTCCCGGGAGCTACATTCATTTGAATACGGACTGTCAAGGAGTGAACATCAAAATGGAAAAACACGAAATCAGAGCTGTCATTAAATACCTCTGCTTGAAAAAAATGTCTACCAAAGACATACACAGCGACTTGGTGGAAACATTAGGGGACTCTTCTCCTCCATATTCCACAGTTGCACGCTGGGCTAAGGAGTTTAAGTTGGGAAGAACATCGACGGAAGACGAACACCGCGAAGGACGCCCATCGACGTCCCTCACTGAAGAAAATGTGAAAAAAGTTGAAGAAGTTGTATTGGAAGATCGAAGAGTGACTATCAGGCATGTAGCTGAGGTCACAGGGATCTCATATGGCAGCATTCAAAGAATCCTTGCGAACGAATTGCATATGAGAAAGGTCTCCGCGCGTTGGGTACCGAAAATGTTAAACGACGAGCAAAAGAAGAAACGAGTCGACATGTCAAGAGCAAATCTCGAAAAGTTCCAGGCAGACAAGGATAATTTTTTGTCACGTTTTGTGACCATGGACGAGACCTGGATCCACCATTTTGATCCTGAAACAAAACAACAATCGATGACATGGAAACGATCCGATGAACCGACGCCGAAGAAATTCAAAGTGTCAAGCTCAGCAGGGAAGGTTATGGCGTCTGTTTTTTGGGACGCTGAAGGAATAATCATGGTGGACTACTTGGAAAAGGGGGCCACTATTACAGGCTCCTACTATGCAGAACAAATAAGAAGATTGCGGGAGGCTATTAAGGAGAAAAGGCGAGGCAAACTGCGGGCTGGAGTGCTGTTCCATCAAGACAACGCACCGGTTCACAAAGCTGCAATTGCCATGGCTGCCATTCAGGAAGCGGGCTTTGAGCTGGTGGAACACCCCCCCTATTCACCAGATCTAGCCCCCAGCGACTTCTATCTCTTTCCACGACTCAAGGAACACCTCCGAGGCAAGAAATTTGACGATGATAGCGACGTGATGGCCGCGGTTGAGGACTTTTTTGAGAGTCAAGATAAAGATTTTTTTTCTAAGGGAATTTTAGGATTAGAAAAGAGATGGACTAAATGTATAGACTTGCTAGGAGACTATGTTGAGAAATAAATTTATTTATTTATTTTATTCATTGTGTTTATTATTGATTATCATTACTTTTGGATCACCCCTCGTAAGCGTGCTCATTCGATGACGCGATCGGATAAAAATCACGTAAAATAACTAATTTAACCACAAAACTGTTACTTTACTTTCTTATTGGATAAAGTGACGAAACGAACAAAACTTTGAAGTGATGGTAAGTGCAACGTCTGCCATCGGCAACATTTCTGTGTGACATACATACACCACCCTGCGCTCGTCACCCTGAGGCGTCAGTTCTTAAGTCTCATATGCCGTTATTAGGCACTACGGTGGAAGTCACGTAACGAACCGGAGACTCAATTACTGACGAGGAATTTCGACGTAGTCCTTAGGATGACAACACTAGTTCATCCTGCTCCTTCATCGAGGACAGTTGTGTCTATGGTCTACTTTAATCGCTTACCATCAGTTAAAATGTGTTATCGTCATTCAAGAAAAAAAATTTACTCCTTTAATATAGGCTGACAACGCTTGCAGTTTCTTTGGTGTTGCGGATGTTCATGGATGACAGTGTTCACCTATCAATAGGTGACCTAAAACCTTTGTGTCCCGAGTAAATAAAATTACACTTTTGGTGTTTATAGCAGCGACGTGGTTCGCCACCTGTTACGTGTAGTTTCCCGATTGGCGAAATGCGGTCTCTGCCTAACCCAACGAGAAAGAGGCACGACTTTATTTATGTATGCGTACCAATGAACCACTGAGGATGGTGATAATTATTTTAAATGGTTTTTAATAAATTAACAAACAAAACCTTCCATTAGCTCTACACCGCGCGTTCAAGCAATGTAAACGAACAACCGATAAAATATTTATACAGCACATGTTGCGGACAATTATCTCGTAATTAAGAAACTGTTTGGTCATAAAAATAGTGTTCGTATAAATAAGCCGTGTGGTGGCGGCTCGTTAAAAGAATACTACCACTCCATCTCATCCAATGGATCTCGTAAAAGGCGAGTAAGGAATTAAACTGCACTGTGCACCCAACAGCGCATGGTGGCGATGGGCTCACCACCTATCACACCAAGTGCATTATATTGTTTGGTGAAATGTGGACTGTGGCAGTCATCTGTTTTTGCAGTGACTGCCCAGTCTCTGACTACCCCTTATGGGATACAGTCGTGATCTTATGTATGTATGTATGTATGTATAAATAAACGTCAGCGAGCGTCCATAAATGAAGTGAAGATTAAACTCTAAGGAGCGGTTGAGAACTCCAATCAATCATTTACGTGACATCAATTTAGCGCCACGGGGAATGTTTCGGCTACAATGAGCGACAAGGGAATTGTAAATTACACCCTATCTCTCTAGGCAGTAACGACAACAATGAGTATTCGCCGCTTTTAGCCACATAGAAGTTTCTGGTTAACAGACATTTTTTTTTAATAAGATCAAACAGCTTATTTGGTAAAAAGTTATTCACGCTAATTCAATAGTAGATCTCGTTCTGTAGAATATCGGAGAAATATTCATAACATCAGAACCGGTAAAACATAATCGAAGTTTATCTCAGGGTTATTCATACTAATCTATACTAATCCATACTAATATTATAAATGCGAAAGTAAGTCAGTCCCTGTCCCAGTTTGTTTGTTAAATTTTTACGGTTGAATCTTCACGAAATTTGGCACGCATCTTGCATCCTGGAGACAGGTATTATAAAAACTTACATCAACGCTGACACAGACGCGGGCTACAGCAGGTTATTATAAAACTTTGTAGAATTCATGTCAATAGGTGCAGCAGTTTTTGAGTTACATTCGTTCGTACAGACAAAAGGGCAAAAAAATGTGTTTAATATTCAAGTACTTGCACAATATTGTATGTAGCCTAAATGAACGACTCTTGCACGAAGCACTCTGAAGAGGTACACTAATATTGCATAATTTACTTGGGTCGAAGACCTTTGAAAGGTAGACGCTCACGGGAAGGCTATAGACAAAGAAACTAATGGAATTATGTTTTTAATCCACGAGAACCCTTCCGAGTCAGACGTCTCGAATTTCAATTGCTTCGTTCGAATCTTCAACTGTCTGAGAGTAAAGAGTAAATAAAATATCTTCAGCTCTTAGCAAAACTATCAAGATGTATATAAAAATAGTAGAAGTGTCTGCCCGTAACAATATGCCGTAAAATCTACTGTAAAGTTTAGGTAGGTACCACCCCAGGGCCAGATATTCTGCCGTGAAGCAGTAGTGTGCAAACATTACTATGTTTCGGTTTGAAGGGCACTGAGAGCTAGCGTAATAACTGGGCATATGAGACTTAATGACTTATGTCTCAGGGTGACGGGCGCAGTGTGGTGCTACACAGAAATATTCTGAGTAACAGCATCTGTTATGGGCAAACGTTGCGCTTACCATCAGGTGAACGTTTTGATCGTCTCGATACTTTATCAAATAAAAAAAATCATATAATGTGGCCTCGGGGAGAACTAGTATTATGGTTACTTACTTGAAATATTAAAAAAAAAGTTCTGAACGAGACAGAATGGATCAGTCTGACTGGAGCCTGGAGATCTATTGTGTAACTCTGGTAGGTTTCTGGATCGGATTTATTTGATCCCGATTAACCAATGAATGAGGTTCAAACGCCGAAATAAAGCCGATCCCGAAACCTACCAGAGTTACAGAATAGACCCCCTGGAAGGAAACGCGCCGTCCCAGACCAAGCAGCATAATGGGCATTCATATTCATATGCTACATGTCACATAAGTTTATATATTTAGTTTTATCACACAACGCAGTGTAGTAGGAAGTCGAAGTAGTTTTAAGTCAGATCACGTGACGCGGTGCTAGTCGTTAATACTTAACGACATCCATATCTATTCTACCAAGACCACAAGTATACCATGTGGGCACTAAGAGTGCAAATAGACTTTATGTGACCGAAATAGGTTCCAGTATCTAACATTTTTAGCAGGTACTTAAACCTTTGAGTCGGCTAACCGGTTCGAAGGAAATAATAAGGAGCTTTGAAACGTTTTTGTTCATGGAACTCTTTTCATTAATAGTGTTTCTGTGAACTAAACTGTTAGGTGCCTTTATTTGGTTCAACCGTCATCCACGTGAAAAACGTATCTGTCCGTGATAATTCTATTTATACACATTTTGTCCGATTTTTAAATAATTTAGTTCTCTTGCAATGTCTGCATAAGGCTCTAGGCAATGGCTCCATATGGCTTTAGACTAGCATTTCGCATAAGCATAATATACATACAAACAAATAATTTATTTAATCAAACATTTTTAGGTTTAGTGAAAATTACTACTATAATTGTTGTTTAACATACATACAGTCACGCCTTTAACCCATATAAGGGGTAGGCAGAGACCACACATGTAGCACACTTTTCACCCCCGCAGGAAACGAGACGTGACGGTACGAGTCAAAAAAATCTTACTCTCATTGCGTTCCCACGGGCAGTAATAGTGACAGCATTACATAGGTGTTATGGTGTTATTCTACACGAATAAATGCTGTCCGTACAATACCTTAGTCGCCTCTTACGATACCTCTGTAGGAAAGAGGTAGGTGCTATACTACTCTGCCGGACACCCATCGGATACCTATTGTTGTTTAATCGCCAATTATACCTATTCCAACAAAGTGGATATAATCACTAGGATAGGGATATTTACAACTAGTAACATGTTATGAGTTTTAGGCGCCACGTCGGCGTTGCTCACCCTCGCACATTTATCCTCACATAACGTTTGTTATTGTAACTAATTTTATAAATGCGAAAGTAACTCCCCCTGTCCGTCTGTTTGTTACTTTTTCACAGCTCAACCGTTGAACCGATCTTGACGAAATTTGGCACAGAGATAGCTTGCATCCTGGAGAAGGACATAGGGTACTTTTATACCGGAAAATCAAATAATTTCAACGGGATATTTATTAAAACCTATATCCACGCGGACGAAGTCGCGGGCATCAACTAGTATGATATGAACGAACATATCCTTTATTAATATTTATGCATACAGTACTACAGACATGTAAGGTCTGACGTGTACAGGCATTCAAAAACAAGCCGGTCTCATTAGTGGACTCTTACGGTACCCACAGAATAAGAGGATTACAATTATAAAAAATAAAAAAAAAATTGCTAGGTTTTTTACGATACGTGGATTTAAAAAAAGTATATTTAAGAATATTGTTACATCAGGCTCTGCAATTATATGGTATATTACAGGACGAAGTCCTCTCGCAGAAGACCACGATCGCAGTACTACGCCAATCGCAGCAATGGGCATTAAGACCTAAGATGCTACTCGTCATTTAGATATTTATTCCGCTATCTGATGGAAGCCATGAGCTTCCATCAGACATCTGACATCTGTCACCCCAGTCCACCCGTGACCATGGGTGCACTCGAAACGTCGAGTTATAAATAATAAAATTAAACGCAATAAAATCCGTAAAATTAGTTTCATTTAAAAGTATTTATTGTCTTTGACCTACGAAGCACAATAGCGGCATCTCTATATAGTTTACGAGTATGTGCAATGATGAATGGAATATGGCGAGGAAGCTGTTGTGTAACTTATGGTTTTTTGTTGTAAGATTAATATAAATAAACTATTGCATATTATTATAATAATATCAATAATCATTCCTATTTTTTTTTAATTAATTAAGGTACGCATAGGATACTGGTGGTAGGATTTCTATGCTGGAATCCGTCTAGGTAGGTACCTCCCCAGGGCCTGTTATTCTGCAGTGAAGCCTCACTGTGCAAACATTATTGTGTTTCGGTTAGACGGGCACTGACAGCTAGCGTAATCACTGAGCATATGAGACTTATGAACTGATGTCTCAGGGCGACAAGCGCAGTGTGGCGCCACATAGAAATATTCTGGGTGACACAGCATTTGTAATAGGCAGACGTTGCACTTACCATCATGTAATCATATTGCTCGTTTAGTCACTCTATCCAATAAAAAAAAGGAAAATAACTGCGCTCTGTGCAGGTGTCTCCCTACTCTCGGACTCATTTGGATATTGCATTGGGTACACTGCGTAGTCACCAACTAAAAACACAACTTACCATCAGGAAGGTTCATGCGCAAACGTTGGCCTAATTACAGTTTTAATGAAATGGATTGTGCGAAAACACAACTAAAAAAAGAAAGTAAGAAAAGCACCGAAATGGCTGTAGATGTAATGGCATAGCAACATACGTAAAAATCACCCAGCCACGTTCCACGAAATCGATTATCACAACAAGTTATATTTAAAAGCATCTCCACGGGCGCCAGTTGGGCGTCGAGATCGCGCCGATGATGTCACCGTGCGTACGGATACGTCGGTTCGGATAACTTGAATCGCAGCACGACGTAACGGTTACACAGTGTTACGATAGCTTTCCTAGTTATTTTGTTTTATTTAAGAAAGTGACGTGACCAGCAAATCGATCACCTGATGATAAGTGCAACTGCCCATAACAAATGCTGTAACAAAGTTAATGAAATCAGACGTTACTTTGCGAAAATGCATTATAATTAATGGAATTAAGTTAAATTACTAAGATTCGCATGCAACGCGGTGCTCTTCAAAAACTAGATAATAATACAACATTCTACATTTTGCATGCGGATCTTAGCAAATTAACTTACTTCCCTTCATTACAATACTGTATCACCCAGAACATTTCTGTGTCACACTGCGCCCGTCCCTCTGAAATATCAGATCTCAAGTCCCATATGCCTAGTATTTAACACTAGCTCTTAGTGCCCTTCAGAACGAAAGACATCAATGTTTGCACACTACGTTTGTTCACGGCAGAATAACTGGCCTTACCGTGGTACCTACCAAGACTGGTTTCTGCATAGGAATCTTACCACTACTAATATGAGGAAACACCCGGAGGGTGAATTCACAAGAGAAGACAAAACTAACCATTTCTTTAAATCCTCGTTAGGGAATAGATTTATAAGTAAATTAACAAACTGATGACAGAAACGAAGGATTTATATGCCGGGATTCCTCTAAATAGGTACCACCACAGGGCCAGTTATTCTGCCATGAAGCAGTAGTGTGCAAACGTAACTGTGTTTCGGTTAGAAGGACACAGAGTTAGTATAATTACTGGGCATATGAGACTAAAGAATGATGTCTCAGGGTGACGGGCGCAGTGTGTTACACAGAAATATTCTAGGTGACACAGAATTTGTTATGGGCAGACGTTGCACGTACCATCAGTTGAACGTTTTGCTCGTCTCGTCACTTTCTCCTATAAAAGAAGGAAATGTTAAAAGGTTTTGTTTTTCACTTTTTTCTATACATAATTTGCATCTTTTTTACTCCTCGCATAACAATACTCACTCATTATTTTCGTATCGCAACGTCTGTTGCAAAAATTAAAACATTCCGCTTTACGTAATATACAGCGAAATGTTTATGTATGTGTTTATATATGTATGTATGCGTATAATATGCTGAATGGAGTAATTTAAGCATCTGGCCTCGGTTCCTTTCCATTCAAGGTTTGCTAATTTTCGTAGCGATTTATCGGTAAGTTATTTTTGTAGCTTCCGTTCTTTCGTATTTGGTTTGTTAACATGATAAGCAAAGTGTGTCGGAGACTCGGGGCCTGTCAAAATACATCCAGACCCGATAACAAACAATTGTGTATTGCATAAATATAGAGTTTGAAAATCCAGATCCCATGACTTAGTAGGTTTTTACCCTGACCAATGAGTTACATAGTCGTCATTGTTTGTTTACCAGAAAGCTTACATCTAGAAAACCGTTAATAAAAGAACTCTTTAACATAGACTTGTGTATGTAGCTGTAAAAACCTTCTACTATCAGGTCGATCTTCGACATGATTTTAGTCGAACGCGAGCTATAATTAAAAAAAAATATATAGACTAAAAGTTATGAAAAGCTGCTCATTTTTATGAAAATAACAACTAGTCCGTCACCGAATAAAAATTTATTGAAAATTCGATCTTCAACTGAAAAAAGTTGGCCACCCCTGTTCTGAACCCATATGAATAGATTAAATATAAGTGTCTGTTTGTAATAACAAAAAAACAGCTTTTTACTCAATGCTGAAGTAAGTATATACGGTACTTTAAGAAAAAAACAATTTTTAAATTTTTGTCTGTCTGTCTGTTTGTTTGTTCCGGCTAATCTCCGAAACGGTTGGACCGATTTTAACTTAGGCCACCTTAATTTTAGAAAAATACGAGTAATAAGGGTTCCGTGCCAACAAATTAAAATCCCTAAATCCGATCCTTGGCTTTTTTACGCGGGTGATACCACGGGGCACAGCTAGTACAATATAAGAGTAATAACAAACGTAATGGTTGCAGTAAATTTAAACTGATAACTATCTAGAGAAATCTTAATTTAGTTTCATAAATAATATCTTCAACGTCGTAAGTTATTTAATCTAAATTTTAAGACAAGAGAAGAAGTCTGGAAGAAAATAATGGCTCTACCTTTTTAGAACTCACGCGACCTTACAAGTAGACGTGTAGTAAACCACAAGGATAAAATTACAGAGTATCCTCACCTTGGAACAGTCACGTCCTGCATACGATTTCCTTGGCTGTCGAGCATTTTCCTTGACACACTTCTAGTAAGTTTGTTTTCTTCAAAGACTACCAGCTGCCTAACTTATTTTTTTTGAAGTTAGTGAAGATACGAGCAAATCGTTCACTTGATGGTTAGTGCAACGTCTGCCCATAATTCTGTGTCACCCAGAACATCTGCTTTGCATCACATGCGCTCGGCACCCCGAAACATCAGTTCTTATGTCCAATATACCTAGTAATTACACTAGCTATCAGTACCGAAACACGGTAATCATTGCACACTTCTGCTTGATGGCAGAAAATCTGGCAGTACCGTGTTACCTACCCAGACGTATTCCTTTCAAGGAATGCCTTTAATAAACTATCACGAGTGTGTATTTCACTCTACCGATATTTTCTTAGTAACGACAGTTTAATAAAAAAAATTATAAGCTTCTATATTAAATGGTAATATTGGGGGTACATAATCTTTTAAGAAAACGTTTTACGCCAGTCACGTACCGATTTTCACGCCTTCCTTAATGGGATGGGCTATTTGGCAAACTGGATTTAAAGGATGTCCATATTATGATTTCTTATATTTACGCGATTTTTTTTATTATATTAAAATTAGTTTAGATGTGTATATTACACAATTATATTGAACCCTATTTGACATCGTATTTGTTTTATACATACATATTCACGCCCTTTTCCCGTATAAGGGGTAGGCAGAGGCTACTCACGTAGCCCTTTTCGACCTCGCGGGAAACAGGACGTTACCGGTGGCGAACCACGCCGCCACCATTTTGGTACGAGTCAAAAAATTCTTACTCTCTAACGAATATAACAAGTTTCCGTTTATAAAAGTAAAGTAATCTACACATTCTTCCTAAGTTCCTATACTAACATTTTAAATGCGAAAGTAACGCTCTCTGTCCCTCTGTCTGTCTGTTACCTTTTCACGGCTTAACCGCTGAATCAATCTTGAAGGAATTGGCACAGAGATAGCTTGTATCGTGGAGGTGGGCATAGGGTACTATTTATCCAGGAAAATCAAATAGTATTTAAAAACCTATATCCACGCGGACGAAGTCGCGGGCATCACCTAGTAGCCTGTAAATGTCTCATAGAACTAGATGTGCTCGAAATATTTAGCCACCACGGCTTAGTTATATAAATTCAACAATTTATTGCATTAAAACCAATTCCAAACTACGTTTATACTCCCACGTCACGGTATGTAAGTTAATGCGTAATCGGTACCATGACGGAGAAGGCAAAAAGACCTGACCGCAAAGGTTAGTCATGAATATGGTTTACAGTACGATGGACAGGTCCCGGATCATTAATATTTCAATAAAATGTACCTGTTGAGTTGTTTGAGGGGGTGATCATAGTGGAGAAGGGGACGTCGTCACGCGATGTACTTGGTGTCAGTAAACTTATTTTTGTAACGCCAGAAACATTTTAAAATTCTCTTTAAGACTTTTGATTTGGAACGCGAAGATTTTAGACTTGTACTGACGAAATAGCAGATACATTTTAATTAATTATTTTTTATACAAATCTCGTCCGCGTTATAAAATAAATTGAAACAAGAAAAAACTAAGTAAAGAAAGACAAAACATGAAAAAGACCTAACAACACCGTAATTAGGTTTACTTATTTTAGTTTTAATGTATAAAAATGTACTTTGCCGATGAAAGTTAGGCGTAATTTAAAACTTAAATTTCGGCACATTTTCAAAACGTAAATGTCCTTACTTTTGCGTGCGCATATACTTACATGAATATGTAAGTTTTTTTTTATTGTATAAAGTGACGAGACGAACGCAAAACGTTCACCTGATGGTAAGTGCAACGTCCGCCCATAACAAATGCTGTGTCACACAGAACATTTTTGTGGGGCATCACACTGCGGGCGTCTCCCTGAGACATCAGTTCTTAAGTCTCATTTGCCCAGTGGTTACACTAGCTCTCAGTGCCCTTCAGACTGAAACACAGTAATGTTTGCACCCTACTTCTTCACGGCAGAGGAATCCTACAACCAGTTAAACGATAGGAACGTTGAACGATTATTAGACGATACCCAAATTTTTATTCGTCTATGGAAGACTAGCTGATGCCCACGACTTCATCCGCGTGGATAAAGCTATTTGCTTTTCCGTCATAAAAAGTATCCTGTGTCCGTCTCTAGGATGCAAGCTATCTCTGTTTCAAATTTCGTTAAGATCAGTTCAGTGTTTGAATCGTGAAAAGGTAACAGAGGGACAGAGAGTTACTTTGGCATTTATAATATTTATTTTCTTTTCTTTATTTATAGTACGGGTTAACATAAAAAATGAAATAAAAACTAAAAAAAAAATTAACAAAAATATTTTGAAAAATGATTCGGATAGATCTCTGACTCACACCACTATCATTGCCAAGCCCGACTGGGTTCGTGAATTTCATTAATTTAATGTAATGTAAAGCTATTTGAAATAAATAACTTATTTATTTATTTCCGACGCGGACTTCGAAAGAGACGCAGGCTAGAATAGAAAATTACGTAGAATAGAAAATTACGTAGAATAGAATACGTAGAATTGGAGAATTTATAACAGAAAACACCGTAACTAAATGGGTCCGATATGGGGATGTCACCTTTTTTTTACTTAAAATTTTGAAAGAACGTAAAACGCTTTTTTTTGTTTGATTTTGTAAACTGCAAATTATCTTATGAATATATTAATTTTACTAATAGTATCGCTAATGCTTAATCAACTTTAGGGAAGTTTTGTTTTGTCCAACGTCCTTTTTACATTCACTGAGAGAGACAGTGAAGACAAGATTACTTTAAAAATCAATACCATGTAAAGTATTACTGCTTAGCTCACAAAATCTATAGCGTAAAATTTTGTGAGCTCTAAAGATGTCTAGACGATATAAAGTGCAACACTCTGCTATAGTGTCATGTCTAGTTTCAATACGGTAAATTGAATTTTCTAGAAGTAGCTTGAATATTCAAAAGATTACAAGCTAAACATGTTTTCGAACGGACGCTTTTTGATCATCGCTACATCAGCAACCCTCCGCTGGACATATACATCGCGATCTCTATACGAGACGCTGCGCTGCATAAAGTCGTTTAATCAGTAATGGAAACTTCCCGGCTGACTATGACTAATTTTAAATTCGGAATTCACGAACAGACTATAAAATATCCCATTTGAAATTCAAACCATAAACTAAACAGTTGTTTTAAAATAATTACTACTATATTTTTTTTAGTTTTATTGCTACGAGGACGCTGCTGTGCTCCGTAGCCGAGTATCCATTAAGTTATTATATGTAAGCAAATGAAGAGAATAAAACATTTTCCACAAGAAAGGAGCCGCGGTAGCTCAGAGGCGGCGTTCGCATTAAATTACACAGTACGGCTTGGGTTCGAACGCCGGTAGCGGCATCACTAAAATTGTTATTTGTAATTTTAAGCCCAGATCGATAAAGGACAACATCGTGAGACCTAAAAGAAAAAACCTAAGAAATAAAAAATATTTCCAATTCTATATATGTTTATGAAACATATTTTTGGAAATAAATGTATCTTTATCTTTATCTACAAAGTCCACCAAGCCTCTTTGGCAGACTTCTCGGCTCCAAACCACCCTCAAAAACGTGTGGAAACCCATTCCCAGCAGTGGAACAATTATTGGCTGTAATTTTTTTTACTTTATGTATTAAACCGATTTCGTAAAATATAATTAACAGTATCATGATGTCATAGTACCTCATTGCTATAAATAATTCATTTAGATGGTTTAAGTTTAGCTAAGCTTTATGAAAAGTAATTAAAACAAACTACTTAGTATTCGTTAAGGCGATTCTAGTTTAATGATTTAAATATCGTCGTTTTTGCTAATTATAGAAGAAACGAATTTTCGAGTTCTGTCTAAATTGCTTATAATAAACAGTTCAGAATTAAACACTGAAAATGTGGAAAATGCCAACTAAACCAGCTTAAATTCCGAATAATATTGTTCACAGACTATAAAAACGCATGATGTCATATTGCCCGACCGACATTGAGTCAGTATTCATTTAGGCTTACGTACATAAGAATTATAGCATCTGACGACATGCTTGAATCACTATTTGACTGGTCCATTCTCTACATCTACCAAGCACAATTATTAACATTGTCTTAATAACTGAACAACTACAATTTTAAGGCTTACGAAATAAGGACGAAAATAAAATGTTTTGATCAAAATTACACAGAGACACAATTACACACAGATTAAATAAGTTAATATCGCAAAACATTCTTGTCCAAAATCAAACGCAATTAGCAACTTTAACTCGAACACTAGAATAAAATAGTACTGGAATATGTTAAAATGGTGCTTAAATACAATAAAACTGATCATATACTAGCAGTTGTAAGGAAGGCGTACCTACAACGAAAAAGTTCTATGCCTTTAAGATTTACTAGTCGTTATAAAACTGAAACCGAGGGATTTTTAATTGTAATAAATCGATATTACTAAACAGCCGAATATTATTCTAAAGACTAAATTGTAAATTAATACTATATAGAGAACAAAGGGTCTCTCATGAGATATAGTTCAACATTTTATACTAAAATTAATACAAATAATAAGAGCGCGCTGTAGTCAAAAGCAAATGCGTTGCTTTTTAATAATGTAACTTTTAATTTCAGTTGAAGGGAGTAGAAACATCAATTAATAATAAAATATATTAGAGAAAAACATGTAGTTATATTTAATAGGATAGAGCCACGTAGAGCGATTGTTTTCGCTGTCCGTTGACCATAGCCAGCGGTCTATCGGCATGAAACCAAACCGGTTCTCCCGCCCTTTACTCACCGCCACCACCAGGTTGAAGAAGAAGAGCACATATTTCACGAAACTCGTTCCACACCCCATTTTGAATACACTGCAAGTCACACAATAAACTTCACCAGTTGAGCTCACTCACAAAATTATTTGTTTACTTATTTGTTAACCGAGAGTATTGTAGCTACTACAGCGAATCGAAAGTGACTAAATGAAAATAAAGGGGAGATCGCAATGGCGACGCTTTGTGTGTGTTGCCAGATAATTATTTTATATTACCCGTAATATTTAAATTCCGTATTTGTGAATATCCTTTTAAATTTTTGTATGCAATTAAAAATGTTTTATTTAATAAGAATTATATTTTAATATTACATATCAGCTACTGTACTCTTAAATCAATTTATTTATTATCATCATTTCAGCCTACCAATTAAATTTATTTAAATTTATTTATTAAATCGTATGAAATAATTTACTCTAAATTTATATTTTTAAAGTCGTATTTGAGTAATAGGTAAATCTGATTATAATTTTTATATGATCATTATTGGACTATTTAGTGCACCTTAGTAAATACAATGAAACAGGGTAGTATAGGAGAAATGGAAGGAATCATTTATCTACACAAACTTATTTCACCAAGTTTTTAATGTTTTTATTGTACCGGATTTAATTACGAGAAAGACACAAATAACATACTTAATAAGAATTATAATTTTTGGTTACGGAGATTGTATTTTGCATCGATTATTTAAATACTTAAATATTTAAGTTAAATTAATAAACTTACTAAGTTAAAAAGTAGTTGTTTACTTTTTACTTTAGTTTAGTTTTTTTTTTAATTAAACGTAACTTATCTTCCCATAATGTATGTATAATTCTCGTGCTGTCAAACCTTCGTACATTCCCTCGTTTCCCCGCGCGTTTACTCACGTACTATCGTGACCCCTCATTCACCTATTCGCCTTCCCGTTCAAACACATTTGATTTGAAGAATACTCTCCTCTCACTCTAGCATCTTCATCTCGATAGGATTTTTTCATCATACGCCGTTTTTCCACTGCCCGGCCCGGCGACATAGGAATTATGAATCCCCTAATGAAGTTCTAAAATGCTGTAAACTATTATAATTGCACAGTGTATGAACCTACATACACGCGTACATATCATTTTTAGTTTTAGTTTTCTCATTCATTACATTTTCACACATACATAAACATTAGACAGGTGTTTCTTTAAGAAGGTTAAACATTTTGCATCAGGTGGGATAATACAAACAAAAATAAATATACATATTTTTTGGAACGCTTTCGCCACGTTGAAGAGCGCTCCGGTATGGTGCCCTTGAAGGAATTGTACGTGCTGGGACGGGGGAGGACTCCGATTCCTCTATTGCAATTTGGGACAGCACAAGGTCTACTGGCAGTTAGGTACTTAGAAACACTTCGAAACCTAAATAATATGGACAGCCAACCTAAAAAGTTTAAATGTTTATCCATCAATTTAAAAAATATTTTTTAAATACGAGTATAATACTTAACTGTTTGCCGAGTTCCGCCCCTGTGGAGTGTCTCTTCTCTTTCGGGGGGATGATAATGAGGCCCCATCGAAGAAAAATGAATGATCAGATGTTTGAAGAACTGGTTTTACTTAAGTCTCAATTAAAACCTTAAATAACATCTTGTAGAACACAAACATGTTTAAAAGTAATAAAAATGTGTCTAAAAAAAATAAAATACATATTTTGTATCTAGTATTAGAACCAACAAAAACACAAATTGTTAGTTTTCGGGTGGTTAACCACGTCACCACCATTTTGGTACGAGTCAAAAATATTCTTACTACCCAATTGCGTTCCCACTAGCAGTATAGTGATAGAATTGCATATTATGGTGTTATTCTCCGTCCGTACAATACCTTAGTCGCCTCTTACGACACCTCGGTAAGTAAGAGGCTATTCTACTCTGACGGACACCTATCGGCTGTAAGAAAAATGCCGGCCATATTTATGGATAAAATAATGAGCACTTCTTTACTTTTCCTAACGCACACTGGCACATAGTAAACACTAAAAGGGCGTGATCGATTCGAAAGTAATCTGGTATTCAGTAGGCGTAACCGACGAACTTTCTCGATGCCTTCACACGGCTTGTTTATAGTAAAGGTTAGGACTCGAGTTCTACTTATTGCAACGAACATTGCAAACACTTTAAATGTTTATGCACTATTACACCATCAACATAAAAGTAAAGTACTCGTACAAAGGGTAGGTAGGGTAGAGTTATGGGAAGCTTGATTAGAAAATTCATAGTTAAAACTACTGTAGTAGCCATAAGGAGAGATGCGAGCCTTGAATTTAAATACGCGAGACATTTGGGAATAATCTCTGGTGACAGCACCACTAAAAATTATTAAAACAATACGTAAGTATATGCTTGTTGAGCAAAGACTTAGAATATAGACGGACATAGTGTGAGGAAGAGAAGAAAATTCCTTACGTCAAAATAGCAAGACAAAAAATGATAGCGAATCGAATGACATTGTAGCCCGTTTTTAATGACAGACTAATGAATACGTTAGCACTCGTAGAATTAACTTATTTTTTTTTATTTATTGTAATAAATAGTGGTTATTTTTAGTAAAAACAGTCTTCGACAATGGGAACTTGTTCTGTGGTTGGTTGTGGTGGTAATCATATCAATAATCCTGATAAGTGCACATTTCACAGGTCGATTCTCCGGACGTCATCATTGTTTCACACAAACAGTAGCACCGAAAATAAAAATTAAAAAAAATCTTGAAAATATCCTGTTTAACACAGTTTGAGCGCAAATTACGAATTGTATAATCTGTTTTAAAAAATAGCAAATTAAAAATAGTGCGGTCCAGTCCATCGCCTAAAACGGGAGCATATTATAGTCATTTTCCCTTTGTCGTATTTTTATATAACATCTCTTTAGTGATTGATTTATTACTTTATATTTTTCAGGGACAGACAGAGAATTGAAAAGAGAGAATGTAAGCCATCGTATGTCAACCGTGACATACATCCACCGCTTTTAACACCCCAAGATCAAGAAATAAGTGTTCAAATTACACCTAGAATAAAAATTGTTAAAAATCGAAATAAAAACAAAATCTGTAAGAAAAACAAAAGAAGATAAGCAGCTTAATAGCAAAAACTAAAAGACAGACTGAAAAAATAGTCACAATGCAATATGTGCTTAAATAAATTAATTCACGACCTGAATGATACTACACTGATATTATCTCTACGGCATGTCACAGTGAATTATTACAGAATCTTATTAACGGGGTTAATGACAAAAATTGTTGTAGGAACAGTCTACATCTAAATATAGCGAAGAATTACGAAACTTTCACTATATACATTTCTTTAGTCCAAGGGCATATAAAAATTTTAATTGTGTTCACACGTTAAAACACTCCGGACCTGGTACGCAAGACTGGATTGTGAACTGGGTTTCACTCAAGAATCCCTGACCATTAAAGAAATGAGAAAAAGAAGCCCGATTTAAAAGCGTGTCTCTCACCTTTGATGAAATAAATATACGTGAACACACAGAATGGGTAGGCAGAGACATTGGATTTGATCATTTTGAAAACGATTTGGCTGTGGATGGTGCTGAAATCGCGAACCAGGTTTTAGTTTTTATGGTTATAGTCTTATTTTCCTTTTTTAAACATTCCAGTAGGTTACTTTTCAGGCAGAGAATTTACTAACTCCCAAAAGCAAATATTTTAACAATATGTCTGGATTTATTACATCTGGAATTTAAGGTTATTTCCATTACGTTTGACGGCATCAAATTTGACATCAAATTTAAACATGGCAAAGCTATTAGGTGCCAATTTATTAGTCAAATTTTAAATCACATTTTATCAATAAATGTCGAAAATATTTATTATTTTTAGATGCATGTCACTTATTAAAACTGATCGCAACTTTTTCGGCGAAAAAAGAGAGGACTATTCATCGATAAAGAATTTCAAAAAAATAGATTTTAGTTACATAGACACCACTTTACCAATTACAGAAAGAAATAGGTCTTCACTTAGCGAACAAATTAACCTTTCGTCATATCAATTACGTGAAACAGAAAATGAAGGTTTATATAGCATCACAGTTCTAATCACGGTCAGTAGCAATATTTATTTATATGCTACTTCTAAAACGAAATATTGAATCACCTTTTATTGTATTTTACTTAGCCCATTGTATTAATTAAATATAACTTTTAAGTCACTTACAGAATTCTCCGGTCACGGCACATTGTGGGTTGTTCTACTTGGTATCGGTGCACGGAAGATATTGTATTGCACGGGATTATAATGATATTCAGCAGTATTGGCCCGTACCCTCTTTAACTATATTATAAGTATTTTAATATTTATGTATCTGTTCATATATATGTGTATGGATGTGCGTATTGTATATATGTGTGTAATATATATGTGTATATCTTATTCCACTCCTATTTATAAAAAATATAGTTCTATTTATTAATATATTATTGGATGCCATTGAAAATCGTGGTGGGATCATGCATCCTGGCAAATCCTGAGTGGTCGTCCTTTTTGGAGCATTGCACCATGAACGGATGGATTTAATTTTTTTTTTCCTGTGTTGTTTGTTTTTTTTTCTACACGGTTAATCTGTTTGTAAATTGTGTGCGTGTAACAAATAAATGTTTCTTTCTTTTAAAGACAAGAAAGCAATAGAGTATTGTGACCAGGACTTAAAATTACCCCAGTTCCAAGATTCAAAGGCTACTGTAGCATTTATCAACCACGTTAATGTCTTATTTGACATATTTAATTCGAGAAATTGTTTGAATTATGGATATAAAAAACCCCTTTTAAAAATAATAGAGATAACATTTTGTAAGCAAGTTAGATGATATATGCAATTATTTTTGTAATCTTAAATTTTAAAATGGTTCCTTAATATTCTTCATATATTCACTAATAAAACTAGAGATACTTGGGTTTTTGATAAATATATGTTCGCTAAAGTGTCTTTCTGATGATTTTATAGAAAAAGGCTCATTGATTTTTAAATAAATTATCTCATGACCACCTTAAAACCTTTTTCAGTGCTGTTAGATCTCGAAGTTGATTTAATAATAATCCGACGCTTAGAAATTTTATGTCAGCATACACAGCGTTTGCTTTGTCACACTGAAATAAAACTTCCGTAAGTGGCAAATGCCTGGCCTTTGACGATATTATCTAATTCCAAGTTGACTATCGATCAACAAATTAATACATTTTTAACATATAATAAAATAACAAAAGAGTTTTCTTTATCTCAAGAAATGTATAGAGAACATGATTTTGATTACTTATGATGGTGGTATGATGTACCTCACAATGAACAGCATATTTCAAATAAAATACAAATCGTAGTAGAGTATATATCAGGTGAAAGTTTTGATCGTCTCATCACTTTCTCCTATAAAACTGAAAAACCTCACTAGACTACACTCTTTGGTTTATTTCATTATCGTTGACAACTTGAACTTTAAAACCACGCATATAAGACCTGGAACCGATGTCTCTTGGTGGCAGGCCGTTTCGTACAGAACTTTCCAATACAAAGTTCCGAGACAACTTTACCGTTATGGGCAGGCATGGCACGGCACTTACCATCAGGTTTTCTATCAGGTGAACGTATTGCCGTGTGATAGCGGCTTAAGAGAATCTACCACTCCATCTCATCCCGTAGGTGTCGTAAAAGTCGACAGAGGGAAAATAAAAACCAGGAGATGGACAGCAGCGCCTTCCTGGAACCCCTGAATAAAAAATCTGCGGTGGCAGCCCCGCCTGGGAAGCGAGGCATGACAACAACAACACGTTGAAGCGAGGCAACTATGCCAAATTCCCCACAAAATGAAGGCTTCAAACTTTTACTCAATTTTTCGTCAGCAGATGATGACGATGAACGTTTTGCTACGTCTCTTGGTATACTTACATTAAAAAAAAATATTGACAGTACAAATTCTTTATTTTACCTCATCAAAAGTACAATTAGTCTAAAATTATACAAAAGTAGAGAAAAACATTTTTTTACATTATATTAAAATTGAAAATGTCACAACAAACACACAACCACCAATCACTAAAGAAACTATTATAAAAATTATGTACTAGCATAAAATCTTAAGCTAAAGGCGCGTACCGTACTACACGAGAACACATAATATAAAGATTGAGAAAATTCGAGCAATTTTGAAATACATAATTAGGAATACGTAATTACAATCATTTGAGTGAGAGACGACAATTTTTGAGGAAGAATATTTTAGGAATAACTTATTCACTCATACTCACTATGATGACGATGACAAGTTAACTTTCAGAAAAAAATAATTCGTGCAACTCGGTACACGTGACATAGGTGAAACTGATATTTATTAGAAATTTGATTAATATAAAATATATAAACATGAATTAACAAAAATATTACTCCTGTAAAATAACTGTTCAGTATATAAATAATAATGAATTTATCGATAAATAATAATTAAGAATAACAACTGATAGACGCCAACGATGCACGAAAATGCACTCAAATGCGGCCTCAATATTTTACTCTCATGTCCAATGACGTTTTTTGACATGGATGTTGACTTACACAGATTGCGTCAATATTCAAATGTCGAAATACTACAAATTCAGTTTGCGTTAAATTATTTATATAAGCAAGTTACACAAAATAACTTGCATGGATTAATAACGGTGGGTGATCATTGATAAGATACTGTAACCGTACCAACTACTTTTTTAATCGAGTGACATATTTCAATGATTTTTGTATCCGTTTATTTTAAATTGATTGATAATGTTCTCCTAGCCGATTTCGACCACAGCAACTTCCGACTACTGTCGAGAGCCATCAACTGCGCAGGAGATATTATAGTGCCACAAGTGTACGCGCAAACACAGAGGCACTCACTCGTCCCAACCTACCCGCGCCCGATGTAACGCCGATGCGATAAGATCGGAGGTAGGCTAGGATGCAATGTCAGAAACACTCCCCGTGTTCAATCACAACACAACCAGACCCGAAAACCAACAATTTATGCTTTAGCACAAATGTTGGCTCCGGCTGTGATTCGAACCCAGGACCCGCGGCCTAGAAGTCAGGTACTCTGACCACTAGGCCACGCGGTCGTCAAAATTTTGAAATTGATTAAGCTTATAACTGTAATATTCAATCGAATACTTTTGTTCCACTGCTAAAGCTTAACTCAAATAAAGGAAAGTATTGAAATATAATAAAAAAATGAGAGAATTTAATCGTTTTGTTCTGGTACATTCACTAAACGAAATTTTCAGAAAATAAAATAATTACAAATTATGATGAATCGCGTCATCATAATTTGTAATTGCTGCTCGAAAAGTTGCGGTGGTGTTTTTTATTGAATTTTGTAATTTTTAGTCAGAAATAAGTTTTATTGTTTTAAAGTCATTTTAGACTATTAGTGTTTTAAAGCTTTGATGGAAATAAATGAAAAGTGAACGTTCTAAACTCAGGTTCCAAGCATGACAATAACAACACGTTGATCATAACCGTAACGCAAAGTTGGCCGTCTGTGAAAGTAACTTATCTGTTTTTGTTTAGCTAAGATCACATCAAGCGTAAATCGCTTTAAGCTTTAGATTGTGCGCTAGTTTTTTTTTTTTTATTGTACAAAGTGACGAAACGAGCAAAACGTTCTCCTGATGGTAAGTGCAACGTCCGCCCACAACAAATGCTGTGTCACCCAGAATATTTCTGTGTGACACCGCACTGCGCCCGTCACATCAGTACTTAAGTCTCAAATGCCCAGTGATTAAATGTGGGAAATTTAAATAAATGGAATTATTTATTCAAAAACTAGGATTTATTAAAGTTTTTACTACATTTTATTATTCATACCCAAGTTTTATTTCAAAAAATTGTTATTTCTTCTATAACCTGCATTACGTAAAATTTAAAAAGCATTTATATAACAAAACATAATATTAAAGGTTGAATCAATCAACCTTTTATACTAATTACAATGAAAGGCAATTAGCAATCCTTCCATAATTTCATTATAAAAATCATTCACGTATAATCATCATCATCATTTAAGCCTATCACTAGTCCACTGCTGAACATAGGCCTCTCCCATAGATTGCCACGCTTGGCAGGCGGGTTGTCATCAGCAGCAGGGTTGTCTTTAACGACACCCATGGGATGAGATGGGGTGGTAGATCATCTACCTTAAGCCGCCACCACACGACACGTTTTATTTCTATAAATTTAATATAAATCTAATATAGAATATAAAATGTATGTTAGTATTATCCATACTAATATTATAAATGCAAAATTAACTCTCTCTGTCCCTCTGTTTGTTTGTTACCTTCGCACGGTTCAACCGTTGAACCGATCTTGAAGAAAATTCATCCCAACAAAACAAATCAAATCCAACGGGATATTTTAAAAACCTATGTCGAAGTACATTTATAATGTTGTTATGGTATGTATATTAACCTACATTACAATAACGTGTTAAACTGCACTTGCGAAAGTGAAACGACATGAGGAGATATTATGCGTTACGGCATTTATTTGTGTCAAAGCAAGTAAAAGCCTCAGGATTTCGACAGCCTTTCGGATGTGTTACACTAACAGCAAACCACCTTAACTGTTTCTCGGTACGGATTATGCAATTACTTCTGCAAATACAGGTTTCAGTGCTCGCTCCACTTTCCTCTGCGTGTACCGAAGTGTGTAGGTCATATCAGTAAACTAAAAATTTTTTTTTTATACAAAGTATGTATGTACATATGCTCATAAACATATGAATATTATATCTTTTTTTTCAAATCGTATGTATTACGTAATATACTTACACGGAAGTTGTCTGTATCTTCAACTATCTACGGTTTACAGTAATAATTTGAGTCGTAGGCAGCGTAATGTACATTATAAGACAATTGATTAATTTAATCAGGTTTTAGATCACACCAAAATGAGGGCCACAAACTTACGTGTTGTGTGGCAAAGGCCTATGTTCAGCAGTGGACTAATGATAGGCTGAAGTCAGGAACCGCCACGGGCCAGTTATTCTGCCGTAAAGCAGTAGTGCGCATACATAACTGTGTTTCGGTGTGAAGGGCACTGAGAGCTAGTGTAATCACTGGGCATATGAGACTTAAGAACTGATGTCCCAGGGTGACAGAAGCAGTGTGGTGACAGTATTTGTTATAGGCAGACGTTGCACTTACCATCAGGTGAACGTCACGCCCGTCTGGTCACTTTACCCAATAAAAGAAAACTTTGCTAGAGTTAGGTAACAGAATAACGCTTCTGTTTCGTATTTTGAAGCAGGCCCGCCGTAAGCACCGCACGCGAGCGGCACGTCCAGAGGGCGGTCAATCGAGTGATCGATTACGTAAAATTCAAAGTCATTATCATAATACCCACCTATAGCATAAGAAATATCGCCTGGCTTGGAGAGAAAAATCGAACGGCGTGCGCTACATCAGAACTAAGATGTATACATAGGCTTTACGACAGGACTGTCGAAAGTAGAGAATCCCCACAGAGCTTCTTTCTCTGTTTGTACTTGTGGTAAAGAGAACTGGAGACCCAATAACAGTCAATGAGACATTCCATTACATTAACAGTCGCCATAGGTGACAAGGCATTTCCATATGGATTCTTTGACTTGGATTACAATGACCTTTACTGAAATAAAAAGTAGTTTATTAGGAGTTCAATATCGGCATATTTAAAAATCCTTTGTGTAATAAATATATCCTTCATGGATATTAAAAAAGCTATTATTTATTCACATTTTTAATACGTTAATTAATTAATTTAGCAAATATTTAAACATTACTAAAAACGAATAAGAGTAGGTAGGTATATAATTTCAAATAATATTTCTTAAAATTGTATTTTGTTGGGTTCTCCTAACCATTATTACACTTACGTAATAAAATTACTTACTATTCGCGTAGCTACAGGTTGTTTTAATAATAAATAAATATGATTTTCTTTAATAAAAATGTATTAACTATTTTACCATAACATAATAACTATATCCCATAAAATCATGCTTATACTTTTTTGTAGAGGTATTTATAGCCTGAGTAAAGAGGTATCATAAAAATATATTTATGGTGTAATTAGTCTTACGATTCCTTTATGTGAGTAATTACTATTAAATTAACAATAACGGTTTTTTTTTCATAAAAAAAGATATATCATAAAAAGATAACTAATAATTTGGCAAGTCTGGCATATACGGTCATGATATGAGGTCATTTAATAGCTTCGAGATCACTCTAGTTTATTCTGGAGGATGTCCACAAGCTAATACTTGGGCAAGGTAGGTGGAGGGGCGGTAGGCGCTAACAGTGAATCGTCAGGCGCGGCGAAAGTCGACTCCCTGATTGAAGTGGAATTTCTAATCGAGCCTCGTCGTCTCACTAGAATAGCGTGAGCCAGGAAGAACGTGCAGAATATTCCCGTGCTCTGTAACAAGTAGACAAGTGTTAAAATAATTATAACAGAAAGTAGAAGAAGAATCGACATTGTTTAGTTTTATCTTGAGGTTAAGAATTTGAGTTTAAGAATTTATTTATTTCCCATAAGAAATTAATTCACTTACATGAGAAATTACATACGAATGCGTTTTACATTAATATATGGATTTTTAAATATGTTCTATATACTAATACGTGAAGTGAAAAGTTTGTACCCCTTTTAAGTACATTGCGCGCACGGAGATATGTGAGCTTTGACATAGTTAAAGTTTATATGGAGAAGGACTGCAGAACTAAAAATCTATTTATGATATCTGTTACATATATAATGAATGCAATTAAAAGTTCATGATTTACGGTCGAATTTCAACCATAACCATAAATTTGATATTTGTGAATTTTTTACCATAAGGAAAAGTTAAAATTCAATAAAATATAAACGCTCATATAGATGAACGCGCATGAATTTATTGCTAGAATGTTATTCCTGTAAAAAAATGTATTAAATTCTTAATAGAATATCTCTAGTTATAAATTAATACGTGGAGAGAAAACATTGTTCAAATTTTTAAGAATATTGCGCGCTCGGAGGAGTGTTTTTTTATTGGATAGGGTGACGAAACGAGCAAAACGTTCACCTGATGTAAAGTGCAACGTCTACCCATAACAAATGCCATGTCACCCAGAACATTTCTGTGTGACACTACACTGCGCCCCTCATCCTGGGACATGAGTTCTTAACTTCATATGCCTCGTGATTTGAGTGATGGTGACCCAGTGAACCCATTTTCCTAGAGCTCGATCGCGGAGCCATCTACCGGGTCTAATTGTGAATCTATACCATCCAGGGATCCACTAAAACACACACAAAAAAATTCATCAAAA
This sequence comes from Luehdorfia chinensis, assembly GCA_019845155.1. NCBI lineage: Eukaryota > Metazoa > Arthropoda > Insecta > Lepidoptera > Papilionidae > Luehdorfia > Luehdorfia chinensis. The sequence goes on from JAHVAK010000472.1 coordinate 2,846,632, forward strand.
TCGGTCCAGCCGTTTACAACGAGTTTTACTGGTGCTAGGATTCCTATGTAGTAATCCGTCTAGGTAAGTACCACCACAGGGCCAGTTATTCTGCCGTAAAGCAGTAGTGTGCAAACATTACTGTGTTTCGGTTTGAAGGGCACTGTTAGCTAGCGTAATCACTGGGCATATGAGACTTATGTGATGTCTCAGGGTGACGGGCGCAGTGTAGTGTCACACAGAAATGTTCTAGGTGACATAACATTTCTTATGGGTAGACGTTGCACTTTAAATCAGGTGAACGTTTTGCTAGTTTCGTCACTTTATCCAATAAAAAAAAATACTAACGTACAGACAAATTATATATATAAACATGTTTTTTACAAATACATTTAATTAAAAAAATCATTATTTACGTCCAATGTTAATCATATAATAGTCTATCGTTTGTTTACGTGCACACTGCCGATGTCAAACACAATAGTCTGTGGTCAAACAGTCGAACAGAGGAGATTGTTACCATAGAATTACGAATTTTTAAGTTGTCACGAATGGGAATGCGGATGCGTATATTTGTCATCGATATTCGCGAATGCAAATGCGAGTTTATATTTTTTATCCGTCGACATTTTTTTATGGCTAAAAGTTGACAATAAATAGGCTGACAGTGCAAGTACACCATGCAAGTAGCTCGTACACATTAGCGCCGTTTGCTCTCTATTCAGACCAGTTATTACTATAATTGGTCCGAGGCACTCTCTCTACGGAATTGCGGAAAGTGCCGGAAATCTTATTACGGAAGTCTTCGAGTTGATCTGAACTAAGCCGATTGTTTGTTTGATTATTTAACAACAAATGAGACAGAACGTAATGAAATATGTTTTTAATAGAAAAAAAGAGAATATTTTTTATAAAAAACAATCTATTTTAACGATATTTATAAGCGAAGTATGAAGTATTTGTGGCAATCACATTCTCATCGATATCACCTACATAGTTCTTTAGTACCGTGGCATCGTAAGAGGCGACTTAGTTATTGTACGGATTATTCGAGCAGTATACCACCATAATATGCAATGCTTTCATTACACTGCTTGAGCGAACGCAATGGAGAGTAGGATTTTTTTGACTCGTACCAAAATGATGGCGACGTGGTTCGCCATCCGTCTCGTCTATTCCTACCCCTTATGGGAAAAAGGCGTGACGGACTATATGTATGATTTTTTTTATTTATTTAATTTATTAAAACTTTATTGTACACCTTAATTAAAAGGGTAACAATAGGCGGACTTAATGCCTATTGGCATTCTCTCCCAGTCAACCCGTGGGCGTGGAAAAATTCGTGAAAGGTACAAGATAAAAAAAAATTGAAAAATATCTTAAATAACCAGCTGAAGTTAAAAACAAAACTAAAAGCATATGAAAAAAATTTAGAAAAAAATTATAATATAAATTATTCATACGTTTTTAGTAGTTTTATGCATTTTTTTTATAGACAACATTCACAACACCAGAAGAATAATAGATGCGTTGCCGGCCTTTGCGAAAGGAATAGGCTCTTTTCTTAAAGGGTCCTAAGTCGTATCGGTCCGAAAAAACCGCTGGCGGCAACAGATTCCATAAAGTGGTTGAGAAAATTCAGCGAAAAATGCACTGTGGTATAATGCCAATCAAGGTGGTGGCGATGGAATTTTGAGATGTGCGGCAATGTGGTGGGAAATTATCCGAACACTTTCTCGGAACACTCCCCATGGTAGATCCTGTATAAAATGCAAAGAGATGCAACATCTCTTCTCATGGCCAGTGGATCAAGCCGATTGGAAAGAACATGGCCGTCAACGATTCGAGCCGCTCTCCGTTAAATGCGGTCAAATGGAAGAAGCTGGTGTGCCCCCGCCCAGAGATGAAAACGTCTTGTAAGGTGCAAGTACTATCCAGCTCTACGGAGCACGTCAGGTTTTAAGAGGCCAATTTGGCCTTCCCTTCTAATGACCGCAAAACTGAACGTCACTCGAAATGTCTGCGCCAAGGATTCCGATACTGCCTAAGGCAACGAGCGGAGTCCTCTCACAATGAGGTGACACGACGAAGGGTTTCTTTTTAGTGGTAAACGCGCAAGCCTGTGTCTTATTGGGGTAGAACTGGACTAGACTTAGTCAACCCCAATCTGAGATTTTATCTAACAAGATTTCGCTTCAGAAACAAGTTTGTTCTGGTACTTGTCGACGTGTTCCCAAGATGAAAGGTTGGTACGGCCGGTGTATAAGGCATCACCAGTGCGGTCGTTCGCATTTCAATGAATATTGCTAACTTTTAACATATCATTAACATGCGGGAGAAACATGGTTGGCGATAGCACACAGCTTTGTAGAACACCAGCATTCACAGACTTGGAGTCCGAGCATGTATCGACACCTAATACTTTGATGCTCCGCTCTGTGAGGAAATTGGTGACCCAATAATGTGACCCTGCTAATAGTAATGTCATGATAAGAACCGTCCGGTACCGAAAAATATATTCAGCACAATTGGGGGATTCCATCGGGCTCATTCGACTTGTGGATGTCCAGAGAGAAGAGCACTTTACGCGCATAGCTCTAAACAAACTGGACCTCTGGCATAGATCACTCACTGCGCGGTATAGTCGGCGGTGGACGCCAAATTCGCATTTGTTATAGGCAAACGTTGCACTTACCATCAGATGAACGTTTTGCTAACTTTTTCCAATAAAACTTTACTGTTTGTAGGATTCCTATGCAGGAATCCGTCTAGGTAGGTACCACCCCAGGGCCAGCTATTCTGCCGTGAAGCAGTATTGTGAAAACATTACTGTTTCGGTTTGAAGGGCACTGTGAGCTAGCGTAATCACTGGGCATATGAGACTTAAAAACTTTTGTCTCAGGGTGATAGGCCACAGTGTGGTGTCACACAGAAATTCTCTGGGTGACACAGCATTTGTTATGGTTCCACTTACCATCAGGTGAACGTTTCGCTCGTTTCATCATTTTAACTAATAAAAAATATCTCGGCTTTTTCCTTTTCGTCGTAGCCCAGCGAGTAGTCTTCCCTGTGCAGAGGTGGAAATGATGGCTGACAGAAATTCCTTTTATTTGAGAAAACAATACACAGGGGTTTCCAAAGGAAAGCGAACTAGTTTCTCGGCAATGAAGATGACAAACGTTTTTTTCTACAAATGCCAAAGTACGTAGTAAAGTACGAAAATAACTGCGTTTTTAATTTTTTTCTATTTAAAAAAATGGCGAGAAAATTAAAATTAAAGAGCGCATTTTCGTTAAAAAATATTTAAAAACGCGGACGGCACTCGATGATGTCATCGAGTGCCGTCCGCGTTTTTAAATATTTTCAAATCAATTTTAAATCAGTTTCAGTTTTCTGTTTTAAATCAATGTGCACTTTGCTGTTTATCAAATAGTTAGGTGTCAGTTTAAAATAACAACTATGCTTAATGACATGAACTTGAACATCCTGTATGCGATAAGCTAAGCAGTTGCAATACCGCACAACGGTTTTCTTCTGTTTTGTTATTCTAATTTGTAACAAAACTAACTTGTGTAATTTTAGGCCTCATATTTATCATGGGTTCATATTTATCAGACATTTCACGTTCTTAAAATTAATAGTTTCTGAAATGGCACAGATTTGCAACATTATCTGACTACCGTCTATGAGAGAGTATTTTTAATTAATAGGAACATATTTATGTAAATTTTTACAGTACAGTTATACATTGCGCTGTTAAAAGATTTTTTTTTATTTTAATAATATTCATGGGATATAATATAAAAATACATTGTGAATTGCCATATTTTTATTGGATAAAGTGGGACAAGCAAAACGATCACCTGATGGTTACTGCAACATCTGCGCATATCAAATGCTGTGTAATCCAGAACATTTCTCTGTGAAACCACATTGCCTCCATCACCCTGAGACATCAGTTCTTAAACGTCATATGCCCCTAGTGACTACACTAGATCTCAGTGCCCATTCAGACCGAAACACAGTAATGTTTGCGCACTACTGCTTCACAGCAGAACAACTGACCCTGATAGTACCTACTGGATTCCTGCATAGGAAGTTTACAACCAGTATTGATGAAGGTAAACCCAAAAGCTGTTAATAAAAGTAAAAAAGATTATTTTTGCCTCTTGAAGTAGGACTTTGAAACCATCTTTAAGATAAACAATATATTCGAGTGCATTCTTTTTTCTAGTTCGAAATTAGAACCACTAGACTTGCTCGAATTATATATTATTAAAAAGCGGTCCCGAGCATCCATTTGTTGACAGTTCGTAAAACAAACCGCACCAAGAATTCACTCGCGTAACAAAGAGGCTGCAATACAATCGTGCGGTCACTGGAACACGTCCATGCTCAAATTTCACACTCGACGATTCGTTTAAAGAAACTGGTCTTTGTATTTAACGTATACAAAATATGATTTATCCTAAACATTTGGTTTAACATTTGGTTTGAAGCCAAGAAAACAAAAAGTATATTGTTTTTGTTTGCTTTATATTAAAAAGTAAATTTTTTTTAAACATTATTAATGTGATACGATAAACTTAAACACGCAAACTGCCAGCCCTTAACAACAAATATTGTTTGCATACGTCTAACACCACGTCCAACACGTCTTTTTTATTTGATAAAGTGATGAGACGAGCAAAACGTTCACCTGATGGTAAGTGCAACGTCTGCATAACGTCTGACAGCATAACAGATGCTGTGTTACTCAGAACATTTCTGTGTAGCACCACACTGCGCCCGTCACCCTGAGACACAAGGTCTTAAGTCTTATATGCCCAGTGATTACGCTAACTCTCAGTGCCCTTCAGACCGAAACACAGTAATGTTTGCACAGTACTGCTTCACGGCAGAATAACTGGCCCTGGGGTGGTACCTACCTAAACGAATTCCCGCATAGGAATCCTACCACCTGTAAAAATTGTAATATATCAAAATAAAATAACATTAGTTTTACAACAACCTTCATGCGAAGTTGAGGTTCGTTTTATACAACTGATTATACTTAATAAATAAGCCGGGATCTCCTACGTGAAAAAAAACTGTTGTAAATATGCCTCATGTTGTAAATATGTGATAACATGATGTTAACGAGTCAGTTTTTTGAATATACACAGCCATATACTAATACAAGTCATTATTTGCCGGGTCGGTGGCAAAGTGAATGGTTTCTGCGCGTTGCATGTTTAATTCCCGCACGCATATATAATTTCGGTGATGTAAATGCTGTTAGCCTTTTTGGCTTTTACAGCTTCATCGGATACTGTGCTCACGGGTCATGGGGTCCGCGTGCCATATTTGGTTTGACCCAAACATAAATACATAAATAAACTCCTACAAAAACCTCGAAATCGTCGGACAGTCGTAGCGTAACTTAGACATGATTTCACCGATCGCTTTGGAAACCTAGTTTAATAAAACCACGTTTTACTTAACTGAGTTCAAATGTATCGTTTGATCTCGGTTTTCGTCTAACCGATTTCACCGACTCCATTTTGATCGCGTTTAGAAAAACAAAGTTTACATGAAATATCGTCACAATCTAAAACAAAAGGCGATTTATTTCGTATTTTGCGACATCAAACAGCCTGTTTTTATGCAGTTACATATTTACTTTACTGGTGGTAGGATTCCTATGCAGGAATCCGTCTAGGTAGGTACCACCCCAGGGCCAGTTATTCTGCCGTGAAGCAGAAGTATGCAAACATTACTGTGTTTCGGTTTGAAGGGCACTGTGAGCTAGCGTAATCACTGGGCATATGAGACTTAAGACCTTATGTCTCAGGGTGATGGGCACAGTGTGGTGTTACACAGAAATTTCCTGGGTAATATTGCATTTGTTATGGGCAGACGTTGCACTTACCATCAGGTGAACGTTTTGCTCGTTTCATCACTTTATCCAATAAAAAATAAATAAATATTTGTACAATTGACAAAATCCCCCAAAAATGAGAGCTACATCTTTTGTGTCAATCTAAGTGGAGACCGATGTTCAGCAATGTTTATAACAATAAAATGGTAAGCATAGAAGCGTTCTCAAAGCTAAAGTACATATTTTCTCATAAATAAATCTAAACGGGTGCCGTGTGATCAAGTAAACCGATCAGATTTTTTTTAAAATATAATCGAGCAGTGGATGAAGTAATCTGATAATGATACATACAATGTTAACTTATCATTGTTTATTTAAATGTTACTACAGCAATTCGATTCGTTCGCAAGAATAACCGCGTAATACGCACGAAATCTATTTATAATCCTGACTGAGTTTCTCGAGCACACGCGAGATGTCCTTAGCCATTCTTAACACATAAAACCTAACATGATGTGTTTATAACTTATTGTTGAGTGCCCATCATTCATGGTTGTTGGATGTAAAATACTTTTTTTTAATATACGGGTTGCGGTTTCGATTCCGGTGGCAAATATTTGCATGATCTGCACACAGTTCTCCTGAGTCTGGGTGTTCGAGCATATGAAATGTATGGCTATGTGCCCCAACGATTCAAGAGTAATTCTAGTGTGGGGCTGATCTTTTGAAATAAGATAAAAGTGTACAGTGATTGGAAAATTCCATTCTAGTGCGTAGACGGCTTTTCATTTTGTCTCTATCAGTCCAACAGATCTTCAGTAAAGGAGGATTTATTATCGATAGGATACTATTATTATATTTAAAAATTATATGGTTATCTTACCTGTGACTACGACACTAACAGAATGTTTACGAGTGTTACCATAAATAAAAAAAAGTTTCATAAGAATATTTTTCTTTGCCGTGTCTTGGCAGCTTAAGAGAGTCTGCCACCCCATCTCATCCCGTGGGTGTCGTAAAAGTCGACAGAGGGAAAATTAAAACAGCAAGATATGCAGCAGCATTTTCTTGGAGCATCTGAATAAATAAACTGCGGTTGCCAACCCGCCTGCCAAGCGTGGCAACTATGGCAAAATCCCCCTAAAAGAGAGCTACAAACTTTATGGCAATATATGGGGGTGGCCTATTTTCAGCAGTGGACTAGTGATAGGCTGAAATGATGATGATGATGATATTTTTTTAATATAATTAACGTCACACTAAACTAACACACGCAAGCTGCCAGCCCTTAACAACGAAGATGGTTTGCATAAGAGTAACGATGACGTGTCTTATTGTTAGTGCGATTACAAAAAAGGATTGCAAGGTTGTAATTCTTGGCAGTCATCATTTAAAAGGCTCGATTGTTTTATAACGTACCAGCTGGAGCCCGCGACATCGTCCGCGTGGATATAGGTTTATAAATATCCCGCGGGAAATATTTGATTTTCCAGAATAAAAAGTATCCAGGATTCAAGCTCTATCTGTGACAAATTTCGTCAAGATCGGTTCAGCGGTTGAACCGTGAAAATGTAACAAGCAGACTGAGAAACAGAGAGAGCTACTTTCGCAACTATAATATTAGCAAGAACTAGCTGATGCCCGCGACTTCGTCCGCGTGGGTATAGGTTTTTTAAATATCCCGTGGGAACTATATTATTTTCTTGGATAAAAATGTATCCTATGTCCGTCTCCAGGATGCAAGCCATCAACAGCAAGATCAGTTCAGTGGTTGAACCGTGAAAAGGTAACCAACAGACAGAGGGACATAGAGAGTTACTTGCGCATTTATAATATTACTATGAATAAACACCAGCAAATCGTCCAACTCGTTTTAATTGCAACGCCTAACAATTCCGGTCTATCAGAACTTTGAATCGCAAAACGTCTGTATAATACCGGACAACTCTCGTTAATTCTCTTACACCTTGTAATTACATTAGCTATAAGCTGAAATGATGATAATGATGATAGTGCCCTACAAACCGAAAAGCTGTTCCGTTTGCACATTACTGTTTTGGGGCAGAATGGCTGGCACTGCGCTAGTAGACGGATTCCTGCATATGACTCTCACCAGCAGTTAATAAGGAATATGTCTTTTAGAAAAAAATATTTCGTCAGTAAATATGTAAGTAAACAGTAAAATAATAAATATTAACCAGACGATGCGAAGCATAACCTCGACTGCGGGAGACTGTGTACTCTGACAAAATGGCGACTAAGTTTCAAACTGAGAGATGGATAGGCTAACGAACGATACAAGCAGCACCGATTTGACGGAACGGTGATCAAACTGCCTCTGATGTTTAGCGAACGAATAGCTCAGTGGTCAGTGTACCTACTTATTGAGCCGAGGGTCCAAGAGTTTGGAGCCTGCCTAATGATCACTTCTGTTTCTTAGCCAGAAGGTGTGGCTGATTCTTGTTATGTTCCAGTAAAAAAAGTAAAGTAACAGCCTATTACTGTCCCACTGCTGAGCACAGGCCTCATCTCATTTCGGAGAGGGTTTCGGAGCCGGGAAGAGTCCGCCACGCTGCTCCAATGCGGGTTGGCGGACTTCACTATTTTTTTTATTACTCAGACATGCATGTTTCTTCGCCTTGTTTTCATTCACCGCCTAGAGCACGTGGTAAATAAGCAATTATTATTAACAATTTTAGTGGTGCCGACACCGGGAGTCGAACCCAGGTCACTCGCGTACACATCTGTTTGCAAAGGATAAACTTTACCCGTTAATTATTTACTGTAGCTGGTGTCAGGCTACACTTATACAGTACAATTACGAAGTAGAACAAGGAAGTCGGCTCAGAATACGTCGCACGATGACTCACCGCCTCGGTTTGTACCAATGAGGGCCATTGATGTAATCTACTCTGTGTGTAACCACACGTATTGCAGAAACAGAACGTTAACTTTTTTAATAATTTACTTAACATTTGTTTAAGCAAGCAACGTAATAACGTAATAACAACATCTGTTGTGTGGCAGAAATGTGAGGCTCCATTCTATACTTCTAATTTATGTAAGACTCGCTCGTCAGTTTTACGACGACGGTGTGATACAATTCTTGACGTTCTAGGATAATATCGTTATTATCATCAGTAAAGCTAATTCGATAGGAAATAAAACAATCTTAAAAAAATCCGTAAATTCTTATTTTTCAATAAATTATGGCACCCCTACACAATATTTCATCTTAGTTTGATCTGCTTCAGCGGATATGATACGATTGTATTTCCTAAGAGCTGTTTACACTTTATCGATAAGAGCCATGTTTAAATGGAACAAAACGACTCGCTCTTATGATCATGGAATTAGGCATCGTTTTCTTTTGTTATTCTTGGTCTTGCGACAGATGTTTTGGTTTATTTGAAACAAGCGTTTGCCCGCGACTTCGTCCGCGTGGAAATCGGTTTTTAAAATACCCCGTGGTAACTTTTTCATTTTCCGTTATAAAAAGTCTGTCATCATTTCACTGTTCAACCGCTGAACCGATCTTGACGAAATTTGGCACATAGATGCTGGCATCCTTGGGACGGACATCAAACACTTTTTATGACTGGAAATTCAAATAGTTCCCACGGGATATTTAAAAAAACCTTTATCCACGCGGACGAAGTCGCGGGCATCAACTAGTTTTAAGTAAACAAAAAATCTGTCGCAAGAACAATAAGTAACATGAAGAATCAGAGCAGGGTTATACATTCGAGAATCACTATCTTTAACAAATACATCTGTCTTCTGGGAGATATTATCACAAAGATCTGTATTCTATATTAAAACTAGCTGTGCCCTATGTTCGCGGTTTCGCCCTCGTGAAAAAGCCGCCCCCGATCTTCTCCATTTGAATCGGAAATTGGGGTTTTAGGGGTTTGAATTTTTTTTTTGCGCGGAACCCTAGTTCAATTCTTATGATTAATTATTCAATTTTAATCCATTATAAAAAAATCATTATAGTGGATTTCCGCAAAGTAACGTCTGATTCTGTTTCAAAAATTAAATTAACCTGAGTTACCCGGTATAATATCAGCTATCTGTCAATAAAAGTTCCGTCAAAATCGGTCAAGCAGTTTCGGAGATTAGGCGGAACAGACAGACAGACAAAAAATTTAAAAACATTATCTTTCTTATAAGTAGCTTACATACTTTCATAGGCATTGGGTAAAAAGCTGTTATTACAAACAGACACTTCAATTTTATTTATTTGTATCAATTTGCTTTAAGATTCGTACCTTAGCCTTTTTTAATAGAAATCGTTCGCCGAAATGTGTTAAGCAGAATTCTCTAGCAGACGTTCAGAAGAGAATGGGATTTGTAGGGGTTGTCATCTCTGGTAATGGACGAGGTAAAACGAGGCGTCTAATTGCGTGCCACAACAACAATCATTGCTGATAACTGGTTCATTTCTGATGACGCAAGACTTTGGGAATTTCAGATGAACAAAGGGGATTTTCCAACTATAAATCAAATCTCGATGACGCCTGTTACGCTCACGTCACGCCATATTTTTTTATTAGAAATAGTGACGAGACGAGCAACACGTTTACCCTAATGGTAAGTGCAACGTTTACTTATAACAAATGCTGTGTCACCCAGAACATTTCTGAGTGACACTACACTACGCCCGTCACCCTTAGGCATCAGTTCTTATGCCTCATATACCCAGTGATTACACTAGCTCTCACTGCCCTTCTAACTGAAACACAGTAATGTTTTCACACTACTGTTTCACGACAGAACAACTGGCCCTGGGGTGGTACGTACACACCTAGCCCCTGCCACGGTCCTTTATTTTTAAACTAATTGGGATGCCATAATTTATTTTTTATTTAAAAAAAATAAACTTTTCGCGCTACTCCAAACCTGTAACCTCTAAAATTACCTTTACATTATCTATTTAATTATTATATATTCATTTAAATATACACGTACACCAATTATTCGATCTTACATTACTCTTGCATTATACCGAGGACAGTTGTTTAATAGGGAACTATGAATTTCTAGACACCAATCAGATGACCTCCCGATCCCCTGTTAAGAGGATCTCTAAAACGGTTGGCATTAACCAGCAGAATTCCTCACTACCATAAGCTGCATGTTCGTGTCACTATCGCCTTCATTTCGCATTATATATTATCGTACATTTTGTTTTAACAAGAACATCAGAGCGAGAGAGAGAATCGCGCGGTATTGGAATCATTGAGCGGCTCCCACGCGTAGTACAGGGTGGATGTATTGCATTAAATAAACCATTCGCCAGGCGACATCCTTTGTTCTAGGCTCCAATTTTCGTATTAAATGCTTGTTTTTCAATGATATTATAATATAACATTTTTTTTAAATAACAGAGGACCTTAGTTAACCTTAGTATTTTACCTAACTCAAAATTGACAATCATAGACATATATTTTTAGAAACATTGTGCAATTTATTTTGTTTATGTAAACTGACAGTATTGCCACTTTACGTTTTTTTAATTTTAATCTTATGATATATATTATTTTGTACATTTGCATGCCGTTATGAATTGCAAAGGCAACGAAAAAATAACGATATTAATATTATTATTTATTACAACATGCGTAACGAACTTCCAACACGCTACACAGTGTAAGTGTAAAACAAAATAACTATACACCTTGTCGATTTTAAATACTTATCCGATACCTCTTTGTTTACTACTTCTTTATTACTTACTACTACTTCGTTGCTTTATAGTCTTCAGGTTAGTGAAGGCTATAAAACAAAGAAGTCAGATCATTTGATACGAAATTAGTGAACTTTTTATACAAGGTATTCGGTAAATAGCGCGGCACGTACACGTGCAACCATGTCCCTACGTAATAAAATTACACTTTACAAAGCCTGTATTCGGCCAATTATGACATACGCAAGCCCCGTATTTGCTCATGCCTCCCCGCGTCAAATTCACCGACTTCAGGTAATACAAAATCGATTCATGCGTAAAGCCACGGGAGCACCGTGGTTCGTGCGTAATGCTAACCTTCATATCGATTTAGGGCTTCCTACCATAGCCCAATATCTAAAGTTGGCTTCTTGCCGATACTTCGACTCTGCTGCCACGCACCCCAACCCACTGGTTGTAAGTGCCGCCACATACAACCCCCTCGCGATACACCAAAACTCGACCCGCGGAAAAAGGAGACCGAGGCACGTCCTCGAGGACCCTGACGACGCGACCACTAGGGCCCAAGCGCTCTACTCATCACTACGCAAACACACAACATCATCATCATACCGCCCCCGCCGTCGGCGACGGCGTATCAGACAAAGTTATTCGCGATACCGCCGCATCACAGGTCGGTTCTCCCCTAGCAGTAGTATCATAAACAGAAGCGTCGCTGGAGATTCTTACGCCATTTCTTCTCCAGCGGAAACGCATTTTGAATTGGTGGTAAACTTATCTAATAATAATCATGATAATAGTAATAATAGTAGTAGTAATATTGCCCTCCCGATTGCAGTAACTGACCGAGCCGAGGCCGGCCCCCTTGGGCACCCTCGAGTCGGTTACTCACGCGAACAGGATGACGGTCCAAGCCGAGGTCCCCTCTTGGGGGCCCTTGCGCCAGTCATCCATAAATAAAGGTTTCGGCTAAGCGCCCTCAGCGCTATGCCAACTTTCAATCCGGCGAAGCTGTAAAAGCCTTCGGGCTAACAGTGACCATCAGTCCTAAAAAAAAAAAAAAACACGTGCAACCTGTACATGTAAATGTTTATGCGATGTAACAAACACTGATATTGCTAAAAATTAGATGCTCCATACATTTTCGTCGAGTAAGTATTTCATTTTGTATGAACATAACAGCATTAATCAGCTTAATAATAAATACCAGGAACAAGCACAAACTAATTATGCCAGTTACTCGACATCACAGAGTCAGTAACTCTTACATGGGGCAATGTATATGCTTTTACAACATAATCCAATAAAGTGCACAAAGTCTTTTTTTATCAAGCAAATTTTTAATTTTTAATTTAGCAAAGACTTTATAATCAAATAGTTAATTTTTTTTATCAAGCAAAGACTTTTTAAGTTACAGATTTTTTGCGATTTTGTATTTTACTCTATAGTAAAAGTTATTTGTATTGATGGGTACTTTTACCCTTTCGGCTTGTAACTCAATTTACCTATAACCTTGTACAGTTTAGACTTGATTTATTTATTGAGCGTATAATGTATATATATATATAGTCTATATATTGTAGTAATGGGCAGGGTCTAAACGAAAATTAAATATGTCTCCTACATTAGACGAATATTTTATAGTTTAAAATAAAAAACATTCAAAATGCCTTTTCTCACATTCTTACTACATTCAGCCCTTGTCACGTTTTATGTGGTAAAACCACGCTTCTGAAAATACTGGCGGAAACACCTATTAATCTTAGTTTAATCGGAGGGAAATAATTATAATTCTAACATATTCCTTGTGGATTTGATTATGATTGCCGGATAATTGTCTGTCAAAATTTAAGGATAGGCAATTAATCTAAAATATGTCCACAATAATCAATGCACATATAACACTAACACTAGTCCAATGTTAGTGTTTAAGAGTCCATCCAAGAAACGATGGTTTCAAAAGGTAAAAGACTGTAATGCTTGACAGCGTACTTCCATTATGAGTTGTTGATATACTATCCTATACTAATCCAGGAAGTCAAAATATATCATCATCATCACCTCAGCCTACCATACTCCACTGTTGAACATAGACCTCTCCCATAGATTGCCACAAAACACGGTCCTGAGCCACCTGCATCCATCGACTTCCTGCAAAACCGTGTAGGTCGTCGCTCCATCTAGTGGGGGGTCGCCCTACACTGCGTTTGCCGGTACGAGGTTGCCACTCGAGAACATTTCTTCCCCAACGGTTATCGGTTCTCCGAGCTATATGTCGGTTACTCTAGTTCTGCTGCGGATAACATCATTACGGATTTTATCTCGCAGATAAACCCCGAGCACAGCCGTTTCCATAGCTCGCTGAGCGATTCTAAGCTTCCTCATGCGGCGCATGCTGCAGTGAAGTACCACGTCTCGGTTCCATATGTCATCACTGGCAACACGCACTGGTTGTACACTTTTGTTTTGAGGGATTGAGGTATACTCGACGAGAAGATGTGACGCAGTTTCCCGAACGCTGCCCAGACGAGATGGATCCGTCGATTGACCTCTTGGTCGAAGTTGGACCTACCTAGTCGGACAATCTGTCCTAGGTATACATATTCGTCAACAACTTCGATCGTAGTGTTCCCAACAATAACCGGTATAGGTGTGACATGGACGTTAGACATGATCTTCGTCTTGTCCATGTTCATCTTAAGACCTACCCGTTGGGAGACACTATTGAGGTCATTGATCATAGCGCTAAGGTCCTCCAGCGATTCTGCCATTATGACTATGTCGTCCGCAAATCGAAGGTGAGTGATGTATTCGCCATTGATGTTGATACGGTATCTTTCCAGTCCAGTAGCTTGAAAACATTTTCCAATACAGCGGTGAAGAGTTTCGGGGATATTACATCACCCTGTCTTACACCTTTCTGCAATTGGATCGGTTTCGTACTCTGGTTCTGTACGCGGATAGCCATCGTAGCATTGGTATACAAGCACTGCAACACATCGATATACCGACAGTTAATTCGGCACCGCTGAAGCGACTCTAGCACCGCCCGAATTTCGACGGAATCGAAGGCTTTCTCATAGGCCACATACGCCAGACATAGCGGAAGATTGTACTCATCAGTCTTTTGTACAATCTGGCGAAGGGTATGTATGTGGTCTATGGTACTATAGCATTTTCGGAATCCGGGTTGTTCGGGAGGCTGGAAGTCATCAAGTCTGCTTGCGAGACGATTCGTTATGACTCTCGAGAACAGCACGTAGACGCGGCTTAGAAGCGATATCGGTCTACAGTTCTTCAAGAGGGCGTTATCGCCCTTCTTGAAGAACAGGACAACCACGCTTCCGGCGTAGCACCGCCCCGGATGACGGAATTAAGGAGCTTCTGAAGGACTCCTAGTATCGGTTATCCACCCGTTTCCATTCCATCCTCACCCGGCGCTTTGCCATTCTTAGGCTGTTTGAAAGCCATACTAATCTCGCTCAGACTGACGTCCGGAATATCATCGGAATAGTGTCGGACGAGATTTGCTCTTGGGTCGTTACTCACACTAGTGTGTGGCTCCAACGACGATGTGTACTGCTGTCCATAAAATCTCTCGATCTCACTCAAAATCTCTGCTCCAGCGGAAATGACGCCACCGCTTTCGGTCCTCAACCTAGTCAGTTGGCTCTTTACGGCAGACAGATCCCTGGCAAAAACCTTGGAGCCTTGGTTTCGCTCTACGGCTTCCTCAATACGAGCTGTATTGAAGTTGCGAAGGTCTCGCCGCATACATTTGGAGATCTGTCTGTTCAGTTGCCGATATGCTGACGCATCAGTTAAGGACTGCAGCATCATTTCTCGCCTAGCCTCCATGAGATTGAGAGTATGGTCGGAGAGTTTCTGGATCTTTTTTGTGCGGTGGGTCTTGCAAAACTTTGCCCCTACCGCGTGGACAATTTGCACCAGCCTCCCTTCCAGAGCCCGGACGGTTCCGGGCTCATCCAAGTCCACTTTCTGTGGGGCCGCTTTTGAAAGAAGGAGTTCATCATAAAGAGTCCCTCCTTCTCCATAAAGTCGCCCAGCTGTTGGCCCTTTTGGTTCCGTTGCCCTATTCCAAATTGCCCCACTACCAGCTCATCGTCCCATCAACACCGTGTAGTGAGTTTTGGACGAATGTATGGCTCTTGATATGTCCTCATACATTACCTCCACCTCATCATCAGGATGTGCCGAGGTAGGTAGGCGTATACCTGTATGACCTTCAGCGAATACCGTTTGGTTTGACAACGTTGCTAATGAGAGACTTGTGGACGATAAACCCGATACCTCCTTGGGACAGATGGTCGCCCTCCCGGTGGTAGAAAAAGTTACCGGATTCAAGGATTACCGTGTCCTCCCCCTGTCTTCGGACTTCAGATAATCCTATAATATCCCAACGTAACTTGCTCACCTCCTCCTCTTCCAGTTCCAAGATCTTCTCGTCGGTCCTCAGCGTGCGTGCGTTGAATTTTGCCGCGTCCAGTCTTCGGTGGTTGTAGCATGATCTCCTCCTCCGGAGATTCTTCGCACCCCCCGTTACAATGACCGCTACCGTAGCCAGGATGTATATAGTCTAGCGAAGGGAGTTTTTAATAAGATCCCCTCGCTAGACTATATACATCGTTCGTGCCATAAACTGCACACATACACAAATACCTAGGAACTAGAAACAACTAGCAAATATTTGAACTTAGTTACTGCGCTAATTAACCCGTATAATTATGACTGACAGTCACTGTGTTTATTACTGCATCCCAATCTTCCTCGGATCGTCCGATAGGTCCGGAGGAACTGATTGGAAACGACTTGTTCTAACAACCGTGATAACGTATGGACTTAATGGAATAAAGTAAACTCTGCTGTTTTCCGACAGCTACGACTCTAAAATACGCAATAAACTACGCTACGCAAATGAAGGTTTAATGTAAAAATCGGGATAGTTCGCCATGGTTAAACTAGACTCACGTGGACTAAAGCATACTTACCTACTACTAACTTCTTGAACTCTACGCAGCATGTGAAGTATGACATGCAAAAGCGTATGTTACTAACATCTAGACCAGTAAGGCCCAGTGTTGCCAGTTCCAGTCTGTGAAATTTCTGGACGGAAGGTAAAAGTAATTTGGAATTTGGTTTTTAAATCGGGACAGCTGCAATGCCTACAAACAAGCGAGGTTTGTATGAATCATCATTTATTTTTATAGGACTGTCAGTTTTTTATAGTAAGAAGATAGAGAAAAATCGGGACGCCCCGCGCAAATCGGGACACCGGGCAACGCTAAGTAGGCCTCACCTCACCGAGGCTGGAGATCACTTGTTAATTGCAAGGTTATCGTTATCAATGGGTGACTACCAACTTTTGAGAAAAATCGGGACGCCCCGCGCAAATCGGGACACCGGGCAACGCTAAATAGGCCTCACCTCACCGAGGCAGGAGATCAGTTGTTAATTGCAAGGTTATCCTTATATTGTGTAAATAGACATATGCGTTTCATTCATCTCAGTACGGTGAACAAGAAAATGTTTACACAATACATTGACTATCTTCGACTTAACTAGAGTCCCGTACATACAACAAAGTGCATAAACCTAAGACATATTACCCTGCCGCAGCAATAAATAAAACTTAAAATTAAGTAAAATAGACATGCCACGGGCTACTATTATGCTTAACTTACCTTTACCAACCTATGACAGCCTACTTGTTCTGAGAAGGATAGGAACGAAAACCCTGTATATATATATTATATTTCAGAAACATTATATTAAAAACTAGCTGATGCACACGGCTTCGTCCTTGTGGATATAGGTTTTAAAAAAAGACAAATTTCGTTAAGATACGTTCAACAGTTGCGCCGTAAAAGGGTAACAAACATAAACAGGGACAGAGAGAGTTACTTTCGGGTTTCTAATATGATGTGATGTTCTCCTAGCCGATTCTCGACCACGGCGACTAACTTCCGACTACTGTCGAGAGCCATCAACTGCGCAGATGATATTATAATGCCACAACATGTACGCGCAAACACAGGCACTCACTCGTCCCAACCTACACGCGCCCGATGTAACGCTGATGCGATAAGATCGGAGGTAGGCTAGGATGCAGTGTCAGAAACACGGGGACAAACACAACACAACCAGACCCGAAAACCAACAATTTATGTTTTAGCACAGATGTTGGCTCCGGCTGGGATTCGAGCCCAGGACCCGCGGATTAGAAGTCAGGTACTCTGACCACCAGGTCATGCGTATATATGGATAGTATATAGTATGGATATATCAAATTAAAAATAGTATTTACGTAACATAAATATACTAAAATTACATATAATATACCCTGCATTTACACTAGCTTCAATACTCTTCGAACCATAACACATTTGTGTTTGAACACCACTGCATGACGGCAGAATAATATATAGATATACTGGCACTGCGGTGATACCTACCAAGGCGGAGTCCTACTACCCGTAAAATTAGTAAACCTATGAGAGCAAAACAAGGTAATAAATACAGCTGCTGTTACATGTACACTTTGTTTATACAGCGTGATTCAGATAAGTGTTAAATACAGTTAAACAATGGCTGAAATAACACTATGATGTCATAGTAAAAAATAGTTTTCATATGAAATGTGAGAGTACTAAACTCAATGTAAATGTTATTACAATCAGGTGTTCTAAACGTATTGTGTGCGTGGGCAGCTTTGAATAGCATTGAAAATGGCTCTACAATCGACTAAACTGTAATGCAATGTACTAAGTTTTGTAAGTTTTGAGTAATGTCTAAGTTACAGGGGGGAGCACACATTGAAAAAATAGCTCCGAAATTAAGTTCTGCCATTTTTGCAATAAGAAAGAATATACAGCTGACTGATGAAGCAAGCACACAAAAATTGGACATGGGTTTTTAAAAACTTATCAAGAAGACATTATTAATAAAGCGTATTATAAAATAGATCATTATATAGAGGACAAAGATGTGTGAAAATAACTCATACTCTGCACTTGCAAACCCCCTGGCTACTAAATTTATGATGTAATTTTTTGTAATCTATAAATGACATTATGGAATATGACATTGAAAAAAAGAAGAATTGACCCCAGAGTTTCTTACCGGTTCTTCTCTGAGAAGGTAATTTATTGAACCGGTGTAGATTTTGACATTCATAAGAGCTTTAAGACAAGCCTAAATTAAATAAAGAAATTTTGACTTTGACTTTAATCACAATTTAATTGGTCTTTGTTTGTACTGGCGTAAAGTTATTTCGAAAATTTATTACTTAGAACAAAAGGAAACAAAGTGCATATTATTCCGGATATTAGCTCCTTATCTATTCCGAAAAGCTTTCTAAGCTTAAGTAAGATTTTTTATAATAATTTTGTTAATCCGTATCCCTTGATTTTATGAAAATTCAAGCTGTTCTCCACCCGCTTCGCTCGGTGTATATTAAAATATAAAAATAATTATTTTTTTATGTTTAAATGTAATGGCTTATAAAAAGTATCTTATATCATATTCCATGACAAAATGCTACACAAACCTCTATGCCAATTTTTATTAAAATTCCTTCAGCCTTAAAGCTCATTCATCATCATCATAATTTCAGCCTATCACTAGCCCACTGTTAAACATAGGTCTCCCCTATAGATTGCGACAAAAGTTTGTATCTCTCATTTTGGTGTGATTTTGCCAAAGTTACAACGCTTGGCAGGCGGGTTGCAACCGCAGTTTATTTATTCAGATGTTTCAATTTCAAGAAGATGCTGCTGCCCATCTCCTGGTGTTCATTTTCCCTTATGTCAACTTTTATCCCCACGGGATGAGATGGGGTGGTAGATTCTCTTAAACCGCTACCACACGGCTCTATTAAACGATTAAAATAAACTTTTTACGACGATTAAATTAAAATAATTTTATAAGGATTGTATAATCATTTTGTAAATCCGTTTCTCTTGATTTTATGCAAATGTAAATGGAAGACATAATTTGAATAAACAAACGGAACGAACCTCGTTATTTAAGGAAAATCCTAAATTAATTCTTCGTTCTGAATTATAAATTACTAGCTGATGCCCGCGACTTTATCCGCGTGGATGTAGGTTTTTAAATATCCCGTGGGAACTATTTGATTTTTCGGAATTAAAATCGGTTTTTAAACAAAGAAGTTATAAAACCTAATAACCGAACATAATAAAAAAAAAATTACAGACGAATTGAGTAACTTCTCGTTTTTTTAATTTGGTTAAAAACGGCAAGGCAGTGAAGCTATGGATGAAGGTCACGGTTTCGAAAATTAAAGCTTGGTCGACTCGTTTAGCGCAGTTGCGTTGTCTTCTGCGCCACTGGTCGCGGGTTCGATTCCCGAATGGGTCAAATATCTGTATGGCCAACAGATAGTTGTTCCGGGCGTTTGTGCATGTGGAATATATTCTGTAAAAAGCACCCACGACACAGGAGAAATTTTATCGTGGAGTAACGTTTCTTTAAAAAAAAAGCTCGAAAACAAGAACCGTGACAAAACTGGGATCATCATTTTATTTTAAAATATAATTAAAACCCCTATAGTGCGAACTAAGACACCGTCCAATAAATACTAAATGGTCTGTGACCTAATGACAACTGCATATATCCTCAATAATAATGAATCAACTTCTCACAATTGGTGGTGCAGGTTCTGGGGACAAAGATATAATACCACTGCCAGTTCAGGGTCCCACATTCTCGTGATAATACGTAACGTACCTGCGTTATAGTACTAGTAGTAATACCACTGCCAGTTCAGGGTCCCACGTTCTCGTGATAATACGAAACGCACCTGCGTTATAGTACTACTATATGGTGGTTTTCTGTTAAAAATGTTACCACTATAAAAAACCTAAGGAGTTTGTATGTTTGAACGCGCAAATCTTAGGAGATACTTATCCGTTATGAAAATTTATTTTGCATTAGACAGACCGTTTATTTAGAAAAGCTTTAGGCTATGAAACTTCATGCTAGAGCCTTAAGAAGCCGCTCGCTGGTTTCGTGGTATATTATAATTAAATTTTGTATATTGTATATGCTTAAGAAAAAATCTTAGATAAAAAATGCTGTTACTTAATTTTAATGGGATTGTTCACGTGAATAATCAAATCGATTACACGCCAATTTTTCTATTTTTTTTACCATAATTTAAACAATGTAAAACCTTGGATTACGGCAAGTGTACAAATTGTCAATTCAGACGTCTTTTGGAGGTCATAGGCAGCCCACAGTTAACGAAGTGAGGTCATGGAAACAATAACGCAATATTTATTAATAATTTCGCTCTCAAGGAATGCGTCACTGCGTTTCAACTTTTAACAGATAATGAATAAGAATGTTTTTTACACTTTATTTTTAAAACCAAATTTTGTCATATTGAACTCTAGGTGTCACGAGAGGTCAAGGGATAAGAGAGTCTTCGCTCTGACGATCATGGGCGCAAATATAGACCGACGGAGGCAACTTATTATGGAATTTTCATAATTATAATTATTGCATATTATTTGCATATGGCCTGAACATAGTAAATAAATTCGTACTAACTAGTTTCTTGTTAAAAATCGTAGATTAGAACAAAGAAATTGAAATAACCCGTTGTTAATTCGTCGCTCTCGTAACATGAGTCGTCATTATCTTCGCGTATCTAGAACGCGTGAGAAAGAGTTTATAGTAGGTAGTTAGTTAGTATATAGTTAATATTATTTTAGACTTTATTTAATATTTAAATTCTTTTGCTGTCGATGTTTTAAATAAATTGGAGAACAAATTATTATTCCGCTCATATACAATAAGAAAACAAAAAGTAAAAAAATAAAAAAAAAAATGAGCGTAACAAGTACTGAGTTGCTAGAACTGAAGTATAAAAATAAATAAAAATGAATTACCAAAAATATTACTCACTGTAAAATAACTGCTCAGTAGGTTAGGTGAAAATAATAGCCTATAAATGTACCACTGCTGAGCCCAGGCCTCTTATCATTTTGAGAGGTTGTTAGAGCTGGTACCTCAGCCTTATTAAAAACGATTTTTATTAATTGATAAATATTAAGACTTAGAGAAACGCTGAACTCAAAATCGACCTTGAAATTTTTATCTCATCGCGCCTAAAGAGGTTTCACTTCAAACATAAAACTTAAGCGCCATTTGTCAAGAGCAATTCGCAAATTATTTAGTATTTAAATTTTGCTTTTGAGGTGATGTGTTAAACTTTTAAAGTCCTAGGTGCCGAAAAAATTTCTTTACCCATCTGTCATGTAAGGTTTAATATTTTCTGTAAATAAAACAAAAACATTTTAATAAAAACCAATAAAATAAAACAGTTTAATAAAACACATTAAAGCTTTTTGTTAACTAAGACTAGATTTAGTTTTTTTTTTATTATTATATAAGGTTAGTCTCTCTTAATAGTTAAATACAGATAAATAGAATAGCTGGAAAAAAAGAAGAATCCGGGGGAAAAGAAATGATGCATAAGCAAAAGGGATGCAGAAAATGTACAATCACGAGAAGATAATGTACTAGAAATACACGCGATAGATATCCAATAGAGATTTCGTTACGAAATGTGACAAATCTTATATCTTTAAATTTGAAGTACAATTTTAAATAATATAAAAGTACAACATAAAATTATTTCTGTTTTTATATATTCGTGTTGTTCATTTTTAACGACATCGGAGTGGCGGTTGGTACTGTGAAATGTCAATTTCCAGTTCTTTCCGATCAGCTTGATCCACTGGCCCTGCGAAGAGACGTTGCATGTCTTTGCATTTTTTATTGCATTTATCATGGGGAGTGTTCCGAGGAATTGTTCGGAATTATTCCAGCCGCTGTTTTTCGCCATTGTACATCGCGATACGGCACAAAATTCTATCCACATCATCTTGATGGTTGATATTCCAGCACTATGCGCTTTTCGTGGAATTTAGGGGCCTTCAAGAAAAGAGCCTATTACTTTATCAAAGGTCGGCAAGGCACCCGCGATTCCTCTGGTATTGCGGATGTTCATGGGCGGCAGTGATCACTTAACATCAGGTGAGCCGTCTGCTCGTTTGCCCCTCTTCTATAAAAAAAATACGAATGCGAATTCTCAAAAAAAAGTCAAGTTCAAATGGTGCGTGTTGCCAGTGATAACATACGGAACCAAGACATGGCCGCATGTGGAAGCTGAAAAACGCTCAGCGTGCTGTGGAAAGTCTATGCTCGGTGTTTCCCACTGGGTTAGAATATGTAATGATGATATTCGCAGCAGAAATAGAGTAACCGAAAAGCCCAAAGGCAAGATTAGCGGCCATATATCTCGGTAGAATCGATATCAGTTGGGAGTGGACTGGAGTAAGTTTGAACGTATCTACCGCGTAAATGTAAGGGTATCGGTATACTCGAATTTCTAAACATGATGTGCTCACACACTATTACGTTAAATTAATATATTATGGTAAACCAAGGATAACATTTCCAAGTAACATAATCATACATTATTAACATTAAGGATATATTACTAAAATAATATATGCTTTACGCTGAGTCCTAACGTTTGGGACCATAATACCCACTTATATATAGATTACGTGACGTTATAATATGAGCGCTTGGGGAATGAATTTAATATTCAATTTTAACCGAAGAGCAATGAAACGTGTCGCCCTTCTGACAATATCATCGATTATTTCGATCACGCTATACAACACACACACACACAACTTTTGACTTGTACGGTGACCGCATAAATATACTGTTTCACAATATTTTTAACTTAATGGTAATATTATCTACCGAATGGATTGATAGTCATCTTGACATCCTCTAGATACAAGAAGTTACTAAGCATTTTGATGAGTAAGCTTTTCACCACTAAAACCTTGAAGTTGTTTCATGAATGAGTCCAACAACGATTCTACTTGAATGCCTCCTACTGAGAGAGAATATGGAAGCTATATACGAGTATTTGCATACTTAATCTGAACAATTTCAAACCGTTTACTGTTTCCTACGCAAGATACTTGCCCTAAACATTTAAGTTAATTATTATACGTAATACATCAACATTTTCATCATACATTTGTTTTATTATTGGATAAAGTGTCTAACCGAGCAAAACGTCCACCTGATGCTAAGTGCAACGTCTGCCCATAACAAATACTGTGTCACCTAGAGCATTTCTGTGTGACACCACACTGCGCCGATCAAGCTTAGACATCAGTTCTTAAGTCTCATATGTTCAGTGATTCGCTAGCTCACAACGCCCTTCAAGCTGAAACACTAATGTTTGCACACTACTGCTTCACGGCAAAATAATTGGCCCTAGACGGATTTCTACTGGAAATTGTATCACCAGTACACATTTGTGTACATATAAAATACAAGTTTTTTTTTTGCCGCTGATATTTTTCTTGCTACATAAGTATTCGCTTACTGAAAATGATTAATCTAATGATTCAAAATTCTCTATCTGTCTGAGCGAATACTTAAAATGTACTGAAGCTGTTTATTTCTACAGGATAAATCCCAAATTTGCAACCACTGAAATAAAATAAAGATATTTTTAGGAGTAACTGAAATATTGTTTTTACTGTACCGTTCTTCATAAAAGTAGTGCTTTTAATAGTTTTAGTTAACTTTTTTTTACATGAATAAAAATAACTACAAAGAATTGAAAATCCTGCTTTTAAATACCTTTCATGCTAACAAATTATGATTTTTTTTTCAAGAAATTTCTTTATCTATTGTTTTCTATTAGTCTATGAGTTTAATCGTATACGTTAATTATGTACTTACGTTATGTTATTTAAAGTGATTGTTAAAAAATGACAATTGACTAACAAAATCTGAATTTCTTACGTCAGAGAATTATTATATTTTCATAATATTTAATTTCATTTGTATTCCTTTTATCTAGCAGGTCAGCCCTCTCTCTCAACGGACAACCGATTAAAAATTAGAATTTATATTACTTACTCAAGGCCTACAACAAAATTTCGCAAGAATTATGTCGATTGTTTCCCTTCAAATGAAATCGATTATTTTTTTGCAATATCCGATCGACAAGTATAATTATCGAATTTCTTAGCGCATCATTAATTTTTATTCTTGCATAATTTTACAAATAAGACGATATAGAGCATATAATTTTGTATTACTGTAATACTTACATAATAGGTTTATTACTGAGTTTTAGTCGGAAACTGTCACTTATTAAAGTCCAACAGGTAAACAAATTAAAGCTAGAAACGGATTTTGTATGCACGGAAAAAATTCTCAATCTATTCTGGGGCCAACCAAACTGTTCTTTAATCAAATCAAAAAATCGGACTAAGTTTCGCAACCATAGAAAGCGCCATTTTTATACAAAATTAGCTGATTCCCGCGAACTCGTCTGCGTGGATATAGGTTTTTTAAATATCCCGTGGAAACTATTTGATTTTCCGGTATAAAAAGTATCCTATATCCGTCCCCAGATAGCAAGTTATCTTTGTGCCAAATTTCCTCAAGATCAAAAAAGGTAACAAACAGACAAGGACAGAGAGACTTACTTTCGCATTTATACGCGACAGTCCAAATTTAGAGATTTTTGTACGAGTACTATTTATGTATTTATGTTTGGGTCAAACCAAACCTGGCACGTGGACCTCTGGCCCGTGACCACAGTATCCGACGAAGCTGTAAAAGCCAAAAAGGCTAACAGCAATTACATCACCGAAATTATATATTTTCGCATTTATAATATTATACTAGCTGATGCTCGCAAATTCGTCCCCGTTGATATAGGTTTTTTGTGTGAACTATTTGGACTTCGAGGTTTAAGGTATCCTATGTCCGTCCCCAGGATGCAAGCTATCTCTGTGCTAAATTTTGTCAAGTTCAGCGGTTGAACCGTGAAAAGGTTACAAACAGACCGAGGAACAGAGGGAGTTACTTTCGCGTTTATATGTAATATTAGTATGGATTATATTAGTATAGATTTAATGTTACATATTTGATTGTACAAATGGTTTTGTAGAGTTCTCATTATTCTCATTATTTGTCGTTTGAGTTTTAATGAATCGATTAGACATTAATATAGTTTTGTTTGAATTGTCATAGTGAAAGTGAGTGGTACTTCGTTTACTTTTTCTATTAAAATAAACGGGTACAGCAAGATTACAGCTACCCTTTGATATAATCGTAAGCGATGTGCATTCGTTTTTTCCTCTTAACTTTACTGAGACGTATCGTCTCTTCCATGTTGAGAGGATGTGCCGTAATTGCCGCGCTTAACAAGCGGAATGGCAAATGCAGTATCGGAAGCCAAACATCTCAGATGTTAGTGTTCTGTTTGTCTTCTTGAAGGAATATTTCAGCTCTAGCAATTTTTGAGATGGTTACTTCGCTATCTATTGCAGGCCGCGGGATTTTTCCCTTGTCCGACAAGTTCGTGCTCGACCATCCTGCGGGGCGACAGACGTTAGGGGAGGCAAGGTAACACGTCATACTACTACATACTAGTGACCGTACCATGTAATGAAGTAAAGCGTAGTGTTATATAATTTCGGTGATGTAATGTTACACGCGCTGTATAGCCCCTCTTACATCTAGAGTACCTCGTCCCCGCCACCGTCTATAGTCGATTTTTAACAAATAAAATCTTACGCTGTCACCACACGGCTGTCGTATATGTTTATTTTTTCTTATATATAAGAGGCAAACTAGCAAACGGCTCACCTGACGGTAAGGTGTCACCGCCGCCCATAAACAAATTGTGAAAGTATTATTCACTCAATGTTACGATTTAGATTATTTTATTATTTTTGATCTTACTTTGAGCGTCATAAGTGAACACCATTATACTCAAATATTTATACTGTTTTCCAATATTTAGAAAAACAATGTATATTTTTAATTTAAGAGCACATCATTTAACAATAATTAAATTTAACATTGTCGTGTAATAAATCCCTTCGGGTAGTAAAAATACATTAGCTACCTATCCACTACACTTTAACGAAGCTAATGTGTTATTATCCCTCAGGAACCATCAATTTTTCCGTCATAAAAAGCATACCTATACAAAGATGAAGTACGAATGTTCTTTACAAACGACAAATTAATGAATTTCTAAGAATAACACCAAATTAATGTCAACGGCCACTAGAAACGACTTGATTGTGCTCACTTCTGTGTTTATATCTGGGTCGTGCGTCTGAAATGAATCCTTGGATTACGTCAATTTGTATTGACTGTGATCATCGAATCGAAATTTCATATCGAAAGTAGTATCAAATAACAAAACTTATTGAAGAAAAAGTCATTTAAATTAATACGAACAACGAAAAATTTTTTATATTATACGAGGGCGACACTGATAGTTTTTAGAACTGGCCACTTTTAAAGAATATATTAAAAAAATAAGTTTAAATTTTGAAAATAGAACTCATTGATAATATTATTAAGTACTAATTTCATTCGATTGTCATTTGTTTTACGATTTGGCGACAAATTGAAATATGTCTGTGTCACGCCAGTATGAATTTAACGCGAGAAAATTTTCGTACTATAATTTTTTATGACTTTCGGTGTCATTTAAGTAACAAGAAAGTTATGACAGACTTCGATTAGCCTTTCACGATGAAGCCCCTTCTCGAACTGGTTTAATGAGTTTAAACGTGGTCGCACCAATCTCAACGGTGCTCTGCGTGAGGGACGGCCTCCTACGGCGACGACTGAAGACATCATCTAGACTAGTATGATAGAGACTGATCCAAGAGTAACCTATCAGCAGAATCGGACAAGCTTCGGCATCGGTATGAGTCAAGTGCACAAATTCCTCCACAAACATTTAGCCGTTAGGAAGCTTTGTGCCCGGTGGATACCTCATTATTTGACCGAGGCCCAAAAACGCCGTCTTGTTGAATGGTGCCGTGAAATGATACAAAGATTTAACGGAGATGACTGAAAAGCTGTGTTCGACATACTTACGGGTGACGAAAGCTGGATTTATTGCTATGATCCGGAAACCAAAAGACAATCTGCTCAGTGGGTATTTCCTTCCGAGGAGTTGCCGACTAAATTGAAGAGAGGTCGAAGTGTAGGAAAAAAGATGGTGGCCTCATTCTTCGGAAGGACCGTTCATTATGCGACTATTGTTTTAGAAGATCAAAAGTCAGTTACTGCAGAGCGGTATACTAACAAATGTTTGCCACTTGTCTTGGAAAAAGTTCGAGAGAAACGACCTCGCCGTAGGATCCACCTCCACCGCGACAACGCCTCCTCGCACACCGCCGGGCGAACGATCGACAATTTGGCGTCGTCAGACGTGGAATTGCTGGGTCACCCGCCATATAGCCCCGCACCTTGCGATTTTTATTTATTCCCGAAAATAAAATAAAAACTTCGAGGAAAACATTTTATGGACGCCAAGGAAGCAGTGGCTGCGTTCCAGAAGGCCATCGAAGAGACCCCTAAGGACGAGTGGGCAAAGTGCTTTTCTCGGTGGTTCTTTCGTATGCAGCGATGTATTGATGTGAATGGAAACTATTTTGAAAGGATATAATAAAAATAATAACTTGCTAGTTTGCTCAGTTTTTGATTTTCTAAGAACTTTCAGTGTTACCCTCGTAGATAATGCTAATATTTCACTTTACCTTGGTTTCATTACGTTTTTATTATTATTTTTACTATTTATGGTTACCTATTTATTGTGACCTATCGTTTTTCTCGAAAAGTGGATTCGACTTGCGATATTTATTTCGTAGTTCGCCTTTAACTTTACAAAGCGCATACATTACATGATTCACAGATCTTACAGCGTCTGTATAATACCGTACGCTAATGCAAAATGCAATTTCATGGTTTCATTTAATGATTTAGAGATGAAAATGATACATGATGGACTGGTGGGAGGATTCTTATGCGAGAATCCGCTTAGGTGGGTGGTGGCATCCACCTAAGGTCAGGGCAGTTAAGTAGTAGTGTGCAAACATTATTTCGTTTTGGTCTGAAGGGCATAAATAGCTATTGTAATCACTGGGCTATTGTACTCATATGAGACTTAGGAACCGATTTCACATTGTGACGAGCACAATGTGAAATCGGTTCCTGGTGTCATGGTCTGGTGTCAGAGCCACACAGAAATGTTCTGTGTGACACAGCATTTTGGGCAGACGATGCACTTACCATCAGGTGAACATTTTGCACGTTCGGTCACTTACTCCTATGAAATTAAAAAGGAAAAAACTGAAATTGAGCTTAAATCATATTTACAGAAAAAAATATATACTTAATACCAAAATCGTGTTTTCCAAAAATATAATTTTTACCAAAAATGTAGTTTTTTTTTATTTCTTCGAAACTTAATAAAATCTGCGTGAATTTTTAGTTGGTTGGTTCAGTGCGTTGGATAAAAAAAATACTTGAAAGTGATTTAATAAGGTTAAGTACCTAGATAAGTTTTAAACAAAAATCATATTTTGTTATAGGCGTATTAGTGGGGCCTTTGTCCAGTAGTGGAATTTAAATTTTGCTATAGCTATTGATTTGTCAAAACTATTTCTACGAGCCCAAATTAATATATCTTGCTTAGTTGAGGAGTTCCTAGGACCAACTTCCGGCTCCAGCATCATACCAGCTATGCCAGCTATGGTACCATATTATTACATTGTCATCGAAGATACGTAGGTCATCCCAAAATTTAGCTTAATCGGACGTCGGCAAGTAAGTCAAATTTTTCTTGCAAGGTTTGAACTTCTCATACATACATTAATGTTAATTGAAGGCTTGTAAAATGTGAACTATTTCGCCAGTGAACGGTGACAATGCCTTATCACCGATTTAAGTGTCGTGTGATATTATTATTTATATTTTGTGCAAATTACATTGAAGATTAAGCTTAAAACTCATACATATTAGTATTTTTTCTGAATATTGTAAATACAAAACTAAATCTGTGCTAATGTCTTTCCCTATTCACACGGCACTTAAAATTTTCTTAACTTTACATTGAATGTACGTACACTTTGTGCTGATGTGCTGAGTTACATGCAACCTTGACGCCTATTTGGTTGCAGCCAAAAGTCACGAGGAAAACATTTACAACCACGGTTAGAGTGACCATGACAAACTTCAAAATTTAAAATTACTCGATTAAAATAAATAATTTTAATCGAGCAGTATTTTGGTCTTTCTATTGATTTGTTAGAAATACACACGTCAGTGATTTTTTTATCAATTAGGATCACTAGTGTTAGTTAGGAATAGATATCTAGAAATTGTAGGACAAAATTGCTATTTAATGTAAAACGCTTTGGCTGTATTCGACCAGAGCAATACAAGAGTATTTCGAAAATACAGTTTGGAGGAGTAGAAGAGTGTTTGCGTGGCATACTTAGCTGGTACAGGTATACATCCCACTAAAGCCGGCAGCTCAGGGGCTTGACGCTCGCCGTAAATTTAATGTTACGCGAGTGACCTAAGTTCAATCTCCGAAGCCGGCATATCGAAAATTGTTCTGCGATTAAGATGCCTGAGTTGCACGCGCTATTTTTTATGCTTTAATGCTTTTATGTTTTTATTAATAATCATTAATTACCAATTTACCAATAGTGCCACAATAAATAAAGTTATTTTTATTCAAAAGCGGATAGGAATAGCTGATATGGGCTTAGGAAATTAGGATTCATGGCTACTCTATTCTCAAGGGACGCCGCGCCGTTGCTTGCGATGGCATCATACTGGTGAATGTTCAATAATTAATTGTTATCCGTTTATTTATTAATGACGTATTGTCGGCTGGCTGCCGAAGGTCAGTGATTCATTTGGGAGTCCAGGGTCAGGGTGTGAATATTCATGACGGTAAAATTATACTGATAACGTTTATGGATTAAAGTCAGCTTGTTGGACGACGTGAAGCTAAATTGCGTTTCGTAACTAAATAAATAAAACTATCGTAAGATATCTACCGTCCGACGATCGATCTACCGAACTCCCGGCCATGAAAACTTGACTGTTGTTCTCCTCAAATTTTGAAAACGGGTGTTTTATTAACCGTTTTTCGGAAAGGTCTAAGAAGTTATTTAATAAAGTTGCAAAACCAGTGTTTCAAAATACTTTTTTACCAATAATTCTGTCATGTACTCATATCTATACTCATATTAGAATACTCATAGTATCCCGTCTTTAGTCCACTGATGAATATTTACGCTAAAGATTGTCAAAACAAAAAACCCCTTCATTTTAATTTTTTATAGAGAAAGTGATGAGACGAGCAAATAGTTCACCTGATGGTAAGTGCAACGTCTGCCCATAACAAATGCTATTTCACCCAAATCGTTTGTGTGTGACACCATACTGCGCGCGTTCACCATTATTCTTAATTCTCATATGCCCTGTTACACTCGCCTTGTCGTTGCGGGGAAGCTTATTAACTGTGGCTAGGTCATCCACAGTGACGCTTAGAGGAACCCAGTCGGCCTATGGCACCAGGCTGGCCCGAGGCGGTCGCTCCGAATGAGCTGCGCAAGTCCACTCTGGATGCGAACAGGGGAACTGCTGGGGGAGCAGTGTGCTGCCCACCACGGCTGTGTAGGACCACACCTTCACGGCGACTGTGAAATGCCCTTACTCTCTGAACACTTCAGAGAAGTATCACGGCGGTTTTTCGAAAAAGCCGCGGTTCATCCAAACCCGCTGGTGGTTAAAGCAGCGAATTATCGATCCGACAGAAACGCGACCGAACGCAAACGTCGCCCGCGAAATGTGCTAGACGACACGGACGTCTCAGCACTCCCTGACCACGATACGGTCAGCCACGATCCGAACAACACTGTACACACAGTCAATAGTTTTAACATCACACGCACAACGTAGCGCGACCGCCGTAGAGAGCGGCGCGCAGCTATCGTTAATAACACCGCGTACACTAGATACACCTGTGTTCCAGGGCGGTTCTCACCGCCCAGAGTTACCGACACACAAGTCGACAGTCCGAACGGAGGCCCGCTGCCTCCCTCGGACGGTCATTAGATGACTTAAGATAATAATTTTATGGAGATATTCACAGTAGCGCAAGCACGCTAGCGAACGCAACGGTCCGAATTTAGATGTTTAGTAGGAGTTTATATTTACGTATATAAGTTTGGGTCAAACCAAACCTGGCACGTGGGCCCCGGGCCCGCGAGCACAGCATCCGATGAAGCTGTAAATGCCAAAAGGCTAACAGCGATTACTTCACCGAAAACAAGCAAGTAGGACCACAGCTGTGTCGGGGTCGCGGGGGGAGAGGAGTGTAAGTGTAACGTTAGCTCTCTCCCTTATCTTCCGCCGCACATTTGGCACACTAAAGCGAAAGAAAACGATTTTGTGGTCGACACACACTTGGATGGTTCCGTATTCGCTTTCCAAAAAATTCAAGGCGTATTGCAAAGTGGAGTATTGTAATTTTCATCTGCAGTGGATTGATTCTGAATATTGCGAAGTCTTTTTGTATTACGGCTTCGTTGTGAAAGATTAGATCTTCTGGCTCGCTGCTTTGTAAATAACACTAGAAAATTGATCACACAATTCAAAATTCCAATTATCACAAATTTGATAACCTTATGAGTGAATCTTCAGAGGCAACGTACCGTTTGACTTACAAATGCAATAACGGACAAAAACTGAATGAAAATTGGTGAAAACTCATCAAAAAAATGCTGATTAATCGCGGCGCCTGTCTGCACAGCTAGCTCTATGGTATACAATGAAAAGGCCGCGCAGTTGAATCAGCTGTCAGAGAGTAATGAAAGAAGACACAAAGAGAGAAACAGTTTTTATTGTCACAGGACTTTCATGCAAACGAAATAATATAAGTTTTGTTTCTGTCATGTATCACTACAAAAGTGTGCTACGTTTGATGACCTCTGCCTAACCCTTATATGGGAAAAAGGCGTGACTATATGTATGTATATTTTTTTAGTGTATTTTTCGATGTTTTGATAGTTATTCGGCTATTAGGGAGACAAATCCAAAAAATCCAACATCATAAAAATCAGTAAAGCCATTATTTTATTTTATTTTATTTTATTTATTCTTTATTGCATTCACCTAATTTTAATTAAAAAAAAGGATTACAAAGGGCGGACTTAATGCCTTTTGGCATTCTCTCCCAGTCAACCCAAGGCATAGAGAGACATTGTTATAGGTGCTTTACGAATTCATCATTTTAAATTCATGCTAATAAAAACAATACGCTAATTAACGCATTATTGAGTTATAAATGGTGTAACTAACCCGACTTTGTTTTATATATATATATATATATATATATATATATTTTGCAATATCTTAAGTATACCACTTTCTACGAAGTGTAATGCCGGATTGACACTAGACTTACGTGTCCTATCGTGATGCATCAGAAGCCTATCAAATTCATATATTTTGTATAAAGGCGTGCACACTATTCTGTATTGTGTACTTCATGTCGCGGACTGCTGGAGCAATGATCGCATCAGTAAACACAACAGCTTTGATGCGTGTCAACGCGAAACGTCTGGTGTGAAGTAGAACGGACAAAAAATGGATCATTCTTGACACGACACGAAACATAGATGTGCACGTGTCTCCGACGTCAGAGCGAATCACGATACGACAACAAGTCTAGTGTGTATCCAGCTTTAATGACTGCGTGATCTGCGTTGAAATTTTAACAACTTTGAGTAGCGCCATCTAGTGCAAAAATAGACATGGCTGAATCATTATTCTAATTAGCAACTTAATTTATTTGTTACATTAAACACTGTTTAAATTTTGAAGACGCTCAGAATTTAGTATTAATACAAATAACATGCTAATAATGATGATGATGATGTATGTATAAATTTGACATTACAACAGCGTCATATTAGAACGGACCTAAGACGTCATCTCATTCAAATCCAAGCCCGCAGATGTTCTCTTAGTTACACTTATCAATTATTTGATCAGGGTTTTACCAGCATAATACTTCAAAGAATCCAGCAAATAGCAGTTCAGCGGAAAGTAATGCCGAAAGCAACGCTATTTTGATGTTAAGCTTAAATTATGTTGAACATAGAGTATAATCTGACCTGCAAAATTGATGCTGTGAGGGCCGTCATAGCAACTAATAGTAATTGTTCTTTGGCGTATTCGTGCAGCTGCTTGCCACATCCCCGCTGGTACAGCGTGGAGCAGTCGGCTGTGTACGGCTTGTGGAGGGAATCCAAGGGCCCCTGACCACAGCACGAGAAGGGTACATGGCCCGACAAACTGTAGTCGTTGGGACCACTGACACCACAGCACTCAAACTGTAATAGAACGATGAAAACCAAAATGTAGATTATACCATAATTTACATTTCTTCTTTTAACCTTAAACTAGTACTTTATAGTAACTAGGTAGGATTCCTATGCAGAAATCCGTCTAGTTGTCTAGTCGTCGTACTCTGCCGTGAAGCAGTAGTGTGCAAACATTACTGTTCGGTCTGGAGAGCCCATAATAACTAGTCCAATTACTATTCATAAGCGACTTAAATCTGATGTCTCAGGGTGACGAGAACAGTATGGTGCCACACTTCAGTACTTTCAGTACGGTTCACTTGATGGTACGACCATTTCTGGTCGTACCATCAAGTGAACGATTTACTCGCCACGTCACTTCCTGACATAAAAAATACGCATAATATAATGTAAGATTTGTGGTGATTCAGGGGCCAGGAGTGCGCCTTGCCGGTTCTAAAATTGTACAATTTTAAGTGCAAAATTACTACGTGTTCGGCGGTGAATAAAATAAAAATATTTAGGCGATGTGAGAAGTCCGCCAGCCGGTTCTCGAACAGCGAGACGGATTTTCCATAGCTTCAATAATCATTAACTTCTTCAAAAAAGAAAGGAAGCCTTAAACAGTAATAGGCTGTAACTTTACTTTTACTCGACGGATATTGTATATAAAGTAGACTAATTTTGATGTACATTTTTATACCATATTATACATACTGCATTTTATAATAAACAGGCTATTTAAAAAATAATGGAAAGCTTAAGTGTTAAAATATCTTTTTTGCTTATCAACTGGGTACCTATTTATCGAGTCTTGAACTCTGGGTTCAAATCCAAATCAAATACAATCTTTTTGAGACATATATCCTATGACTCCGAATTTCCCTTCCATATTCTATGTAATGACAATAAATAATGTTTAAAAACCGATTTCACACCACGGTTCTTTTATACACGTATACATACGTAATCTTTAAAGGATTTTAATGAAATTTCATTGGTATATCAATTAAGTAATATAAATTATTTTTTATTGGATAAAGTGACAAAACCAGCATAACGTTCACCTGATGGTACGTGCAACCTCTGCCCATAACAAATGCTGTATCCAGAACATTTCTGTGGGACGCCACACTGCCCTCGTCACCCTGAGACATCAGTTCTTAGGTCTCATATGCCCAGTAATTACGCTAGCTATCAGAGCCGTTCAAACCGAAACACTACCTAGACGGAGTCCTGCATAGAAACCCTACAACCAGTAATATTTGAATAATCATAAACTTTGCAAATATTTAAATACCTTTACATGTAGTTTGTCCCATCGAAGCGAGTCCGATGAGTTCGGGTCTTTTATCTCACTCGTCACCGTGAAAAAGTTCGTCATGGTGCTCTTTATGTCAATTTCAATATTATCCCACACTACCATCGCCCAAACGAAGCATGAGAATTCTATTACCACCACCACCACGATCAGAAGGCCTGCCTGGAAAAGTTAGACACAAATTTATTTATTTTTTAAACTATAATATTATTTGACGAAGCATTAATTCCGCCTTGGTTAGTACCACAATAATACTAGATATTCTGCTCAGTGATGGATTCAGACTAAGTCTCACGAGACATAGGCCATATGCCATATTTAAAGGGCGTCTAAAGATCAATATTTAATGGCTTCGGTCGTTGTTATGTTATGAAGATGTTTTAATTTCAAGAGTAGAATTATTTGGTTAGAATCATTAAATATGCAATCACTAAAATCATTAAAAATGTATCGATAATTCGATAATACTATTATAGAGCAAGGAGTGCGCTTTATCGTTATGGGCCTAGGCCGCTTTATAGCATTGTGCAGGCGCCATCTAACTTAAAACGGCTTTTGATTCTGCCGTCATGCAGTGGTATGCAAACACTACATTTTGATTCTATACGTGATTTACTTTCAAAAAAGGTGTTTCCTAAACGTTCTGCGATATGAAACCAAGACAAAATTAGTCACTGATCAACTTGTCTCTAATCTGAGCAAACATATCAACAACGTCGGTCATTTATAAGATATATCCGTACGGACTGACTGGCAAATGAACATTTTTTTATACTATATTTAGTAAGTGTTTACTTATAAGTACACCCGTAATTTTTTTGAAATTGCGGTTGTCCATATGCGGCGGTGATCACTTCTTAACCTCTGCAGGTCACTCTCCAAATTGATTCGAATTTGTTTTTGTTTTCGATTCGAACTCACTTTTGATTCGATCTCGATTTGAGGTGAGCCGCTTGTTTAGCTTTTGTAAAAAAACTTTAATACGAGTATAAGACCACCTATTTTATTTATTTTGCACTGAGATGTACGATACAGATACAGTATGAGTATTGATATAAACGTATACATAAATAAATTAACTTTCCCCAATACCTATTCTATTGACTTTGTTTACTCTACCAACAGATGGCGCAAAGATAAAACGAGTAATGTGGCCATTAATGGTTTAGGAGTACATGTATATTTCTTTTATTAAAAGAAAACTTTTCTTACCTTTCTAGTTAAAGTTATTTTAATTAAAAATATATTATATTTACCATTACGACGTGAATCTGATGCATTGATTTTGCTGTCCGCCATCCAATCCATGCTACAGAACAAGTGATGATAGCCATCATAAGTAGTAATATTACCGGATACTCCACATTTATGCCTATGAAGTGCCGGTAAATAAACAGCCGATATAACAGAAATCCGCTAACGCCGAATAATGCTACTGCTGACATCTGTTGACAAGTACCGAAAACTTTGAATAAAATATAATGCGACCAATTGTTGTGTGTATCTTTCACGATTTCACTCAGTGCAACTTCTCTGTCACTTATAGGATAACCACGTAAGAGGAACAAAGATAGAGATAAAGTAAATAGAACCAATACTCATGTACCAAATATTGTCATTGCTCAAGAGTTCAATTTAGTTGCGCTCATTTTAGAATTAGAAATAAACTTGGCAACAAAAGAAAGATATTTATGAAATATATAAATAGTAACACATAAAAATGTAGTAATATAAATTCAATATAACAAATCGGAGTTGTTAGAGTAGAGTTGTTATGACAACAAAAACCGCTGATTAAGCTTAATGTGATACAAGTAAAAATTGTTTCCTAGTTTTTTTTTTTAATAAAATACTTACAGCAAATAGTACATTGAAGGTTAACACGAGATATTTCCAACAGTTTGAGGACAGAGCCATTTTTCGTATTCACATGTCAAGTTTAGTTTGGAACTCGTCTCAAAACAAAGGCAAGTCGTTCCACCTCAGGGAATGTTTGTGTATCGCTGCGTCCGCGTTACTCACTACTGTTGCAGCGACGCATTACAGAATTAAACAACCGGCATTTATCTATCCGATCATCACTAAATTTTTAAAAACTAACACTAATTTATTAAAAAAAGCGTCTCAATAACTAAAGTACGATAGCAATTCCATGTAAATGATTAATCTTGGACAGTGCAGTCACTTATCAGTTTATCATCGCGATAAACCATGCCGTAGAATCATGCAATCTAACCTCATTTTCTGCTTTGCTTCCCATATGAAGTTTACTTTCTGCGACAGTATATCAAGCAGTCGAGCGATTGTTTTAGATATTTATATAACTTTGACAAATCTATTTTAAACGTGCCTGTTACTCGTTTTTTGCTGCATTCATGTCATAAAGTACGTACATTTCAACTCAATAGTTTTCGGTTAACCACCTGTATATCTGCTTATTACATTATGCTGATACTTTAACGAAAGTATTAACTGTATTTTAAGAAATAGTTTTAATCCAAACTATGTAAAATGAATACAGCGCACAAAGTGCATCATTACTATACGATAGTGATTAGAGAATATTTTAACGTTAAATCAATTTTATGAAATTGTATTTAGGCTATGAATGACATCTATCACCGTATTTTGGAACTTAAACATTACTCTAATTAAGATTATTGAATTAATTCAAATCTAATAATCTTCTTTATGATCAGATTAACTTAATATTAAATCTACAGCAAAATTCTGTCGGTTTTGGTAATACAGGTTAAATTTATTTAATTATATTGCGGCATAATTTCTGCGGCACAGACTACAGTCTACTGAAAGGCGTATTGCGTAATAATTTGTCCTTTAGCCACACTGTAAATATAATTAGCCAACGATAAAGTTTAGTTAAGGCATTGAATACTTTACGATACTATTTTAGCTCGTAAAACTGATAACCGTTGAGGAAGAAAGGTTTTAGAGCGGCGACAACTTGTACCGCCAAGCGCAGTGTCTGGCGACCCCTCACTAGATGAGGCGAGGACCTGCGCGGTTTTGCAGGGAGTCGATGAATGCAGGTAGCAGATGTTCTGCAGTGGACTTGTGATGGCTGAAATGATAATAATGATTCTTTACGAGTTCCAGAAATAAAGGCTGCTGCAGCCTGTAGGAATTTGTGTATTGTTTTTGGGCTCGACGGTGTATCTGACCGTACATTAGGAAGACGAAGAACAAGGATTTTAATCTCAACGATGGATCTTGTTCTAGAAGATCCAACGTCGGTGTCACCTTAAACACAAACGTCGTCATCCTTAATTGGTGACGACATTTTAGAAGCGATATTAAATGGTGAACCATTTAATGCTTTCTTATATTTACGCACATATTACACATTTAATAAAAGTAGTTTTATTAAATGGTGATCCATTGCTAACATTGTCAGATATTGGGTCGAGAGTAAACGTAGCACAGCAAAACATTTCCTACTGTATTCATAGATTAAGATGTACACTTATTTATTGTTTGAAGCTGTGGAGTTACAGGAGTAACAGAAAAGGATGTAATCTGACATCGCGACCGAACATTTTAAAGACAACACGACTAAAAATGTACGAACTAGGATGGAAAGTCCTCGCTCATCCTCCTTACGCTTCAGATATCGCTCCGTCAGATTTTGATCTATTTTCGCCGATAATCGACAACTTAAAAGCAAAAATATTTCAAAATGATGGAGAGGTTTCAGCTGTAGTTCAACAATTTTTGGTGTCAGAAAACAAATCGTTCTACTGTAATGGCATTTAAAAATTAGTAGACAAATGGAAGTAAGTAGTAGAAAATAAGGAACAGTATCTTATTGACTAAAATATAAACTATTACATAAAGAACTAACGACTTTATTAACCAAAAATTGACAAAACTTTCCAGTAATAAACACCGACACTGCCCTTACACCGCATCTCTTTATAGATATAGTTCATATTGGGCTGCCCTGAATCTTATTGTACTATAATTTTGAAAGCATAAGCTTCTCTTTACGCTATTCTTTTAATTAAAAGTGACGACCGAGTGGCCTAGTGGTCAGAGTAACATGACTTTTACGCCAGCGGGTCCTGGGTTCGAATCGCAGCCGGAGCCAAGATTTTTGCTAAAACACAAATTGATTGTTTTCGGGTCTGGTTGTGTTGTGAATGTCCCCAATGATGTGTTTCTGACACTGTATCCTAGCCTACCTCCGATCTTAGTCGCATCAGCGTTACATCGGGTGCGGGTAGGTTGAGACGAGTGAGTGCCTCTGTGTTTGCACGTACACTTGTGGCACTACAATATCTCCTGCGCAGTTGATGGCTCTCGACAGTATTCGAAAGTTGTCGCCGAGGTCGAAATCGGCTAGGAGAACATCATCATCATCAATTTATTGTATTCAATTCTGATTACATAACGGCACCATAATTTTTACAAATCGTACTCTCATTATATTATGTCATATGGGTAAAAGTAAACACATAAGGAATGATTTCAAAATTTTATAAAATTATACTTCAGAAAGCAAAAAAAAAATATAGGCTTGAATAGTTTTTTCATTAAGTCATAAAATGTAACGTTGAAATATCAAGAAAAAGTAGTAACAAAATGTGTAAAATTGTTTGAGATTCATGATGTTTTAAGTGTAGTGAAATGTGAAAATAGTTTCACAACTCGTTACGATAGATATCGTATTTTTTTTTTTTGAAAAAGGGAGGACACAAGCAACCCGTTTTTTTGCGTATTGAGATAATTATTTAATAATCTTTGTGCCTTTCACAACGAACAATAGGTGGCCGTATTTAGGGGGATTATGGCAGCACACGCAACGCTGATTACGAATGCGGTGCATACTTAACTACTCCTGCCCGGTGGTGAAACCAGTGCCAAAGGTCAAACTGTATTACATAATATCCGGCTGCATTAGTTACCACAAATCGTAAGATACAGTATTAAATAATGTTAATGATCTCTGCAAAGCAACACCTGACTTAATTATAACAAACTTTCTGTTTCGTTAACTTTAGTGGTAGAGGAAAACATCGTCTGTGAAAGATTTAAATATTTCAAGGGCTTCTTAAATCTGCTTACCTTGAATGTAACTGGTGGTAGGATTCCTATGCAGTAATTAATCTAGGTAGGTACCACCGAAACGCCAGTTATTCTGCCGTGAAGCATTGCTGTGTTTCGGACTAAAGGGCACTGAGAGCTAGTGTAATCATTGGACAGATGAGACTTAAGAACTGATGTCTCATGCCACACAGAAATATTCTGGGTGACGCAGCATTTATTATGGGCAGACGTTGCACTTACCATCTCGTCACTTTCTCCTTTAAGAAAAAAACGAGTGGCGAGTTTTCCCGGCTCCTTAAACCTCGCAATTAAATAAGA
Organism: Luehdorfia chinensis; assembly: GCA_019845155.1. Classification (NCBI taxonomy): domain Eukaryota; kingdom Metazoa; phylum Arthropoda; class Insecta; order Lepidoptera; family Papilionidae; genus Luehdorfia; species Luehdorfia chinensis. The sequence continues at coordinate 2,887,164 of JAHVAK010000472.1, forward strand.
AAAAGATTATGCCACACAAAGGTATTTAGAGACTGTTAATATTTTATACATACATACATAGAGTCACGCCTCTTTCCCATAGGGTAGGCAGAGACCACATCTTTCCTTTTCCTTTTCCTGAAACACATCTTTAGCTTCCTCTACTTTCATTAGTGTTTTCATACAAGCTCGTCGGTTGCGGGTACTATAGACGTGGCCTTTCCTTAAAACGATTTGGATCTGATCGTAATACGTTCGCCTACGTCGACCCTTACCGGATTGCCCATTTACACTCGCCTCATAAATCTGTTTCGTCAATCTTCTTTCATCCATCCTCTCTATGTGTCCAAACCATCTAAGAATCCCTTTCTCTATATTTGTCACTACATCTTCTACCACACTGCAACGTTCTCTTATCACGTTGTTTCTCAGTTTGTCCATCAAAGTCACTCCAGCTATACTTCTCAAACTTTTCATTTCAACAGCATTAATCTTATTTTCATGATTCTTCTGCCAGACCCAACATTCACTACCGTACATAAGTGTGGGGACCAGTACTCCTCTATGTACAGCCAGTCGTGCCTTTTTAGATACATTCTGGCTGCACATAAAGTTATGAAGGACCCCATATAATTTATTTCCTGCCAACGCTCTTCGTTCAATATCACAGTCATACTTCCGTCTCTCGAAAATTTTGAACCCAAATATACAAGCTCTTTCACTTGTTCCACTCTTTCTCCTTCAATCAGAACTCTGCAATCCGACATACTTTCTTCTCTTTCAAAAACCATAACTTTCGTCTTATCTACATTCATTTTCATTCCTTTGCTTTGTAGAGCATCATTCAAAATATTAACCATCGCCTGCAACTCCTCCTCCGATGATGCTAATATAACCTGATCATCGGCGTATAGGAGGCATTTGACGGTCAGATCATTCATTCTTAATCCAAACACACTCTTTAAGATCTTTCAAGCAATTGTCTATAAATAGGTTAAACAGCCACGGTGAAGCCACACATCCCTGTCTAACACCTTTTTCGATATTAAACCAGTCTGTGTACGCCCCGTTTACCCTGACACAAGCACTGAAATCCTTTTACAGTGATTTCAGTGCTTGTATCAAGCTGCCGTTCATCCCATATATAGACAATGTCAACCACAGTTCATTTCTCACCACTCTGTCATAAGCCTTTTCCAAGTCTACAAAAGCGCAATAGACCTTTTGACTTTTAGCCAAGAATTTTTCAGCTATGCTTCGTAAGGAAAAGACCTGATTCATGCATATCATTCCTCTCCTAAATCCCGCTTGTACATCCCATATCTTCTCTTCGGTATCATTCATCACTCTCTTAATCAACATTTGCATACAGTTTGCCAACAATGCTGAGCAAGCTAATGCCTCGGTAGTTTTTGCAGTCTTGCTGCGACCCTTTTCCTTTGTAAAGTGGTACGATGACGGCCTTGCACCAGTCTCCTGATACGGTGCCGTTCCTCCAGCAAAGGTAAAAGGCGGTACAGCTGACTAGCTACCACGCCCTGTCCAGCTTTCAGCCTCTCTACTGTAATTCTATCATATCCTGCAGCCTTGCCCAATTTCATACTATTCAACGCTTCCACGATCTCTTCCATGCTTATATAACTTTCTTTGCAATCTTCATTCATGTCCCCGAATGAAGCCTGTACTTGCATAACTCCTTTCTCAAATAAGTTTTCAAAATATTCCTTCCATTTCTTTAGTATGCATTCCTTTCCTTTCGCAATACTTCCATCCCGGTTTCTGATTTTGTCCAATTGCGAGGTTGTATTTTTACCTCTGGTCGTTCTTATGGACTTCCAGAAGAACTTTAAGTTTCGTTGAAAGCCATCTGATTCATTCTTTTTCTTTCTCCTCTTCTTTTATATTTTTATAATTTATCTCAATTAGAAGTCATGATTGCGCGTGCCCATGGGAAAATCAATGAAAGAGGCAACGTATAAATAATTAGAAATTTTATAAAAATAATTTTCGCTAATGTTACTGTAAATAATAATCACAAAAACATAAGTTTTTTGCTACAACCTCAGGCAGGCCTTCAACGTTGACCACTTTCATCACTCTGTTTAACTCAGCTTCAATCTCTGGACTCAAAGGTCCCGCTTGTTTGGCAGTTCGAAGCAAGGCCCTTGCTTTGTCGGTGTCTCTTTTATACATTGCCAAAAGTGCTAAGAGCGCCCAACCATCAGACAATAAAGGCTCAGATTTAACAGCAACTGCAGCCCAACGTTCCGCTAATTGTTCTTCGCCCATTTTCGCATAAATTCTTCCAATTATCAAAGCTGAATAAGCTGATGGAGCAATTCTATGTGCACGCGCAGCCCTTTGTAAGGACGTCGTAGGATTGGTTTTCAAGCCTCCCAAAGCAGCTCGAAGAAGTAACGCAGGGCAAGGTTCTGCACCAGCGTGATCTGCTTCCAAGAAAGCAGATTCACAATAACTATCCCAGCCCCCCGCAAATGCTAAGCAAGTTGCGCGAATTTGAGACAATATAGCACAAGGTCCAACTAATTTAATTCCTTGTTCAGCCACTTCTAGCGCCTCATCCAAGTGACGTCGCAGAATAAGTGAAACTGTTTTTAAATAATAAGTTTCAAGCTTTGTATTTTGTTTATCAATTGAACTTGTACCACGTATAGCGCAATCTTCTTCGACACATTGAAGAATTGTTTCAGTAAATTTATAACACCGCAAACATAAAAATAAAGCGGCTGTGATTAAAAAAGGGTTTTTAGAATCAATGACACCAGGCACCCAAAAAGTCTCTTCCTCTCCACTAGCATCTATCCATCGCTTTAAATATTTTTTCCATTCTATCGGCAATTCACAAGATTTTCTCATTTTTTTTGCAGCTACGAACGCTGCATATATGTTTGCATCAAAATGATGTAACGCATGTAGCGCAGCCCAACCAATTGTGTTTGCAGTACCGTCAGAAGTGTCACCTTTTACAGCAATACGAAAAGCAGCGGCTGCTGTCTCGCTTGCTTTGGGTCCCCTTATCAAATTGCATACCTCCGTACGTCCATAATAAGAACCTATTTCTAGAATGAGCATTCAAAGCTTCCAATAAATAATTATATGCCGCTGTGTCATTTCTTTCTTCAAGACAACGCAAGACTTTTGATAAAAGCACACGAGGATGATTTGGACTGATTTTCAAATTAGTTTCAGTATGCTGATTTGATATTCTAGTATCGCCTGCGATTCGACATCTTGCAGCTGCTAAGCCTGGCGAAAGACGAGCTTTTGGAACTTGAGGAGCAAACGAAGACGTTACCGCGCGTCGAGCGGCTGAATGCTGATTTGTTATCGCATCTTGATTCTCAATTTGAGAACAATCCGTTAGTGGAAATTGCTTCAGCATGGATCTCATACGCATTAATAAGCGATTAGCTGCTGTGCGCTTTATGCTTTTGTTCATCGGCACTACACTCTTGTTTGCTAAATTACTTAATTCTTTATGGACTAACAAAGCACCGCCCTCTTCGCAAATACGCCTTTTATCTAAAGGAGTTTCTTCCGGGGGAGCATTTAGCTTTAATTCATCATTAGTAACTTTAATTCCCACAGGAGAAGATAATCCAATCAAGTCAAAAAGTGTTGTTATTTTAGCCTTCGGAATAAGTGGGTCTACTAAATCGAATCTAATAACTACGTATGCATTTCGTCCATGCTCGTCAACCACAACTTCATTTTCACAGGTGCTTACTCGTGCGCTACATGGTGGTAAATCTAGAACAGTGCCAACACAACACTCGGGTAAATTCTCGTTATTATAATACAGAAGCTTTGCACAAATGGTTACAGCCGGATTGACCTGGTTGGAGTAAAACGCCCGCGTCGACAAATGCCATAAATCGTACTCGTACTTCTATTTTTCCAATCTTTGGTATTCCAGCTAATTCAAGAAAAAAAACTGAATTTAATCGTCTTTGTAAAAGTATAGGATCCACCAGAGCTCGCCTCATAGCATTCCAGTAAATGGAATTACTACCATTAGACTTTTCAATTGATAGATCATGAGTAACAAACATATCATCGTTGGGAACATCGAATTTGGTATTAGCTGCTTGACCAGCGATACTGGCCGTTCCCCAAACCATTTTTGTTGCAGATGACGTGCTTAGTGATATTCCAAAACCCATAGCCACGGGATCGTGAATACTATTCAACTCTACGCCACTGATAAAAACTGTACCTTCTTTTACATTTGGAAGGCAATGGGCTGAAATCATAGTTAGCATTAAGGGAATTTTATTGGTATCTGAGCTTCCGCTTGAACGAGCGTGAACTTCAACAAAACAATCACTTAAAAATCCTGACGTTATAAACGTAAGCGGTACCGTTACATTGACTTCTTCTTCCCCTAAAACTAATGGATATAAGTCTACATTCCCTCCAGCTCGATTATCAATATTCACCAGGGGATCTGAATCCTTTACGGCTTTTCCACTATGTGTACGAAGTATAAATATGAGAGGTCTATCCGCAACCATCGCTTGATGAGATTCTTCTTTTAAGTTCAGAGGCAAAGAAATGTCATCAATGATAAGTCCATTTTGCCACTTTTCCTCTAATAAAACTTGATTGTTGAATACTACTAGAAAAATCCAATCACCAGACCCTTTTATGGTTAAAGACAAGTCGACGGTACGTGAGCACTTATTGTCGTTATCAAATTCTTCAAAGTCGCTTGACTTAGCAATGATATGCGTTTTACTATTTTTCCTTTCTGTTTTATGCGACATAATTATATTTTAATATCTGTATTTACGACTACAACTATTCGTAATTATAGTCTTTAAATAATTTTAGTTACCAATTTGTAACAACTTTATAATTAGTAATGTATACTTTTTATCCGTTATATTTCAATTACTGTCACAAATTGTGTAAAAAAGGAAGTAGCTAGTATGTTTTAGTGGCAGTAGAATAGTAAAACAGTGGGTATATTCTCTTTGGTGACACTTATATCGAAAACAAACTAGACTATAATTTTTTATAAATATTGTGTTGGTGAACAAAATATAAAGGCCTTCCTTTTTATTTGGTTCACAAATAAAAGTTATATACACTAATATTTATACTAAATTCTATATGCTAAATATGATTTATTATATATGCATGCTTAGTGATTTGTTTTTTACCAAAATAACCACCACACATGAGAGTCATGTATAGGAGAGTCATATTTATTTTCATGGCCTAAAGATAAAATATAAAAATACTCTACTTTGACAACTAAAAGTGAATAAATGATTACAGATATGTTAATAAATTGGTGATTATTTTGGTAAAAACACTAAACCTGTCGTAGTGAATATCTGATACATTATTGTAGATATTTGAAAACGAAATCGGAGCATTTACTAATTAAATTATAGTTTAGTTCTACCAAGAGTTGGTGAAAGGCAAGTCATACATTTTCTAAGATATTTATGGAGATCATAAAATTTATGTATTAGGAGAGGGCAATGTAGATTAATAAAAAGTATCAATTCCAAAATGTGAGTTCGTATAATCTAAAATGATTATATAATTATATAACAGTATAATTTTAAATTTTTTTAATCTGTCAGTCAGTCTGTGAACGGTGCAACCGTAAATTCTTGCTAGCGTTCGTATTACAACGCAGGTACCGCTGTAATTATAATAGTTCGCCAATTGCATTTGATAAGTTACATTACGTTTTAATATTAACGCCGACGGTTATAAACTCGCCAACATTTAACATAGCATTAAATATTTATCATAGTTTACTTATATTTTGTAGTAATTTTTATAATGTTTATGATATAAATTCGATATAATTTTTAAGCATCCATACAGTATAAAACATAATTTGTTCCTTCGTGCCGAATCTATTCGGAGGAGAAAATGATGGACACACTTTTTGCTCTTTCCTGTTGCCAACTTTTGATTTTTTTTTAATATTTTAACGTTTTAACAAAAAAAGTTGCACTATACTAATATTTTTCTTGTACCGTGGATATGTTTTACAGAAATAAATTGTATACCGACAAACACCCAGACTAGGAACTACTATTTATAGAGCGTAAAGAAGTTTACCTCATATGGGAATCGAAAAAAAAGATCAATCAGTTAGACATTGCGAAAATCGAGGTAAAATTGCTTGCCTTAATCCTTATGAATCTTAAAGGTTTCCTAGTTCAGCTGCGGATCTCGACGTTGTAGCTTTTTATCTCGCAACATTGAACATGACTCTCTGTATCTCAATCAGTGACTTTCACATACTACTGTTTGTATTATGACATACTAAAATCAAACTTTGATCTTCTTCGTATGTTCTGCACTTGCATAAAACATAAAAACTCAAAATATACACAGAAATTCCAAAAGTAAATAAAAACACCAACGCCACTTTTTGTTACCCCTTCACGAGCACTTGCTGAATAATAAATTATCAATAATAAAGTTAAACATCAAAACTCAAAGTATACACAGAAATTCCAAATATCAATAAAAACACCAACGCCACTTTTCGTTTTGGCGCCAAAAGTCCTCTTAGTAGTCTGTGGCATAAGTTTTAAAGTCATTGTCGACGATTGACAGTGACATTAACGTTTTATTTTACACATACTTATTATTATTTTTCAAAATTCTTTTATTTTTTTTGGAAAGTATTATAAAAATAAATATGTATTAAAATGTATTCTCTGTTACACGGATTTTACAAGTATATCATACAAAAAGACGAATACTGTGTGTTAATATTAGGGCTCGATAATGCTGGTAAAACGGTATCTAATTGAAACGATATTTTGTGATATTTCTACAAGCTCTTAAATAAATAATAACTATTGTTTTTATTAAGAAATAAACTTTTATTGTCATGTTCTACATTTCTTTTCAGACTTATTTGGAGGCAACTAAAACGAAATATACTAAAAAGTATAAAGCGATGAACCCCAATAGGATAACAACGACAGTAGGATTAAATATAGGTAAAATAGATGTAGATGGTGTAAGATTAAATTTTTGGGACCTCGGTGGACAGCAAGAGCTACAATCCCTGTGGGATAAAGTATGTAAATTCAATGGCTGCAATAAACATCTACCTATTTACTTACATGCAACACTACAATAACCTGTATCATAAAATTTCAGTACTATGCTGAATGCCACGCAGTAATTTACATTGTAGACTCTTCGGATAGAGAAAGAGTTTCAGAATCAAAGGAAACTTTTGGTAAGTTATATAACTGAAGCGCTTGACATTATTATGACCATATGGTATGGGTAACATACTAAGGTATTTTACTTTTTGATACTTCTTTGATGATGATGATGATGACCCTTACTTTTTGATAGTTTTAACAAAAATATGTAGGTAAACATGTTATTTAATTGTATCATAAAATATCTTAGTTAAAAAAATCTTGTTTATTCAGAACATACAGGTTCTACCATATTATCCTGGTGTTTTATTGTAGACCCACCGTCTACAATCATAATGCCTGGAATTTTAATTTTCAAAATAGTTACCACGGGGAAAAACTAGAAAACGTCAATGCATACAAAAAATAAATATATATCAGGTAGGTACCAACCTACCTAGACAGTTTCCAGGGGTGGTCCCTAGGGCCAGGTATTTTTTTATGAAGCAGTAGTGTGTAAACATTACTGTGTTTTAGGATGTAGAGTGGACGACTTGGGACTAATCATATTAAATCACACCTAAAAACTAATAATTTATTTCATAAATGTTGGCTGTAGCTAAGATCTATCATTGTCGAAGCCAAGACCCTGTCTCAGTAGTCAGGTACTCTGACCACTAGACCATCAGGTCAAGCATAACACTTAAGCCCTTCTTATATGATGCTACTCAGCTTAGTCTTAGTAATTATAGTAACAAAGTATTTAGTGATGAAGATTCATAGACGAAATTTAGTTGAAAAACAACGAATGCTGTGTCAAAGCACAGTTTCCAGTATACAGTAGAAATCAGTACAAGAATAACAGGTCGCGAGTGATTAGTTACTAATGCGTTACAACCAGTTTGTGATTGGTTGCATTGTGTACAAACTGCCATTGAAATATACATAATGTTTAGAATATATAATATACTAGTTCTGTGACATTTTAGATACTCATTAATGATTAGAGTTTGAAACTAGCATATTTTGAGTAGCATCATGTAAGAAGGGGCTAACTCATAAATTTGATAAATATTTATTTTCAGACAAGATGATAGCTTCGGAACATTTATCAGGGGTCCCGCTTTTGGTGCTAGCAAACAAACAAGACATTCCAGACTGTATGGGTGTACACACAGTTAAACCGATATTCAATCAGAATGCACATTTAATTGGTGCAAGGGACATTATGCTCATGGCGACATCTGCTTTAACTGGGTAATTAGTTTATTGCTAAGTTGCACAATTTTTGCCATGTTATTGAAGAATTTTAATAGTTTTAATTATCCTAATTTTTGTAATGAGTAATTAGGAAATACTAGTTTATAAATAATTCATACAATTTCGTTAATATCACTTAGAAATGTACATTTACATGATATCTCACAAATTCTTGTTATGATTATTATTACTTATCTATTTCATTAATTGGACATTGTGTTGCTGTTTAAAACAATTTTATTTTATTTTGAGGCATCTCCCTGATCCAGTGGCTGAGTATTAGCCCATCCACCCTTTGAAATGAAATGAAAATATTTATTAAAAAAAAAAATTATATTAACGTAAGAAATATAAATTTTGTTTGTAAACGTCATTATTTTTACAATTTACAACCGTTTCGTAATGAGGTTATTCTGAACGAAGAAGAAACAGGTAAAAGAAACTCCGTAGGTATCCTAATTTTTGATTTTTTTTCTTAGGCAAAAGTACATTGATACAAATAAATAAAATTGAAGTGTCTGTTTGTTTACAAAACAGCTTTCTATTCAATGCTTATGAAAGTATATACGGTACTTATACGAAAAAATCAATTCTAAATTTGTCTATCTGTCTGTCTGTCCGTGAGTTTGTTCCGGTTATTCTCCGAAACGACTGGACCGATTTTGACGGGACTTTCACTGACAGACAGCTGATATTATAGCGGGTAACTTGGCTACTTTAAATTTAGAAAAATTGTTAGGTTTTCGCGCAAAAATTTTAAAACCTCAAAATCCGGTTCAAATACGAAAGTATATCATCGATCAGGGTCGGCTTTTTTACGCGGGTTAGGCATAGCTAGTTATAGAAAAAGTTACAAAGAATAGTGTCATAAAAAACCAAAGCACGCTCCATGACAAAATGTTAGACAAGATTCAATAATAAATGTATAAACGCATTGCAAACCCCTCAGTGACTAGGATTATGAAATCATCTGCACATATCTCATACTGTGTAAATATTATTCCTGACTGCCAGAGCCTGAGAGAGTTTAAACACCAAATACTTTTTATTTTTTGATATTAAACCTAAGGCAATGGGCCTTCAATTATCGTTCTCAAATAGATAGGAGCTTTCTAAGAGCACTGATTGTTAAGGTCACTAGTGTTCCATAAATGTAACTTATGTTATTGGCAATTCTGTTCGCTCGGACACCCCTGCCTACCACATCTCCTCACGAGGCAACATTTGTGTAGCTTCGTCTACAAAAAAACCATAAGACTGTGAGCCGCGTAGTATTGGACAATGTGCTTTCTTTAGATAATAGATAAAGATAAAACAATCTCTGTAATTAAAAAACCCGACTGGAAGCTGAACTGAGAATTATGAACCAACTGTCTATCGAGCATACTGTTTAAAAGCATATATGGGCCTATAGTTAATTATTTCCGAAGCATTGATTCGATTCTCATGCCTGTATGATACAGAAGTTGAAAAACATGGCTAGTGTTCTTGGCTACCTGCATGTTGTAAATGTTCAATACAAAGGAAATCGTATTCAGACGATTTGCCGCGATTCATGTTTTTTAATCGTGATTGGTTCCAGTGCCCGGTAGTGACTACTGTGATGGTTCCAAAGGAAACTTGATTTCTCACATACAAATGTAAACAAGACTCACTCTAAGCTTACCTCTTGCACATTCTCGTTCCATCTTAGTACATATTTACAATTACCTCCATAACTCAAACATGTGGCTTCTTCTAATATGTCATCAAAGGCCTCCACATTTTCATTTTTAATCCTCATTAACACATAGTCTAAAACTTAAAAAAGTAAAGTAACTGCCCACTGCAGAGCCCCATTTTTGAGCGGATGTTGGAGCATACACGAATCCTCGACGCTGTTCCCGTGAGGGTTTGCGATGGTAGGATTCCTATGCAGGAATCCGTCTAGGTAGGTACCACCCCAGGGCCAGTTATTCTGCCGAGAAGCAGTAATGTGTAAACTTTACTGTTTCGTTCTGAAGAGCACAGAGCTAGCGTAATCACTGGGAATAGGAGACTTAAGAACTGATGTTTCAAGGTGACGGGCGCAGTATGGTGCCACACACAAAAAAACTTCGGACATGCTGGTTTCTTCACAAGACAATAGTTCAAAAGCCGTACGCTCGCCTTAAGTTTTGTAATACCCGAGTGGCCTGATTTCGGCAACTTTATTTGCTATTTTAAGTGAAAATTTACCATTTGCTCGGAGGTAAAGGATTTACTATATGTAAATTTATTACTAAATACTATAAATTCGCCGTGAGAGTACTTCACAAAATATCTTGTTACAAAAACTATTATTCAATCGTATTTATTCAATCGTATTTATTCATTCTTTTTTGCTCCTAACAGTGGCATTTTATTATATAGCATAAATATATACAAGAAATATTTTTAATGCCTACTCACGAGTCACCACGCTGCCGGCCCAAGTCTACTATTTTTTTATTGGAGAAAGGTACGAGACGATCAAAACGTTCACCTGATGGTAAGTGCATTGTCCGCTCATAGCAAATGCTGTGTCACTCAAAAATGTTCTGTATGGCACCTAACTGCGCCCGTCCTCCTGAGGCGTCAGTTCTCAAGTCTCATAAGCCCAGTGATTACACTAGCTTTCATTGCCCTTCAGACCGAAACAGCAATTTTTGCACACTACTGCTTCACGGCAGCATTACTGACCCTGCGGTGGTACCTACCTAGACGGACTATACGAGTTACTCTACAAATGTTATTACAAAATAGTTAGTTATATATTTTTTTTTTCTTTTTAAAAATAAATTAAATACATTTATAATAATTTATGTAACAATTTTTTTTATTTTATTATTATAATATATAATTTATTATTATACATTTTACTACTATTGTCATATTTATAAATCATCTTTGACATTTGTTACAGAGATGGTGTTGATGAGGGTATCAGATGGCTAGTTGATTGCATAAAAAGAAACAGCGTCGACAGACCTCCACGGAACCACGACGATAACTTATAAACCGATAACGACACCTGCATTTAATATTACGTTCGCACGTATATACAATGAATAATAATGAGTTTTCCTATTAAGATAATGTGACTTGGCCCATTGTTTTGTACATACTGTATTGACATTTGAAAATAAAACATTAATAGAATCGTGTCTGTATTGCTATCCTTTTTCAGTGATAAATTGTATTTTGATAAGAGATATGTAATTACTGGATATTTGAGGAGTACCTGCACCTGATAAAACACTTCTGATAACAGTACAGTTTGCACTGTATGTGTATCGTGAACTACTGTGTCGTACGGAAATGTTTTAGTGATATTTTATTTGCGTGTTTTTAAAAAAAATGGCTTATCCTATGTATGAAGTTGATTGGAGTGTTTTACCCCCAGAGCAAAATAGAAGGTGAGATAAATTTAATCAAATAATTTAATGCGAAATAGACGAGAAAAACTTTTCAGAAATATAACAGTCGACATGTTTATATTTCTCTGCTTTTAAATTTCTGATATTAATAAACCATAAATTAGGACTCATTTTACGAGATTTCCACGTAAGGGCCGTTCAAACAATTAACTAGTAGCAAAATACAGTTGTCAAGTTCATAACACATACTTTTTTCACATATTTTATATTTCAACTTCTTGTTAAAAATGTTCGTAAATAAATTTGATTATTAATATTTAATTTTAAGTGTTTTATTTTGGAATTTGTTAATGAGTTTAAACTGTTAATTTTACTAAAAAACTTCAACATCAAATGCGAGCGTGTGAGCGAGCTGGATGCGAGTCATGTCATGTCGGTCGGCCATGTTGAATTTCTTGCAACGCAGGAAATGTCAGCTGGCGTTTCCCGTAGTAATTCTATGTAAAGTCTGTGATAAAAGGTTTACCGGTAGATTTTCTGTGATATATGAGCAAATACAACAGTCCATAAATGTTTGGACCGAGTTGAGTTTAATGTGAAAATATGACATTATATATTAGAGGTGGCATGCGATTTCTCTTACAATTTCGTGGTCTGTTACGAGAATGAAATTTCTGAAAGTCTAATCGCACTGTAATGAAAATATCCTTATTTCTTTTATGTTTTAAGTGTTTGTTCGTTGTAACATAATTGACAAGTGTTTGGCTACATAGAGTTTCTGTACCCTTCTATGTCAGTGAACCAGGACGGGAACAATCTACCCAGTTTGTGATCTTGGAGGAAGATCTTTTTCATACATAAATAGGCTCTTTACGAGAACAACATGAACGGCTCTGAATCCGGGTAATTCTTCAACTTTTATCTTAGTTTTAGATTACTTAGCGTATTACAAATTTCTGAATACTTGAAATATGTTAGTCAGAAAAATGATAATTTCATAATGAAATAGGTTAATTTGATTAACTGTTTCATTGTATAATATAATAGTGTCGTTAGAGTTACATTGCTGCTAAACTCGGACTCCATATTATTTCTAACTTTCGTAATTATTCAACAAGTTTAATAGCAAATGAAATATTTTTTGTTTGCAGTTTTTGAATTTCAAACAATATTCCATGATCTTACAATTCAGTATCCTGCGAAATATTGTTCCTATTTATTTTGTCAAATATGTGCTTGAAAACCTGTAAGGTAGTAGTGTAGTTCATCTAGTAAACAGTAAACATATTGAGACCAATGAACAATAGTTAGTTCACTGCTACAGGCCTCTCATGTTAAGAATTTTAGTTGTTATTGACATGGTCGGTAGACAGATTGTGGGACCAGATACCTCACACCTAGTTTTGCATTTAAAGTTTTGAAATTTTATAGTCTTATGTAAATTAAAAACGAAGGTATTTTATAAAAAATATAGTAATTACGCTTTTGGAGTCTTAAGTTTGCAGTCCCTAGTGGTCAGACAAAACTCCAACAATAATCAACCAAAAATAAGTAGCAATTTTCTATTAAAAAAATGAAACAAGTTAAGCTGTTTATTTGCTTCAATTTGATATGTATAGAAGAATCTAAATTACATTCAATAGCATTATGCCACTAAATATTATTTATTATTAATAAAATATTTGTGTCAGGGAAAGGAATTGACAAATTTATTGAAGTATTTAAATATATTATCCTATAGCGATGATAGTCTTGGTACTGAATGTCAAAACCTACTATTACTTATATTATAGACAATATATAGGGCCATGCAACATTTCTCACACCTTTGAAAAAGTGTATTTGTCTGCTATATTTGAGAAGTGTATTCTGTCATCTGTTAGGAGTTTAAAAGTTGTTATTGCCCGCAAATTGATATGGAGTGATCATTGAAAAGAGCAAATTTTGCAACATACTGCATATTCTGAAAACAAAAGGGAGGCAATTAAACCAATTATTCAGGAGGCATTCCTGATGATAATACCTATTTTCTTTTATTTAAAAAATATATTACCTACAACTAAGATTTATCCAGTATTGGAGCCTTTTACAGACATAAATTTCACAACAACCTGGCTTCAGGCCTGAAAACCAACAAAAGGCGATCCTTTAATAACTTGAGATTTTTTAGGCCTATTTTATATCTTATATCATAAATGTTTCCATTCCCCAGCAAAAATCAAAAGAGCTTAGCTTGATTTAAATAATAATAATAATAATAAAGCTACAAACTAGTTGCAATACTCTCCTTATGATGACATCATACAAAACAGCACATCTTCATGGAACATCTAAATAAATAAAAAACAGGTTGCAATTGAGTGCTACAAACTTTTGTAGGCAATCTATGGGGGAGATGATGATACAAAATCAATTTTACAATATGCAATGATGATAATAAGCAATGGAACATGTGAGATATTTCTCGAATCTTCTCATATGGCGACATAGATATCGCTACAATGATTATAATTTTTAAATTCGATTACTATTTCTTGAGATTAGCACCTTCAAATATACGAACTACGTTTTTATTATATTAATAACATTATTCCTAATCCCATAAGTAAATAAATATAGTGACATTATTCTATTGTTCCCACTTTCTAACAAAGCCTTGATATTCACTAGACTATTTAACAAAAAGGTCATGTATACAAGCACAATACAAAGCATATGGAGCACTAGTCAGGTTAAACTAAGACTAGATTGTAGATTGCAATGGGCCGGTTTCCGCTAATCCAAGTATATGTATACTAGGATTTGCTTCTTTGCATATTTTGCATGAAAAAGTAATACTAAGTTGAACTAGTAATTGCTTGGTGTGAGAAAGTGGATTAGCGATGTCCAATTGTAACATTGCACTATGGCGAGCATATCGTTCACCTGATATTAAGTGCAATGTCTAGCCATAACAAATGCTGTGTCACTTAGAACATTTCTGTGTGGTACCACACTGTGCTTTTCACCCTGAGACTAAGACTAATTCTTATATGCCCAGTAATCATACAAGCTCTCAGTACCTTTTAGACCGAAACACAGTAATGTATGCACACTAATGTTTCATGGCAGAATAACTGACCATGTGGTGGTACCAGTCAAACATGTGTTGGATGAATGAGATGAATGACTCAAGAATAAGAGGTCTGACAATCAAGCACTTTAATTATTATACATTTTTTAATACTATTTTATGATATCCACGGGGCTAAGAGATGTTCTTAGTTTGCACTACTCTCCGTGAGCCACTACACGGTGATATTTTCACAAATGTGTATGTTTAGCCATTTTTAGGATGTGGCTACACTAACATTTGCTTTCTAATAGTTGGAACTGGTTCACAGAATAGTTTAATCTATTCAAATGTGTACTACATTAAACTTTTCTTTACTTTTGTGTATTCACAAATTGAAGCCAAAATTTGAGACATACTTATTTATACAATTCTATGATATAGATATATATATTATTCTATCTTAAGTTAAATTAAGCACAAAAAGAATATATTCAAGAACTGCATGGCAAAGTGCTCAGAGTACCTGACTTCTATGCCAGTGGGTCTTGGGTTTGAATCCCAGCCGGAACCAACATTTGTGCAAAAACAAATTGTTGGACTTCGGGTCTGGTTATGTTATACATGTAAAATTTATGTCTGTAAAATACAGCCACCTAATAAGTGAAAACCTAGTGTGGGGCACCGTTTAAAATAATAATAATAGGAAGTTAAGTTTGACACATTTCTGTTTATAATTTTGTTGCAGGTTTAACCCGGCATTTAATATTGCTACCATAAAACAAGTGGTAAATGAGGCAATTGAGAGAGGTGAGCATTTTAAAATATCGTATGTGCAATATCTAAGATAACTATGTAGTCAGGTAAAGTCCATATACGGATTTATTAAAATATTTGGTAAAAATTTCCAGTGCGGACTCTCCAAAGAGACTATGCTGTAATTTTAAATGATTATTATATAGTATGGGTTTGGAATTGCTATTATGGGGATTTGGAAAATTCATATTTAAGTAGTGTACTTTTTTTTTGTAGCTAACAAAGTAATTAGAATTTTTATTGATCTTGCTTGAAACTAATCATTAATTTTCCTGCAGCATTTTACACTATCACATTTTGCTTTTAGTTTTTTTAACCTTGAATTTGTTATATTGAAACTATGAAAATACGTCTAAGGCCATTTTTATCACATTTAAGTCCGCCCTAAGCCTGTAGGCACAGGGGCCTTATTTTTCGATGTCGCAAAGGCATTTGACAAAGTCTGGCACGACGGCTTGTATTACAAGTTGTATCACACTAATGTGCCAGACAAACTCGTGAACATCATACGAGCCTTCTTGTCTAACCGCCTATTTCGCTTCCGAGTAGAGGGAACGCGCTCCTCAAGCCGCCCTCTCCGAGCGGGGGTCCCTCAGGGCTCCTGCCTCTCCCCACTCCTTTTCTCGCTATACACTAGCGATATTCCTAAAGACCCGAAAGTCAATCTTGCGCTTTTCGCAGATGACACGGCCTTGTACTATTCCGACAAGCACAAGGGCCGCATAACGATTCAACTCCAAGCCGCAGCCGATCGCCTAGGCGAATGGTTCCGGAAATGGAGAATAGAGGTAAACCCCGAGAAAAGTGTAGCGATATACTTCTCGAGGGGCACACCAAAGCCCGCTAGACGATGTCACCCAATCGGCAACAATCAGCTAGGCACGATCACCCTGTTCGGACGCCCTATTCCCTGGGAAAAGAGCGTCAAATACCTCGGGGTCACTTTAGACGCAGCGATGTCGTTCGCTGCACACATTAAAAACATACGCAATAGAGCGGCTTTTATCTCAAGCCGTCTATACCCATTAACTTGCTCCTCAAGCAAAATGTGCTTAAGACACAAACTACGCCTCTATAAGACTTGCATAAGACCCGTAATGGACTATGCTTGCGTCGCTTTCGCTCACGCGACGGGCAATCAATTAAAGAAGTTACAGAGCGTTCAAAATCGATTCTTGCGAACTGCCACCGGAGCCGGTTGGTATCAACGCAATGTAGATCTTCACAGCGACTGTGAAATGCCTTTAATCTCTGAACACTTCAGAGAATTATCACGGCGGTTTTTCGAAAACGCCGCGGTTCATTCAAACCCGCTGGTGGTTAAAGCAGCAAATTACCGACCAAACAGAAACGCGACCGAACGCAAACGTCGCCCGCGAAACGTGCTAGACGACACGGACGTCTCAGCTCTTCCTGACCACGATACTGTCAGTCACGATCCAGGCCACACTGTACACACAGTCAATAGCTTTAATATAACACGCACCACGACGCGCGACCGCCGTAGAGAGCGGCGCGCAATAGTCAATAATCACACCGCGTACACAAGATTCACCCGTGTTCCAGGGCGGTTCTCACCGCCCAAAGTTACCGACACACAAGTCGACAGTCCGAATGGACGCGCGCAACCTCCTTCGGACGGTCAGTAGACGACTTAAAATGTTTAAGATTTTCGAAACCGCGAAAGCACGCAGCGAACGCGACACAGTCCGAACTTCGAGGGTTTTGTAGGAGTTTTTATTTATTTATTTATTTATGTTTGGGTCAAACCAAACCTGGCACACGGGCCCCTGGCCCGCGAGCACAGTATCCGATGAAGCTGTAAAAGCCGAGAAGGCTAACAGTAATTACATCACCGAAAATATATATCACATTTAAGTTTCGCTTACCAAAGAAGCCAATCAGTAGGTATTTTCACATCTGTGAATAGGTACTATATAGCAATAATAGACAGCTTTATCAAGAAAAGTCAGAGGTATATAATTGTACTCGCATTCATTGCGCCGTGTGGTGGCAGCTTAAGAGAATCTACCACCGCATCTCATCCCGTGGGTGTCGTAAAAGATGACAGACGGGAGACAGAAAACAAGGAAATGGTCAGGAGCATCTTCCTGGAACATATGAATAAATAAGCTGCGGTTGCCAACCCGCATGCCAAGCGTGGCAACTACGGCAATATCCTTCCAAAATGAGAGCCACAAACTTACGTGTTTTATGGCAATCCATGGGGGGAGGCCTATGTTCAGTAGTGGAGAAGTGATATGCTGAAACTATGACGATGTTTTTTTTGTGAAATTATGATTTTCATTATGATCAGATCACCAGAACCGGCTCCATGTGTTGGTAAAAATTTTCAAAATAGTAAATTTGATACGATTTATCTGCATAGACTTACTTACTAAAGAGTTTAAAAGAATCCTAAGAAGGAAGGAGAATGTTTTTTTTTAATTTAGGTTACCAAACAATGCAAAACACCGTTTAGTATACTCAAAAAAATATCTTTAAAAAATCACTTTAATTATTACGCATTCAAAACCGACGTCGCTCACTCTCCATGAATATGTGCTCATCCCGTAAACTGTATTTTGGCGCTTGATAGTGGAACCTGGTTAAGTGGGATCCGAAGTGACCAAAATTTTTCTTCTAACTTACAGAGGCTTTTCATTTGCCCAGTCTCTTAAATAAGCAGGTTAACATGACAGCTGTCTTATTTATCCTGACATTTAATTTATCAGCGGCTGTTAAAGATCTACACTTTTCGGCATTTTATGCACTTCTATTCACTCGTGAATCGTACAAACTCTTATATAGTACCTGACAAACAAAGCAAGTACGGAAAGGATTAGACTATGTAAACCTGATAAAAGTCTAGTCTCAACTAAAAAAAAATCAACAAAACAAAATATCTATGAAATCAAGTCTCACTTACAACAGTTTGAAAATTCCCAATAACAGAGGTATTTCAGTGTCGGGACCTCTATAACTATCAATAACAGAGATTTCTCACATATCCAGGGCCCACTTAAATAGGTTTCAATTTTAACCAGATTTTCCTTCTGAATGACTGAAACCTTTCACGCTTTCTCCTAATTAACCTGTTAACGTATGCACTGATCAATGCTTTCTGTGTGTGTGTCGTCCTTAACAGTCGCGCCGGTTTCAGTGCGGATGCCCACGCCGACTCGGCTGCGCGACTTGATCCGCCAGATCCGCGCCGCCAGGACAGCAGCAGAGGAGAGGAGTGTCGTGAACAAGGAGTGCGCGTATATACGTTCCACTTTCAGAGAGGAGGACAGTGTTTGGAGGTAGGATGCCATTTTTTATAAACAAATCTAATAGGTGTGTTAAAAAACTGACGTTCGATAAGTATTATGTAAGTAATCACATTGAAAAAAAAAAAATGACATTAGAATCTCGCGTTGAGTTATCCGAATCTCAAATAAGGTATATAAGTGATCATGGCA
Source organism: Luehdorfia chinensis (assembly GCA_019845155.1). NCBI lineage: Eukaryota > Metazoa > Arthropoda > Insecta > Lepidoptera > Papilionidae > Luehdorfia > Luehdorfia chinensis. The sequence goes on from JAHVAK010000472.1 coordinate 2,906,269, forward strand.
ATAGATTGTAGGTGTCAGACACGTCAAAAGAACCTCGGAGTCTCGTCTAAAGAAGCGTCGGCAACAAAATGACACGTACATCTATGCTTTATCTACTTTTAAAAGGCAAAGATCTACGCACTACACATATGACAAGATGTCAAGCAGAAGTAGGTACGTTATCGTCATGTAATTAATAAGTATGTTGGATTTGTCGACGCTGTAGTTTTAAAACGGTTTGTAACGTAACGGTTAAGGAAAAGTGTGTGCGCTCTAAGATTTCGTTACACACGAACACGTTAAAATTTACGCCCTTGCTAATGATTTCTCTCTTTCTGCCATCAGTAATTTGACATTCGAAAGAAAGAGACATCATTGTGTAACTATGCAACCGCTGTACAACATTTATTAGTAAAGGGGTTTATGTTTGAAACTCGTGGTACTAAATTAATACTACCGAAAAACTATAGCGTGAAATGGACTGCCAAGTGCTAAACGAAAGCTAAAAAATTAACAAACACTTGTGTAAAGTATTTCTGTTAGTTTATATTTGAAAAGGATCTTTGATATTTCAAATATACTCTAATAACATTTATACACGAAACCTTAGTGATTATAATTTTAAGTAGTTGTATAAGTATTTACATAAACATAGGTACGCTAGGCTTCGCGAGTGTTCTAATTTAAAAGGTCCCAGTGGAACTCCATGTCGTAGATTCGTGCTCAAGGGTAGCTACCCGTCAGATCGGTTTGTCTTATCTGGGGAGGACGTGTCCTTCAACTGGAACTTTTAGATCATATGTACCTACCATGAAACTTAATTACCAATTTCTTAAGATTCGCATGTCATGGATGTCGCTACGCCATAAACCATTTCATATGACAAATAATTATTTCATATTACAAAAAGTTATAAAGACATACAATCGAAATCCCCACATTGCCTATGTCCATCGTTAGACTTGTCGTTGATAGGTGGTTGGTATACTGGTGATAGGATTGCTATGCAAGACTCCGTTATGTACAACCGCAGTGCCATTTATTCTAATGTATAGGAGTGTGTAAAAAAGTAAAGTGCAGTTCGATGTCCTTTATGACTCAACTATTGTTATTGTTACACGTTGCACTTACCTTCAGGTGAACAATTAGATCGTCTCATCACGTTCTTCCATAAAAAAATACAGTCTAAGGCAGTGATTTCCAAACTATTGTGGGCAAGGGACCCCTTTTCCAAAATGAACTGACCCCCATAGCTAAATAATCTAGCACGAACATGTCCACGCTTATTGACTTGCCGAGTTTTTCATATTTTACGAACTTGGGCACGCTTGTTGACTTGTTGAGTTGTCAAAAAGTACAACAATGTTACTTCCTACAACAATATGAGTCATTCCTATAACAAGTTGGTGAAAGTAACACAACTTTACAGTATCTTGAAAGTTTCAAATAAAAACTTGTGTTAATAATTAGGAGTCGATTTTTAGACCTCGTCGACTTCCAAAATCATTTAGCGTTTATGTCGACCCCTGGGAAACTGATTTCGACCCCAAGGAGTCGATAAGTGGAAAAAGATAAAAAAGGTTTAAAAGAAAAAAAAGGTTTAGAAGAAAGTGGACGATAACTTTGAGAATCCCTGGTCTAAGGCATATTTTTTTTTATTGGATAAAGTGACAAGACGAGCAAAACGTTCATCTGATGGTAAGTGCAACGTCTGCCCAGAACAACGAGTGGCACCACACTGCGTCCGACACCTTGAGACTTCAGTTCTTAAGTCTCATATGCCCAGTGATTAGTGATTAGACTAGCTCTCAGCGCCCCTCAGACCAAAAACAGAAATGTCTACACACTACTGCTTCTATTAACTACTACTATAATATGCAAGGGTATCGCAAAATTTACATTACATTTTTCACCAGTTACTAACAGGAAAGCAGCACTTTGAAACTAACGTGCCATTCATACAGATGTCGGAACATCGCGAAGCTCCTGTACATCCACATGTTGGGCTACCCAGCGCATTTTGGACAACTGGAATGTCTAAAGCTGATCGCCAGTCCACGGTTCACCGACAAGCGAGTCGGCTACTTGGGAGCAATGTTGCTGCTGGATGAGCGGCAGGATGTTCATCTGCTTATCACGAACTGCTTGAAGAAGTAAGTCATGGCGTTATTATTTTGTTTTGACTTTAGGAGGATGTGGATACTTTTTTAAATAACCTGAGCGTGGCTACGCTCAAATTGTGCCGCATCCAACAATTTTTAACAACATTTACATTCCAACATAAACATTAAATTTAAAATGATTCCTTCCACTTTGCAATACGTAAATCATTTACACTTATAAAGTGGTAGTGTCTTGTGATTATAGAAATATTGTCCTGTTAATTATTGTTTTAATTAATTCTATTCCGCAATAATTATTAATTATTCTTTGCGTGACTAAACCTGATAATGAAAACTAAAATCTGTCGAACCGTACTTAACTCAATAACTACTAAAACTTGTTATATTTTCATGAAATTAAGACATAGTATGGAAGTAACTAAAATAAGTGTACGTCAATTCGGCGACTTAGATGTTAATTTGTAACTAAAATCCACCCACTTGCATACAGTGACGCGTTTTTCTCATATAATGGGGTAGACAGAGACCACTCCCGTAGCTCAATTTTCGCCACCGTTGGAAACGAGACGTGACGGGTGGCGAAACACGTCGTCGCCATTTTGGTACGAGTCTAATGTCTTACTCGCCATTTCCCCCTTCCCACGAGCAGTATGGTGACAGCATTGCATATAATGGTATTATCCTGCACGAATAAAGGCTGTCTGTGGAATATCTTAGTCGCCTCTTACGCCACCTCGGTAGGAAAGAAGTAAGTACTACATAAAGTAGGACAATATATAATAAATTAATTATATTAAAGCAATTAACATGGGGACTAATTCTGGAAATTATTTCACCTTCAAACATTATGACATTCTGGATTTATTTTACGAGTGCCGGGTATAACTTGTGCTCTTAAATAAGTCACTGAACTCGAGTACCCATCCATCCGTACCCTTGGCTCTTATTTTTTTTTCTAATTTTGTAAAACCTTCGCTATATTTCCGCGCGAAGCCTTTTAACTTCTATAGTGAGGCTAAAATTGTCCTAGTTCTTACTGTTCCAGAGTTTTTAATTACACTCGTTTGCTAAGAATTTCCGCGACACGTTTTCCAATTCGTCTAGTAACTATTTAGGAAAGGCCTCATCCCTTAATTCTGCTATTTGTCATTGGCGATAGATAGATAAAAACAAAATAATCATATACATACTTACATACATACAAATATACATACTTACATACATACAAATATACATACTTACATACATACAAATATACATACTTACATACATACAAATATACATATACAAACCAAAAAAGCACCCATTGATCAGCAATGAGCTCACGATCCTGGTGGAATACCATTAAAATAACATTAATTTACCATTCGGGACTGTATATAATCGCGTGGAAGTGTGTAAGACGTCTGGAAGTGGGTGAAGATTTAATTGAAAGATTTTATTATTCTTTATGTATAATAGAGCCCCTATTACCACCATAAGCTATATGATAGATAGATAACTCGTTTATTTGGACACTACAACACAGATACGTTTAACATATAAAAGTTGCGATATACTACTTTATTCATAATTGGTATAACATCCCGGCACCTACCCATGCTACTTTGATCTGATAAACACTGAAGCTTTAATGACAGAATTGAATACTAACAATGTCCATACAAAACTTTAAAATTATTTGTTTTGTAAAACGTTACGCGACCCTAACTCAGAAAGTCGTTGCCCTGAACCAGAAAAATTCAAAATACGTTTTCTTCTCCATTTAATTTATGTCACCCTACTACGGCGTCATACTAACAGAGTCATACTGACTTAAGAATCCGCGACACCCATCTTAAACTATTTTTTGTTATCTTTAAACGCTTGTGAAGGATCCTGATAACACTTGTTTTTGAAATACCAGTCTGTGCGGCAATTTCTTTTGTTTTAAGTCGACGATCGCTCAGAACAATATTTTCCACAAATTCAATATATTCTGGTGTCACCGTTACAGGGTCTCCTTCACGTAGTTCGACTACTAACGACTCTCTGCCCCAACGAAACAGCTTAGACCAGTTTTTTGTGGTTGCATACGAAGGGAATCACCGTGAACGCTATTCTTTCTTTTATCATTGGCGTTAGACTTTTTAGGCAAAAACTTTATTACGGCACTAAATTAAATTTTAGACATTTTTAAAAATTACTCGACTACACCGTATATATGCCGTTCTCAAAAATAATGTAGCAATCAGAACAAGCTAAAACTTAACACAGTATAAACAGAGACTTGTCTACTTTATAAAAAGAAAAATTAGATTACTTTTAATGAATTTACTATGTGAGTCTAACAACACATGGACTGCACTACGTAGCTTATCTAAGCGTGTGAGAGAGATTTTGAATGTCAAATGACGTTAGAGATTAATTGACAAACATTAGTGAAAACCTGCAATATTTGATTTATTTTGTTGTTAAATGTAACTTTGGCGATATTTGTGTTTATTTGTCAGGTGTTCTGAGTGTTCTTTTTTCATTTAGCTTTCCTACAAGCGGATTATAATATATTATAATATATATATATATATATTGAAATAAACCTAAAATCAAAAACATTTTGTATAATAAATAAATTCTGAGTCGATTTGTTATGCTTCCACGGATACATAGGTGTTATTTAGAACATAATAATTTTCCAAGGTTCTTGGGCGAACATTGTATGGAAGCTGAGCAAGGTCCTTTAAGGAACCATAGACGATTTAAATTGTGCGTTGTTGTGACACAAAAAGCTCATACGCTCTGTGCATCTTTGCTCTATGACCAAACACTGTTATTTAACTAGTGCATATTAAGTAAATAAAAAGAATATTATATTCTGAGTTCTTAGAGTTTACAATTCATTATTGTTGAATGTAATGTTACATGCAAGTGTAACGTTTTCACAACCACTGACGATATCGCACGTTAATTTACATGCATTAACTGATACCCATTCAGGTGTGAGTCTCTACCACTACGAAATTATTTAATTACGTACTGACACGCCTTCGCGCTTACTCAGTTTCCGTTCTTATCAATGAAAGTTTAGATAGAAAATCGTGTCAACCTTATATAGTAACGAAACTCTTTGAAGATAAACTTGATTTTTTGTTGTACTTATAATACATTACATGATGACATGATACAACTTTTTACTGATGGTTGGATGCCTATGTAGGAATCCGTCAGTAATGCTAAAATAGTTCAATTAAACACATAGTACTGCGAAAACTTACGTCGCGCGATTGGTCTATGTTGGTCGGAGGGGATAACAAGGAATATTAGTAATGTTTAAAATAGCATCATTACTGGTGGTAGGATTCCTATGCAGGAATCCGTCTAGGTAGGTACCACCCCAGGGTCAGTTATTCTGCCGTGAAGCAGTAGTGTGCAAGCATTGATGTGTTTCGGTTTGACGGGCGCAGTGAACTAGCGTAATCACTGAGCATTTGAGACTCAAGAACTGATGTCTCAGGGTGACGCAGTGTGGTGTTACACGGAAATATTCTGGGTGACACAACATTTGTTGTGGGCGGACGTTGCACTTGCCACCAGGTCAACGTTTCGCTCGTTTCGTCACTTTATACAATAAAAAAATAACAATTAATATTTGTTTTAGTTACTAGCAATTGGTAGGATTTCAGTACAGGAATCAGTCTAGGGAGGTATCACCCCAGGGCCAGTGATTCTCCCGTGAAGTAGTATTGTGCAAACATTACTGTGTTTCTGCCTGAAGGACATTGAGAGCTGTCTATATAATTTTTTAACTAAGACACAAAATCCTTCATAAGTTGAGGTGTCTGGCGTTTTTATCCAATTTTACCCAAAGGTCCAGCTTAACTAGCTGGTCTGTCCAGATTTCTGGTTTAAGGACCTGGGGGTCTACTGTGTAACTCTGGTTGGTTTCGTGGTCGGTTTCATTTGATCCCATTAACCAATGAATGAACTTCTGATAAAACCGATAACCTACCAGAGTTACAAAATAGACCTAATGGCAACAATATTTGTACGGCCTACAGACAGTTGTTCCGGGTCTGGGTGTTTGTGACCATGCCTGTAAAACACGATACAGGAGTATGTGCGTCCAGTCCTAGTGTGTAGGATCATTTTTTTTAAACAATGTTTCCTTTCCTATAGTGACCTCAACAGCAACACACAATTCGTGGTCGGGTTAGCGCTTTGCACGCTCGGTGCGATCGCTTCCCCTGAAATGGCCCGAGATCTGGCCTCCGAGGTGGAGCGGCTCATAAAGTCTCCCAACGCGTATATCAAGAAGAAAGCAGCACTCTGCGCATTCAGGATCATACGAAGGGTGCCCGATTTGATGGAGATGTTCCTACCGGCGACGAGGAGTCTGCTGACTGAGAAGAATCACGGCAAGTGCAGATCTAAATGAATTGTTTTAAAAAATTTTAACGACCGCGTGGGCTAGTGGTCAGAAAACCTGACTTCTACGCCGCGGGTCCTGGCTTCGAATCCAAGTCTGAGACAACTTTAGTGCAAAAACAAATATTGTTGGTTTTCGAATCTGGTTGTGCACGTGAAATTTATGTCTTTAAAACGGACTCACGATGCAGAAGAAATGCTAGAGTAGGGCATTTTTGGGGCGTTTTTTTAAAACTGCTGTAAGTCTAATAATATTCTCGAAACTCTTCTGAATTGCTGATTTTGTATTCTTCAATTATTCTTTGATAGTTGCATATTTTTATTACAGTAACATTCATGAGTGTCTATAACTCACAGTGAACATTTTACATTGATCACAACACATTACCATTATGTACAAAAAAAAATAATACTTCAGTCTTTCAAGAACAAGCAGACTAAAACTCAGTATCATAAGCATCTAATATCGAATTAATTGAACATGTAGTGTCAGATTGAATCTATGAATACAATTAAGCGAATATATATCTTAACTCGGTGCAGTAGAGTTCGTAGTTGCTTACGAATTTATGACTATTGACATTTAATGAGCACAATTGACGTGTGAAGACCCCGCTGCGGTCTGTTTACCTTGAATGAATGATCCAATGTGACCCCCCTCCGATTTACTGAAGCAATCTGGCCACATCACAATGTACGGAATAAATATCATATTGTAAGTTCACCCTACTTTTATAATTTGTGACGTCATGCCCTTTTAAAGTTCTTAAGGGGCGAACGTTTCTTGAAATGGAAAAAAAAGTTTAAAACTATATACAGGCGTCGAGTAATTTTTTGTAACGATTATATAATATTTAGTTATTTATTTATTAATTAATATATATTAAAAGAAAACTACAAACTATAAATTATAATTTTAAGAAAACTAATTACTAAGCTTATGAACAAAATCAATATGTATTGTAATTTCAAAGTTTCCATTTATAAATTATATTTTTATTCATTGGTGGTAGGATTCCTATACAGGAATCTGTTTAGTTGGTTACGACCCCAGGCCAGTCATTCTGCCGTGAAGAAATAGTGTGCGAATATTACTGTTTCGGTCCGAAGTGCACTGAGAGCTAGCGTAATCACTGGGCATATGATACTTAAGAACTGATGTCTCAGGGTGACGGGTGCAGTGTGGTGCCATACAGAAATGTTCTGGGTGACCGTCCCGTGGTGCCCGTCTCGCAACTTAATTCTATATAAAATAATGCTGAAAAATTCACAAGATCCGTAGACGGGACACAATATCAGACGATTTTGATTATTGTATAAAGTACCAGGATAACAATAACATACAGTTCGCATTAATTAGATAAAAACTTATTACTACGTAGCCGCTTAAGAAGTGGTTTTAAGTCATGATCTTGTTTATTTGAAATATCATTGAAACACTTGATCGCTTTTAACCGTTCGCGTTGAAACACTTATTAAAATAAGAATATGTTTAAATTTTCATCAAAATTAAACTTCAGGCTGAGCTTGTTTTGGTGCAAATTTTAATTTAAAACTGAAATAGATAAATTCGATTATTTCTGAACTTGATCAAAGAAACCCTATAAATTCGATGTAAAAAAGTAAAGTAAAGTGTCAGCCTATAAATGTCCCACTGCTGAGCACAGGCCTCCTCTCATTCCTGAGAGGGTTTTGGAGCTAGGAAGAATCCGCCGCGCTGCTCCAATGCGGGTTGGCGGAATTCACATGTCATCGAAATATTTCTATTCCTCGGACATGCAGATTTCCTCACGATGTAAATCAGCACTTAAAATTGTAGAACAATATTAGAGGTGCTGGCACCGGGGATCGAACACAGGTTACTCGCTTACTATGAAATGAAAGGCGAGCACCAGGCCCCTGAGCTACCACGGCTATCGATGTAAACTTTACTAATTTATTCGCACAGGTGTGCTCATCACCGGCGTGACGCTCATCACCGAGATGTGCGAGAACAGCCCCGATACGCTCAATCACTTCAAAAAGGTGGGTTTTTTAAGATTCATTTAATTTAATTTTATATTGAAGTGAAAACTTCTTTAGAATCGTTGTGATTTGAAACTCGATCGAAACGGTAAAGCGACACTAAAATGAGACAAATATATACAGCTACAGGATTTAGCCAGCGAGAGAATGAAATAGAATACAGTACACAGTGTTTCCTATTATATCTATATTTTTTTTTTAATTTGTCCAAATCTTCAAAAAATATTACTTTTGTAGATTTTGCTCTCATTAGCTTGACGACCAGATTAAAAACAGTAATTGACGCTGTTTTTCAAAAATATATTGATCTAATCCAAACCAAAGCATTTATTTCACGCTTTAGTTACCATAAGCCACCCGTGTCATTGGTTCAAATTGAAAACTTTGTGTCTGTGTAATATGTTTTTTGAATCGGTGTAGATTTTGACGTTCATAAGAGCTTTAAACAAGCCTAAATTGAATAAAGAGGTTTTGTCTTTGACGTTGAATGTTGTTTTTATGGAATAGGGGGATATGGAATAAACGAGCAAGCGGCTCACCTGATGGTAAGTGATCACCGCCGCCCATGAACACCTACAATACCAGAGGAATTGCAGATGCGTTGCCGGCCTTTGAGGAAGGAATAGGCTCTTTTCTTGAAGGTCCCTAAGTCATATCAGTCCGGAAAAACCGCTGGCGGCAGCAGATTCCATAAAGTGCTTGTGCGTGGCAAAAAAAAACGCACTGTGCTGGACTGCCAACGATCAAGGTGGTGGCGATGGAATTTTGCGCTATGCCGCAATGTGCGATGGTGAAAATCAGCGGCTGGAATTAATCCGAACAATTCCTCGGAACACTCCACACGCTATGTAATCATAAATTGTAATACTATTTTTGAACTTGTTAACAACATTATAATAAAATGGTCTACAATTATCCTACTCCAGATGCTCTGCATTCATCTCATTCTCTAGTTTAGTTTTCTGAAGGTTTCACTTTCACCGCGTGAGAACTATTGTAAACTGTATAAAAAACTGAAATACTAAAACTTGACCATGTTAGTATGATGTTCTCCTAGCCGATTTCGACCACGGCGACAACTTCCGAATACTGTCGAGAGCCATCAACTGCGCAGGAGATATTATAGTGCCACAAGTGTACGCGTAAACACAGAGGCACTCACTCGTCCCAACCTACCCGCGCCCGATCTAACGCTGATGCGATAAGATCGGAGGCAGGCTAGGATGCTATGTCAGAAACATGGGGACAATCACAACACAACCAGACCCGAAAACCAACTATTTGTGTTTTAGCACAAATGTTGGCCCCGGCTGGGAATCGAACCCAAGACTCGCGGCGTAGAAGTCAGGTACACTGACCACTAGGCCACGCGGTCGATAAAAAAAGATTGACGAAACAGATTTATGAGGCAAGTGTGAATGGGCAAGCCGGCAAGGGTCGACGTAGGCGAACGTATTACGATCAGATCAAAATCGTTTTAAGAAAAGGCCACGTCAAAAGTACCCGCAGCCGACGAGCTTGTATGAAAACACTAATTAAAGTAGAGGAAGGTAAAGATGTGTGTCAGGATCGTAGCAGGTGGAAAGATGTGGCCTCTGCCTACCTTTTAGCCTCTCTGCCTATATTTTTTAAAGAAAGAACCAATTTTTTTTCTGACGCTACATCAGACCAGCCAGTTATTTTAGGCTACTCTAGGCTTTTCGGTAACCACCAACTTATGAAAGAAGTTGCCTCTTAGTTTTAAAATAATAAACATTACTGTATCATCAGTATTATTATCAAATCGTCTGAACTTCTAAGGAAATAACTACAAAGTATAATGATTCTTTTCAATATAGAATTATTTTTTATTCAATACAAAATTAAACTGACTGAAAGACTGGTATAATATAAAAAGCCTAACACAAGCCGGGACAGGTCGGACACCATCTAATTTTATCGGACACGCATCCAGAAAGCTTAACTACTGTGTAATGTAATGTATTCGTTTTTTTATTTGATAAAAGTGACGGAACGAGCAAAACGTTCACCTGATTGTAAGTGCAACGTCTGCCCATAACAAATTCTCTGTCACCTAGAACACTTCTGTGTTACACCACACTGCGCCCGTCACGTGAACGCCCGTGAACGTTTTGCTCGTTTCATCACATTATCCAATAAAAAACAAACTTAAAAAAAATGATTTTTCATATTATATTACTAATATGTTGAACGTGATTGAATCGCGAGTGGTAGTTACAATCCGGTTATGAGATTTTTTTTTAATCAACTATTTTTTTTCTAAACGCGTTACCTAACTATGAGAAATTGAACGAAAGGTTACGCTGCGACTAACCAATAAATTATTTCTTCTATACTAAGCTGATGAACGCTGCCCTTTCCTTTGACATGCCCATTTATGACATATAACAGTGAATGGTTACCCGTTTGTTACAATATCAAAATGAAAATTGATCAATATGATTTCATAGGCATTGTTTGTTCTCTATTCTGATTTCTTATTTCATTCATACATACAGTCACGCCTTTTTCCCATGTAAGGGGAAGGCAGAGACCACATCTGTAGCCCACTTGTGTCTGTAGTAGCCACTGTCGCCCCCAAGGTAAACGAGACGTGTCTGGTGACGAACTGTCGCCGCTATTTTGGTACGACTCAAAAAAAAATTACCAGCCCCCCCCCCCCCCCCCCCCCCCTCCCTCCCTGCGCTCCCACGAGCAGTATAGTGACAGCATTGCTAATTGTGGTATAATTCTGCACGGATAAAGGCTGTCCGTACAATACCTTAGTCGCCTCTTACGACACCTTGTTAGGAAGGAGGTAGGTGCTATTCTACTCTGCCGGACAGCTATCGGCCATATATATTTTTTTTATTTGATTTTTAAGTGACGTGACCAGCAAAACGTTCACCTGATGGTAAGTGCAACGTCTGCCCATAACAAATGCCGTGTCACGCAGAGAATTTCTCTGTGGCACCACTTGGTCTGGTCACCCCGAGACATAGGTTCTTAAGTCTCATATGCCCAGTAATAACGCTAGCTCTCAGTGCCCTTCAAACCGAAACACAGTAATGTTTGCACACTACTGCTTCACGGCAGAATAACTGGCCCTGGGGTACCTACCTAGACGGATTCCTGCATAGGAATCCTACCACCAGTGAATATATTATATCAAGGCGAAATATAGTTCAAATGATGACCGCGGCATATTCTGAATACTATTAGGAGCTATTAATTGCACAGGAGATTATTATTATGCCACAAGCATACCAAACTCAGGAACACTCACTCGTCCTTATCTAACCACGTCAGATGTAACGCTAAAATCCCAACACAACCAGACCCGAAAACCACCATTTGTGTCTGCACGCATATTGTAACTGGCTGGGTTCGAATCCAGGACCTGCGGAGTAGAAGTGGTGTACTCTGACCACTAGGCCTCGCAGTCAAATAGTATATCGAACAAAGAAAAAAATGCCAGTCAACCAAGAAAACGCAATATATTTTGAGTATATATCGTATTACCGCTAAAGTAACCGCAGTGTTAACTGAGCGTTATCAGGCGATCGAGATGACTCATAAACCGAGACACGAATGTCGTTAAAAGAAAGTCGATAGTAAAAAAAAGATTTTACGAGTTTGACTCGAAAACTGCAAACTGGTCGGCAGTTGGCAGATCGGTCGTCGAACAGATCGATGTCACTGGACTGGTTTCGATCCGACGTAGTTGTAACAGCAACTAGATAAGAGAAGATCTGTAAAAACCCGCGGAAAAGAACACATAGCTGATGTGAAGCATCGACGCCCTAGGATGTCTGCAGTCTGTGACCATTTTACTGGTGGTAGGATTCCTATGCAGGAATCCGTCTAGCTAGGTACCACACCAGGGCCAGTCATTCTGCAGTGAAGCAGTATTGCCAACATTACTCTGTTTCGGTTTGAAAGGCACTGATACAGTTAAACTGGCTATCTAATGCAAAAACGATTTCTAAAATAGGATCGGTATTTAGTAAGATAAGATAGACGCGCTCCCTCGTCCGCATCAATATGCGATGGGATGACTGACAGTTGGGAGAAGGTTAAGAAGCAGTAACAATTCGTCTATACATTAATTATTGGGGCTCTTTACTACCTGCGCTAATGCTATAGTATCGGATGTAGGCGAGGATGCAGTGTCAGAAACCCTGAAACAATCACAACACAACCACACCCGAAAACCAACAGTTTGTGTTGTAGCATAAATATTGGCTTCGGCTAAGTTCGAACCTAGGACCCGCGGACTAGAAGTCGGGTACTCTGATCACTAGGCCATCGTCAAAGTATAATTATTTAATCGAAAAATCGACTTCCACGCATCAGCTCCTAACATACGTATGCAAATTTAATAGTTTTACGATTTTCTAATGGATCTCATCCTCAGAACTTGACCAAATTTATATGGGACCACCCGTAGGGTACCATTACTAATAAAAATCGGTTCATAAACAAAGAAAATACGCCCGAACATGCAATAAACAAAATACAGACGAATTGAGAACCTTCCTCTGTTTTGGAAGTCGGTTTAAAAAAAGACGTATTAGTACATAAGTAAATATAATTTCTGTACAAAATTACTGAATCGTGTCGTTTAACAGAATTACCGCAATGCGTACTGAGCTACTTAATGAGACTAATATGCGACCCGGTGACCTAAAGCAACCTACTGAATTGCAGATCTCACAATCTTGGTATTTTAATCCACAAATACATGAACTCGTACCTCTAAAAATTTTATTTATATTCTAAGTCAATTGCCGTATTCAGGAGGTCTACTACCAAAATCTAAATACTAACTTTCGGCTGACGGATCGCACCATTACTATCACGACATCACCCTTCACTCAACATTCATTCTATTGGTTGCTTATGGGCAAGAAGAAGGCAAGGCAAGAAGTCCCTAAAAGTTGCATCCGAAGTATCTTGGTGGTAGGGTTTGTCGAAGTCCGTCGTTGCTTCGAATCGATCCGAAATTTCGATTTTCGTAGTAGGCTTCCTGATGTCCTGGATCTACTATCCACATCTCATCCCGTAATTGTAAAAGTCGATTAAAAATGCTAGAAGAATGTGGTGGCGGAATAACCATTCTAAATATCATCATCATAAGCCCGCGGCAGTCCACTGCTGGACTTTAGCCTTATTCAAGACTGCTACTTTGCTCGATATTTGGCTTCAAGCATCCAGTTACTGCCCGACGTGATTTGTAGTCCGTGGCTCCATTTCGGCATACTCTGCTATTTTTTCATTCGCGCTTTCCCTACTCTATGACTCGCCTACTCCAGCGATAGATGTGACCAGCCCATTGCCACTTCGGTTATCCTAAATATGCCGGACCTAAATTACGAAGACTTAGGTGTTTGTACTTTCTGATTTTAGGTGCCTGTACTGATCGCAAATCCACTTAACGAGTATGCCGATTACGGCGATAAAGAATAACTCCAGCAGTGGAATGTACCTACCTACCTAGACTGAGTCCTGGATAGGAATCCTACCACCAGTAAAATATTAGTCCTGTTATATAGACGTTTCATAGAAATTTTTTCTTCGATAAACAAACCTGAATCTAATCAATGACGAGACGACAGAATTATAGCTATTTTTTGGTTTCTTTTTCTTATAACTTTTACTGGTGGTGGATTCCTATGCAGGAATCCCTCTAGGTAGGTACCACCCCAGGGCCAGTTGTTCTGCCGTGAAGCAGTAGTTTGAAACATTACCGTGTTTCGGTTTGAAGGGCACTGAGAGCGTAATCACTGGGCATATGAGACTTAAGAACTGACGTCTCAGGGTGACGGGCGCAGTGGGTCACACAGAAATGTTCTGGTAGACAGAGCATTTGTTATGGGCAGACGTTGCACTTACATCAGGTGAACGTTTTGCTCGTCCCGTAACTTTTATCATATAAAAAATAAATACGGTCGCTTTAAATTTCATTTCAATAACCTAATATTGATAGAAGTTAACCGCGTACTCGTCGGCCAAAATCGACCAATCATCACTTGAGCTGGTCTCAAAACCCTCTTAAAAGTGAGAGGCGTCCCGTACTATGTGGAACATTCATAAGATGTTACTTTTATAATTAGGTCATATGTCTCACGAAGTTATAAAATCGTCTCCATCGCAAACGCTACTATGTAAATATACGCGTCACCTGTGCCTCCTTATCGCGCCCCATTCCAGCCGCATTAGATACAATGCTTGTTTACTTATCGCTTATCGCGAAGCATTAATCGGTTACAAATATAATTGTTACAATGTATATAAAACAAACTTACACAATTGCCATTATTTAGTAAAAATTTAGCATGTTTTGCAACTTAGCACTTTCACTGGTGGTGGGATCCCTTGCAGAAATCCGTCTAGGTAGGTACCACCCAAGGGCCAGTTATTCAGCTGTGAAGCAGTAGTGTGCAAACATTACTGTGTTTCGGTTTGAAGGGCACTGAGAGCTAGCGTAATCACTGGGCATATGAGACTTAAGAACTTATGTCTCAGGGTGATGGACAACGTGTGGTGTCACAGAAATTTTCTGAGTGACACAGCATTTGTTATGGGCAGACGTTGCACTAACCATGAGGTGAACGTTTTGCTCGTTTCATCACTTGATACAGTAAAAAAAAATGTGCTTTGTATCAATATATTTGCAAGCGGATACATACACTTTCTGTAATTGTCGGAAACAATGAAAACATGGGTACTGTCTCATGTAAACAGATTTAGCTTCCTGTAGGGCAGTAGTTGTTAACTATGATAATAATGACGTTATAGCGCAACGGATCAGTTGTCAGAGTACCTCATCCGGGTTCGAATCCCAGCCGGAGCCAATATTTGTGCAAAATAAAACAAATTGCAGGTTTACGGGTTTGGTTGTGTTGTGATCGTCCCCGTGTTTCTGAAACAGAATCCCAGCCTTCCTTCGATACTTCCGCAAAAGCGTGTTACACCTGGCGCTGGTAGGTTAGGACGAGGATCCGCGTTAGCGCGTACGTGTGTGGCACTATAATATCTCCTGCGCAGTTGGTAGCTGCTGACATAATTGTGTTGTAGTAGCCGTTGTCGATAATAAAACAGGATGAAATCATTCCAAAAAATACACTTTCTAGATATAATAATAAAAATATAACATGCGGTTTTTTTATATCGAAATTCTCGTAAAGTTTTACCAGGTATGATCATCAGCTTGTTTCGTGATATTCATCTGATTACCAACGTCTTTTTCATTTAATTTTTGTGGTTATTCTGAACTATACATGTATTGTTATCGTATTCGTACTTCCATATCCATTTCCCATCTCCCATCCCATTTCTATTTTTCATGAAGGACAATAATAGATTCTAAATAATGAACATAATGTATTTTTAGTGTACAGACCGTAAGTTAACGCTATTCGTATGAATAAAGGAAATAAAGTTAATTTGGTAAGATCCGCATTTAAAATAAGTATTTGTAGAGCACACCTTATATTTTGGTGATGTACAGCATATAATATCTTAGCAGATTAACTTTCTTTCCTTTATTATAATCTATTTCCGCTTAGAAACGCCTGATTCTATTAACTATGCATATTCGTAACAATTGGTCGTTTTAATGTCTAGAAAATAAAACTTTATTATTTTTTATTTCAAATCATTTACATAATACTCATTGAACGTCATTTTTTTAAGCTACACTGGTTCGCAAAGAAATGCCTCTGTCCTGGGAAGAACCAGTAAGAAACCCAGCGGGATTTTTTTTGAGTCATTTTAAAAATAATATACAATTACAGCAGTATTATAAAGATGTAGAAATAGCTTGGCAGCGATCACCTCATTCCTAGGGGTTATCATCATCTATGTATTCCTTAATATTATACCCTTACCCTTCTTAAAACTGATTCTGAACTAAACACTGATTCTATGAATTTCCTTATGTATTTAAGTCATCAAATTTTTATTATCAGTTATGGTAGCGATGTTTATATTACAATTGAATTATGCTGTGTACAATAATGTAATTGCAAGGTGATCCGATACTAATTTTTTAATTTGTGTTGTCCCGTAGGAGAGCGGACAAGCGCGAGGTAATCACAAACGCTGATCCTTGCACTTATGCGTAAATATGATGACATTGCACACCGTTATATACGTTAATTCAATTAAGAAAAGGACGACAATCGCGTGTGTACCTTGACCACCTTTCCTTTGTTGGTGAGCACAATGTCGAGCGCTTACCAAAAAAGGTAACGTGGCCTCGCTAATCTGTAGCTCGATCGAAAATCCGACTCCCCAAACCACTTGGGGTCATTAACCTACATCGTACCGCCATGCAAAAACGAGCCTTAACGACGATTTACGATATATCTATCACATGACAAAATGTGTTGTAATTTATTGAGACACCGCCAATGAGGATCCTAAAGTCAATCCATAAAAAATATACAAAATTACAATAGCCAATGGCCAAAATATCTATGAAATAAATAAATAAAAAGAAACGTGTTTTAATAATTAAATAATTCACCTTAAGTGCAATGTCAGCATATAGACGTCAAACGCATGAATGTAATTATTATATTGTTGGTTAATATTATGTACACGTGTATATGTTGGTTGTCAAAAGCCTTACAAGTTATTTATTACTTTACTTTCATTTTAAACCGTATTATTATAGACGTATAGTTTCTATTACTCGAGATAGTTCGTAGTTTTCAATACTGCACACTGATGTAAATATGACGCAATGTTAGGTCATAGATGTAGCTTATTAGTAGTTAATATTTATATCATTTTTGGTGGCAATTAACCATATTTGTTGTATAATTGTGCCTGATTAAGGTACATATTTATCGGAAATTTTGCGCACGAATCCATCTAGGTTCTGCCGTGAAGCAGTAGTGTGCAAACATTACTGTGTTTCAGTATGAAGTATGACACTGCGAGCTATTGTGATCACTAGGCATATGAGACTTGAGAACTAATGATGTCTCAGGGTGACACAGCATTTGTTATGGGCCGACGTTGCACTTACCATCAGGAGAACGTTTTGCTCGTTTCGTGATGCCATATGGAACTTTATTTTTTACTAGCTTAATAATCTAATTCTTGACATTGCGTTTATTAGACGCAACATGAACAATAGAGTGAATAAATAAAGAAGTAAAAAGATTAATTTTTCTTTCTGTTTGAGTCGGTAACATTGGCTTGACTCATATATCTTTATAATTCGTTGTGGGGTAGGCAGAGTCTCCTCGCTTACAGCAACCACAAGGACGAAACGGGTGAAAGCACTCTAAGTCGCATTTACAACACTATGGATGGACTTAAAACATTTGTTTTAGTTCTACAAGTGCCTGGACATCTTGAGACTAACACGCAACAGTAATGTTATAGTTTTTAATAATTAATGCTATAGAAATTTTTCATTAGTCATTCATTAGTTTAATCACATAGTGACTTTAATATTTTGAAATTTAGTGTATCAGCTGTATTGATTAAACTTTGTACCGACAACAAGTATACTAGCAGTATGGTTCAGTTATTGTAATACTTGTATGGCTTTTGACGTTAATTGGGGTTGGTATTTGCGGCTTTCAGTATTATATAAGTAGTTACGATAAAGTATTAGTGTGGGCTTATTGTTTCTGCCATCCTAAAATGGCATTATTAATATTTTTGATGTCTATATTACCTATTGTATATTATATATCAATTTAATATACAATAGGTATTAATAATTTTAACCTATTGATTCTTACTTGATATGATACATATCTCTAGGTGTAATAACACTGGTATAAGGCCACACATGTTTTTAAAGCACGGGAGTATTTTAAACTAATTTACAATGGTTGAAGTCTTTTTTTAAAGTATTTTCAATATATTTTTTAAATGTCATTAATTTTATTATCTTCTATGGTGTGTGTTTGGAAAATGCTGTCCATTGTGTAATCTTATTACATAAGCCTTTTTTTTATATTTTTGATATGAAAATCATTATCTAGAAAGTTCGATGCATACATTTGCCTGGAGAGTGTAGGTATTTGTGTATACATGTTAAATTATGTTGGCTTATATGTTTGGGCAAAGTTTATGTAGTCTGTATTCTAAATGAATGTTAATAGAGTGTCGATTATTTTTTTAGATTGTTCCAAATCTGGTGAGAATATTGAAGAATCTTATCTTGGCGGGATATTCGCCAGAGCATGACGTCAGTGGGGTATCCGATCCATTCCTTCAGGTATGTAGAACTCACAATTTACGTGCAATTGATAGCTTAATTTCGAGGTATGAACACGCATCACCTTAAGCCTCAAACTTACCGTTTCAATCTTTCAACAGGTGAAAATACTCCGCCTCCTGCGAATACTTGGAAAAAACGACGCCGAGGCATCGGAAGCGATGAATGACATACTTGCGCAAGTCGCCACCAATACGGAGACGAGCAAAAACGTCGGCAACACCATACTATACGAAACTGTGCTTTCCATCATGGACATTAAGTCCGAAAGTAGCTTGCGCGTGCTCGCGATCAACATCCTCGGCAGGTTTCTGCTGAACAATGACAAGAACATTAGATATGTGGCGCTGAACACGCTGCTGAGGACTGTGCATGTGGACACGTCAGCTGTGCAGAGACACAGAACCACTATTTTGGAATGTTTGAAGGTATAAAATAATAATAATATATTATTTAAATGTGAAAAACTTCTTAAGAATCATTGTGATTTGAAAGTCGATGAAACGAAAAATCAACACTAAAAAGAGCACTATCTCCGAATTCGTCCAAATATTAGATATCTTCGTAGTTTTTGCTCTCAGTTACTTCGACAACAAGATCAAATTTTACAAACTTATGTTTGTCCCTGGTATTTACATTATGTACATCACTTTTTTTACTAAAGTACTTTATTAATAAACTAGCTTAGTAAAGGTTCGTAACATCTGTTTTTAGTGAGTGTCTATGTCGGGAAAGGAATATGTATGCTAAATTTCAAGTCAATGTGTTGTTTGTAGTTTGTTAGTTGTCTTGTAGTTTCGCAGATATAGTGATGAGTCAGTGGTAAATCGCATATATAGATAGATTATATAATTATTTAACCACAAAAACCAAAAACAACGACTTTAACGCAACAGCTCCAAACGTAAGCGAACGGTTTTCCGATACGGTATCCCCTTTTAAACTAAAAAAAAACTTTTTTTAAATTGATCCATCATTGACAAAATGTCGGTGAACATACATAGAAAAGATGCACACGGACGAATATAGAACTGCCTGTCATACTGATTCCAGAAAAGACTAATGGAGCTCCTCGGGAAAGAGATATATCCAATACTGGACTAATAAGCTGACGATGATTCGATGACTTAAAAGTTAGGTTATCGTCAACAAAAAAATTGTCGCCTAAATTTAATCGGATGTTGAAAATCACTTTTGCAACCATTTGTTTTTTTTATTAGATTAAGTGACGAAAAGAGAAAAACGTTCACTTGATTGCGAGTGCAACGGTCCAGAACATTTCTGTGTGACACCCATCACCCTGAGACATCAGCTCTTAAGTCTGTTGTTTATATAGATGTTACAGATTAATTTTACTGTATAAACAATACTTTGTAAATTGCATAGTTTGTGTAAATATCAACAGACAGTAGTGTGACATTGTATCATTACAAATTTAATCTCTCGGCACGTACCATCCGACCGAAGACTAATCGCGCGGCTTCGTTTTGTTTACCGCTAGTGCATATCGCGGGCGAAGATTTATTGTCGCGGTAATTACGTAACACGTGTTTTTAGGTTATATATATTACATAAAACGCTAATGAAAGTAGAAGAAGCTAAAGATGTGTGTCAGGATCGTAGCAAGTGGAAAGATGTGGTCTCTGCCTACCCCTATAGGAAAGAGGCGTGACTGTATGTATGTATGTATGTATATTACATACTACGAAAACCATAATATTTACAATCGTAAATAAATTTAATATTTATAATTATCACACACTCCTTGTGTGGGTACTGTAAACTATGTGAGCATTTCTGAGCAAGAACAGAATCGGCCCTCTTGAAGCAGCAACCAGCTCCAGATCACTTAGAGTTTCTTCAGAAACATCCCCCACCTATGAACAGATAGTCTCTACATCAAATGGCACAAATATAAATAGTGCAATTAAGCAAGGAGCCCCGCTAAGGTTCATATTTGCGACACAACTAATATTTAGTTATTTATTTATTTAAGGTTCACCAACAGTTGTTACACTGATACAATTTACATAAACATTGTTGTAAACAAATATATAAATTCTATTACAACTAAAAGAAGTAATTGTAAATTAATATTTAGTAGTTACTTAATGTAAAATTTACAATATGTTTTTTAAACTTAGCCAGTGAGACAAAATATATATCTAATATAGCTGCCTTTGCATTAAGATATATCGGCTAATATTATTTATGCAATTATAGCACAATAACTACGTAAAAGGCCGACAGAACTTCTTTAGAGACTATTTTAAACTTTAATTATCGCTACTTGTCATTACATGTTAATGAATTTTACCAAAAATATGTGGCTGTTGCTTGGTCCGTGAGAGACCCCGATTTCATAGAAATTGTTAATGCCAAAGTATATTATATACGCATAATATATATACATACATCCATAGAGTCACTGCCTATTTCCCATAGGAGTAGGCAGAGACCACATCTATTCCACTTGCTACGATCCTGACACACATCTTTAGTTTCTTCTACTTTCATTAGTGTTTTCATACGAGTACAAGCTCGTCGGTTGCGGGTACTTTTGATGTGGCCTTTCCTTAAAACGATTTCGATCTGATCGTAATGCGTTCCCCTACGTCGACCCTTACCGGTTTTCCCTAATATAAATAAATATATATATATACATCAGCATCTACATTTTTACGTGTGGAGTTTTCCAATCAGTCATAGTTTAATTTATACGACCATTCGATGACTATTTTCAACAGTTTCGTGGACCGTGAGTAGCGACGTACTGTACCTTGGGCATAGTGTTGATACATTATTTGCTTTCCAGGACCCGGACGTGTCGATCCGGCGACGCGCCATGGAGCTGTCGTTCGCGCTGATGAACAGCCAGAACATCCGCGCCATGATGAAGGAGCTGCTGAGCTTCCTGGAGCGCTCGGACGCGGAGTTCAAGGCGCACTGCTCCAGCGCCATGGTGCTCGCCGCCGAGCGATACGCGCCCTCCAGCAAGTGGCACCTCGACACGCTCTTCAGGCTGCTGCTCAAGGTGCGTTACCTTGCGGCCTATGAAAACAATCCACGAATTTAAAATTTAAATTAGTTATAGTATATATGCACTGCATTCAATATTCAGCCGAAAGGTGTCTGGCAGAGTAGAAAAGCACCTAATTCTTTAGATAGATACATACATACATACATCAGATCACGACTGTATCCAATAAGGGGTAGTCAGAGACTGGGCACTCACTGCAAAAAGTGATTACTCCACAATCCACGTTTCACCAAAACAATATAATGCACTTGGTCACAAGGTCTGATAGGTGGTGAGCCCATCGCCACCATGCGCTATTGGGTGCACAGTGCAGTTTAATTCCTTACTCGCTTTTTACGAGATAGATAGATAAACCGTTTGTTTGTAAAATTACAATACACACATACAATATTTAAAAAAAAATAACAAGTACTAAACTATAAATTTTGCAATGATACAAGCAGGCCATAGGTCAGTGCATGGAATGTCCACTTCAGTGACAAAACACTGGTTTTCTTTCTTGCCGGGGTGTCGTAAGAAGCGAATCTGATGGTAGGATTCCTATGCAGGAATCCGTCTTGGTAGGTAGCCACCCCAGGGCCAGGTATTCTGCCGTGAAGCAGTAGTGTGCAAGCATTACTGTGTTTCGGTTTGAAGGGCACTGTGAGATTAGCGTAATCACTGGGCATTTGAGACTTAAGAACTGATGTCTCGAGGGTGACGGGCGCAGTGTGGTGTCACAGAAATATTCTGGGTGACACAGAATTTGTTGTGGGCGGACGTTGCACTTACCATCAGCTGAACGTTTTGCTCTTTACTTTATATAATAATAAAAAAAAAAGAATAAGATTTTTTTTGTGTGTGTGTGACGAAGTGTCGAAACGAGCAAAACGCTCAACAGAGCTAAATGTAACGTCTGCCCATAACAAATGCTGTGTACACCACACCACGCCCGTCACCCTGAGACATTGGTTCTTAATGAACAGTGATTACACTAACCCTCAGTGCCCTTCACACCGAAAGGCCCTGGGGTGGTACCTAGACGGATTCCTGCATAAGAATCCTACCACCAGGAAAAGGTATTATAAGGACTGCCTTTATTCGTGCAGAAAAACACCATAATGTACAATGTTGTCTCTATACTGCTGCTCGTGGGAACGCAATGGGGAGTTAGATTTTTTTGAGTCGTACCAAAATCGCGGCAAAGTGGTTCGCCACCCGTCACGTTTCCCGCGGATGCGAAAACTGGGCTACTAATGTGGTCTCTGCCTACCCCTTATATGGGAAAAGGCGTGACTATGTATGGGATAACGCAGACTATGCCACCCGAGGAAGCACTGCGTCAGTCCTAGTCCTCCCAACACCTGTTCAGATGGAGCCAGTCTGAGCTGTTACTAGGGTTACTAGCCTCATAATCAAGGTTGATGGAAGTATTTGAAAAACTGTTTCACACTTCGGCAGGAATAGAATAGAATAGAATATTTTTTATTCAATATAGATCATTTACATAATACTTATTGAACGTCATTTTTTTTAAACTACACTGGTTCGCAAAGAAATGCCTCTGTCCTGGGAAGAACCGGTAAGAAACCCAGCGGGATAATTTTTTTTCAGTTATTTTAAATATACAATTACAGCAGTTTTATAAAGATGTAGAAATAGCTTGGCAGCGATCACCTCATTCCTAGGGGTTCCCCTTCTAACTGCTGACTAACTGCTGCTAACCCTTCTTAAAAAGTCTTTGTTTAACAAATAGTTTGAACTTTTTGAAAGACTTTATGCACTTTCTGGGATTTTGTTGTAAAAACGTATACATTGCCCCATGAAAGAGTTACTGACTCTGAAGTCGGGTAACTGGCATAATTAATTTGTGCTTGTTCCTGGTATTCACATTATGAACATCACTTTTTTTTATTAAAGTGATTAATATTCTTATGTACATACATAACGTTTTCATATTCATTTCTTTAAATATATCTCTAAGAGACATTCTAGTGCCAAGATTATAAATAGAACACAGGTGTAGTGCTGAAGTAAAAGGATAGCTACACAGATCGGGTCGTCTGATCTGGTGAGAACGTCACCTCCTACCAATAATTTTTAGATCCCGTAAACATAATGTCGATGACACTTTTATAGACCGACTCAAAACGTATTAGCAATTTCACGGCAGAATAACTGGCCCCGTGGTGGTACCTACCTAGTATTCCTGCAAAGTAATCCTACAATCAGTAAAAATAATTTTCTAATATGAAAATTTATTTACTCTATTTTATGATCACCAGGCCGGAAACTATCTCCGCGACGACACAGTATCGAGCACTATTCAGATCATCTCCGCAGCGCCGACTGAAAGACAGGCGTATGCTTCAATGCGCCTTTGGACATCCTTAGAACGCTCTGCAGTCTCAGGAGATGCTACTGAGAAACAACCACTAGTACAGGTACAAATATTTTCTATAGTATGGCCATAGGTCGAATCAGTATCACATAGCCGTGCGGTGGCGGCTTAAGAGAATCTACCACCCTATTCATTCTATCAAAAGGAAAAAGGAAAACCAGAAAATGTGCAGCAGCATCGTCCTGGAACATCTGAATAAATAAACTGCGGTTGCCAACCCGTCTGCCAACTGTGGGTAGGTTGGTTTTCGGTTCAAGTGTTGTACATGTAAAATTTATATCTGAATAACGCACTCACAATACCAGAGAAATCCTTGTGTGAATTGGAATATTCTATTGATTTATTGTTTAACTGGATCAGGGACTCCCAATCTTTTTCTGCATTGGAACACTTTGCAAATTGAGAACGCATAACTATCATCAGGATTTCTTTTGCGGAACACTTACTACTAGGGATAAAAAGTGAAAATCTATAAACGTGTACCATTGTAAATCCTTTCAGAATTGTTGTGGAACACATATTCAGATTCAATGGAACAATTGTGTTCAGTGAAACATAGTTAGGAAACCCCTGCACTATATACAAAAGGTTAAGAATTATATTTAATACCTGATAATTGGGTATTTACTTAGATTTCATTTTGTATTTATTCATTTATAATACTTTACTAATTACTTATTAACATGGTTGAAACAGACTTGTGACAAATTCTCTGACTCTTATTAATTTCAGGTAGCGGCATGGACAGTGGGAGAGTATGGAGACCTACTAGTTTCGGAAGCGAGTAATGCCATATCTATGGTTGATGAAGATGGTGTCGGTGAGTTTTTTTTATTGTATAAAATGACGAACAGAACGTTGATGGTAAGTGCAACGTCTGCCCATAACAAATGCTGTGTTACCCAAACAACATTTCTGTGTGGCACACTGCACCCGCCACCCAGAGATATCAGTTCTTAAGTCTCATATACCCAGTGACTATACTAGCTCTCAGTGTCCTACAAACCGTTTGCACACTTCTGACACGCGGTAGAATATTTGGGCTAGGGTGGTACCTACCTAGACGGATGCCTGCATAGGGATCCACCAGTAATTATAAATTTTTTAGTCCATTTGTTGATGTTACATTGTTATGAGTTTTTCAAAGTTGATGTTGACTATTAATACAAAAGATACTAAAAAAGTGGATACATGCGGAGTTACTTTCGCCTGTTTCTTCTCCGAACAGCGGACCCTCATTAAGAAATAATGGTATATTGTAAAAAAAAAAATTGGATAAACAAAATCTGAATTTTTTATGTCTTAGTAGAATTTTTTTTTATAAATATATTTATTTCTATTTCATAATAGCTGCCTTCCTCTTCTGCTTTACTCTTCACTAAGTTTAAAATGGTTATAGGGACTATAACCATTTATATAATAATGCAAGAAAAAAAAATAGAGAGTGATACACCCTGTCTTCTTAGTTGATAATGGCAGCTTATACAACTTACAAAAATTTTCTGTTACAAACACAATTCTGTTAAACGCTGTTAAAGTCCAAAAAAGTCTAAAAAATACCTAAATGACATTTGCAGACGACTTCACTCGACCGTCGGAGGAATATGTGATCGACATCTATCAAAAGCTGTTATGGTCAACCCAGCTTTCCATCACGACTAAGGAGTATCTGCTGCTGTCACTGGCAAAACTCTCCACGAGATTCACCACCAGACCTAGTCAGGAGTGAGTGTATTCTGTTTTGGTATAGGAGTTAAATATTTCTTATTAAATAATAATGTGAATATTATTAAACACAAGTTTTTTTAGGTACACAATTACTCTTAAATATATTATATATACACAACATTTACATTACGTACTTTTCATTTTCTAAATATTTTGTGACTAACAAGTTTTTTTTAATTGTTTATATAACATTATGAATTTGTTACAGCAAAATTCGAGTGATTATCGATACCTTTGGCTCGCACATCCATATTGAATTGCAACAAAGAGGAGTCGAGTTATCGCAACTTTACAGGTGACTAATATTCTGTTTTATATTTAGTCACAGTTCAACATTTTTTTCTATCTTTGTCTGTCTGACTCCACTATCTGTCACTTGTAAGATATGGATTCGAATTTATGTAGGTAATATGAACTTAGATTTTGCATGCTAAGTATGACGAATACGATAGAGGCTTATGTTGTACCGTGAAGTGCTGATATTGATAATAATGATGAATATTATTAGGAGTAGTTTAAATCTTAGATCAGACTTGTTAAGATAAGATGCCACATGTTCAAGGCGCGTGTATAAACGTGAGTCCCGTTGCAGACAATACGCGCACTTACGGCCCG
Source organism: Luehdorfia chinensis (assembly GCA_019845155.1). Taxonomy (NCBI): domain Eukaryota; kingdom Metazoa; phylum Arthropoda; class Insecta; order Lepidoptera; family Papilionidae; genus Luehdorfia; species Luehdorfia chinensis. Next base: position 2,932,812 of record JAHVAK010000472.1, read on the forward strand.
CATTACTCGAACGCATGCCGGCCATGGAGGCGCCGGGCGGCGACACGCGCGACGACAGCGACGCCGAGCCCGACGTGACGCACGACGCGCCGCACCACCGCGCCGAACGCCCCGACCAGGTACCGCCTCCCGCCCGCCCAGCGCCAGCACCAGCTGCACGCTGCTGAAGCGCACGCCGGCCCGACGTGACGCACGACGCGCCGCACCACCGCGCCGACCGCCCCGACCAGGTACCGCCTCCCGCCCGCCCAGCGCCAGCACCAGCTGCACGCTGCTGCAGCGCACGCCGGCCCGACGTGACGCAACGACGCCGCCGCACCACGCGCGCCGGAACCGCCCCGACCAGGTACCGCCCTTCCCGCCCCGCCCAGCGCCAGCACCAGCTGCACGCTGCTGCAGCGCACGCCGGCCCGACGTGACGCACGACGCGCCGCACCACCGCGCCGACCGCCCCGACCAGTACCGCAGCCTCCCGCCCGCCAGCGCCAGCCAGCTGCACGTGTGCAGCGCACGCCGGCCCGACGTACGCACGACGCGCCGCACCACCCAGCGCCGAACGCCCCGACCAGTACCGCCTCCAGACCGCCCAGCGCCAGCAACCAGCTCACGCTGCTGCAGCGCACGCCGGCCCGACGTGACGCACGACGCGCCGCACCACCGCGCCGACCGCCCCGACCAGGTACCGCCTCCCGCCCGCCCAGCGCCAGCACCAGCTGCACGCTGCTGCAGCGCACGCCGGCCCGACGTGCACGACGCACCGCACCTAGAGTCACACCGCGAGTCCTGAGTTCAAGCCCATTCATCCCAGCAGGAGTCAACATTTGTGTCCTTGTGTCTACCACACCTTCCTCCGATCTTTTCGCATGATGGGTTGGTTGGGACGAGTGAGTGCTCCTGTGTTTGGACTTACACTTGTGCCACTATAATATTTCCTGCACAGTTGATAACATCCGACAGAATTCGGTAATTGTCGCCCTGGTCGAAAGTCGGCAATCATCACTACTGAAAACTATATCACTTTCACATTAGATGTTGAAAGATACCGAAAAATAGTAACAATGTATGGAAAGATGTCCTCCTGGCCGATTTTCGACCACGGCGACAACTACCATATAGTATCGAAAGAGATATTATATTGCCACAAGTATACGCGGAAACACAGGGCACTCATTCGTTCCAACTTACCCGCGCCTTCATGCGATATTTTTTAATTTTAATTTTATTTTATTAAGGTATACAATCAAATATACAAATGTTGTTAACACACATTAAAATTAATACAAAATAAGTTTATGCACATTCAACACCGTATACCAAATATTAATTACTAAGAGTTGCATGTAACGAGTTTCACATTCATATTATATTTTATTTTTTATTTATTTTTTATAAGAAAAGGGAGTGGCAGCAAAAATATCTATAGGTATTAGTAAAATAGTCATTGTACGATTGCATCATGCATCGCAACGGAGAGCGCAGTCAAGCATTAGTTCGACAATTTTTAGTATTGAACAGTTTATGAGCGTATTTCTGACGGATACGCTGAGAACCACTAGGGATACGATACGATAAGATCGGAGGTAGGCTGGGATGCATTAGATTATAAAAAATTATGTCAACAATTAAACGACACAGTGAATTAAATAAAATGCTGTTCATTCCAAAGTATGAATATATTGTTTTTGTTTTCAGGACGCATTGCTAGATCTAATTATCGGGTCGGAGCCGCTCTCGAACGGCGATGCGGAGCAAGAGACGGCCCCGCCACCCGCAAACAACAATACAACCAGCAGCAATGTAAGTCTACTATAGTTATTGCCACAGGTTTTCACCTATGGAGATGATGATCTAAGCACTTTCTATAGAAATAATATATTATTCTATAGGTAATGATTTCTTATATTTACGCGAACACTACTCATTTAAATGAAACTAATTTTACGGATTTTACCGCGTTTAATTTATAACCCGACGTTTCGAGTGCTTTATAGCACCCATGGTCACGGGAGGACTGAGGTGACAGATGTCCTGATGTCATATTTAATCTGGAGTACCTTCAGCTTTTAATTATTATTTTTTTTGTCAAAACATCCTAATTTCAACAGAGAATGATGAGATGGTTGGGTATTACCACCAGCTTGGGATCCAATAATAAATAAAATTAAATCAAAAACCAAGCATACCACTGCAAGACTTCAAGACACAGTTAGCTCTTTCTGCTTAGATCGGACCAAAAAAATAATAAGTTAAAAGCTGAAGGTACTCCAGGTTAACTATGACATCAGGACATCTGTCACCTCAGTCCTCTCGTGACCATGGGTGCTGTAAAGCACTCGAAACGTCGGGTTATAAATAGTAAAAAAATTAAACGCGACGTAAAATTAGTTTCATTTAAATTATTCTATAGGTAATAAATAAAAGTTATTTTCCTAAGCTATCGATGAAAGATAAATCGGACTGTAAATTAATTAAAATAAGTTAAACTGTTACAATATTTGAATTAGAAGAGGAATATATTCGCGTTTAGTCGCCGGTGATAAATAGTCGTCCGGCCGGTCAGCTGTTCGCGACTCGTCGGGCTTCATAGTATGCGCAATGTCTACTCATAACAATGCTATGACACCACACAACATTTCTGTGTGGCCACCACACTGCACTAGTCACTTTGAAGTTACACGAAGTTTATACTAGGAGTATGATAAAATGAAAATTTGTTACATTTTAATACTCAAAAGATATACCGTGGTTTTATTTTAGGATATTCTAGACCTGCTGAGCGGGCTGGATCTGAGTACGCCGACACCTGTTGCTCCGACCGCTCCGACTCCGATCACGAATAGCGGCCCGGCATCGAACCTGCTACTCGACGGGTTTTTCTCTTCGCCGCAACCCGCGCCACCTATTACACAAACAGGTGGGTCTTCCTTGCTCTTAATCAAGTAAGAATACATAAAAAGAAGTTTCACTGAACTCAGACGAAATTGTGTTATGGTATAGTTTCATCCTATAAATGTCCCACTACTGAGCACAGGCCTCCTCTCATTTCTGAGAGGGTTTTGGAGCTAGGAAGAATCCGCCACGCTGCTCCAATGCGGGTTGGCGGACTTCACATGTCTTCGAAATATTATTTATTCCTCAGACATGCAGGTTTCCTAACGATGTTCTCCTTCACCGCCGAGCACGTGGTAAATCAGCACTTAAAATTGCAATTAACAATTTTAGTGGTGCCGGCACCGGGAATCGAACCCAGGTCACTCGCGTACTATGAAATTTAAAGCGAGCGCCTAGCCCCTGAGCTACCACGGCTCGTGTTATGGTAATTATATATAAATAAATGAATGAATATGTAGAGAGAAATGTCGAGTAGCAAGGACAATCATGGTTCAATAATGTACATAAAAACATAAAACTCCAGGCTTACTGGCTTCCGTATTGTTTATTTTCTTTATAAGAGATACTGATGAGACAAGCAAAACATTCACCTAATGATAAATGCAATGTCTGCCCATAACAAGTGCTGTCACGCGGTAAATTTCTATGTGGCACCACACTGCAGTCCCTGAGACATCAGTTCTTAACTCTCATATGCCTAGTAAATACAGTAGTTCTCAGTTCCAAATTGAAACACAATTATGTGTTAGCACACTACTTCTTGACGGAAGAATAACTGGCACTGCGGTGGTACCTCTCTCCTTTTACCGTCTCGTCATCATCATCATCATTTCAGCCTAACACTAGTCCACTGCTGAACATAGGCCTCCCCCATAGATTGCTACAAAAGTTCGTAGACCTCATTTTGGGGAGATTTTGCCATATTTGCCACGCTTGGCAGGCGAGTTGGCAACCGCAGTTTATTTTTTGAGTTGTTCCAGGAAGATGCTGCTGCCCATCTCCTGGTTTTAATTTTCCATCTGTCGATTTTTACGTCACCGACGGGATGAAGGGTGGTAGATTCTCTTAAGCCGCCGCCACACGGCACCGTCTCGTACATTTCTTCAATTTTTTTTTTTAATTTGTTGTCTATATTTCAGAGACGGTGACGGCGTTGGAGCGCGCCGGTCTCCGCGTGGAGTTCCTGGTGTCCCGCGGCGGCGACGCTGCCACGCTGACCATGCGCGCAGTGTCCAGCGCCCGAGCTGCCCTCACCGACTTCCTGTTCCAGGCCGCAGTGCCCAGGGTGCGTGTGGCTCCAGTGTGCGACCAGGGGGTCTACTACGATAATCGAAATACGAAGTTTCGGCTGTCGGATCGCACGTACCCTACCACGATATGACCATGTGGTCTAGTGGTTAGAGTACCTGACTACCGCGCCGCGGACCCTGAGTTCGAATGCCAGCTAGAGTCAACATTTTATGCGTACACAAATTGTTAGATTTCGTCTGGTTGTGTTGTGATCTCTGACACTGCATCCTACACATCGAACACGGGTAGGTTGGGACGAGTCAGTGCCCTCGTGGTTTCCACGTAAACTTGTAGCACTATAATATCTCCTGGGCAGTTGATAACTTCCGACAGTAATCGGTAGTTGTCGCCGTGGTCAAAACTCGGCCAGAAGAACATCATCACCCCTCACTAAACATTCATTTTATTGGTTGCCAATGGAACCGAAAAAAGTCCTTCCGGTAGAACTTGCATCCGAAGTAATTTGGTATTCACACATCAGCCATTGATTGTCGCAAAAGTTTGTAGCTCTCATTTTGGGGGGGATTTTGACTTTATTCAGATGTTCCAGGAGGATGCTGCTGTCCATCCCCTGGTTTTCATCTTCCCTCTGTGGACTTTTACGTCACCCAAGACGGGTGTTAGATTCTCTTAAGCCGCTATCTTCAAATTCTTACAATTTCGCATTCTTACAGTGTGCACTGAGGTCATAATTATCTACAAATAGTTATTATTGTGTATTTCGAATTTGCAGACATTCCGACTCGACATGATGTCGCCTTCAGGCACCGTCTTGACACCTCAGGGCGAGATCACGCAAGTCCTCAAAATCACCAACCCATCCAGGGTAATATGAAATTGCCTTGTACTTCTTCTGTTGTTGCTTACTAATATATATAATTAAATTTTAAAGCTTCTTTTATGCTCAATACGCGAATGAACCGAGTTCGATCCACGGTGCAGGAACCTCTGAAATTTTTATTTTAAGTGCTAATCTACCACATGCAGCGGTGAAGGAAAATATCGTAAGGAAAACTAGACATGCAGTTTGTAGATGAGAAATTTAAATATTTCAAAGACATGTGAAATCCGCCAATTCGCACTAGAGCCGCGTGGCGGACTTTTTCCTGCTTTCTAAGAAATGAGAGGAGGCTTTACTTTTTATACTAATATTCCTCCTTGTTAACCAATCCCTAAGTTTAAAAGCTTTTGCTAGGACATGTTTCTCGACAACAGTCGAATGGCGGACTCATAGTCCGGTACGCCATTTGTACCCGAAACCATTACGACTATTCGCGATGAAATAATTTCTGCTATAAAAATATTGCATTACTATTATTCCATCTTTATGTTATTTTATCATTATACAATATTATTACATTTGCAGACTCCACTACGATTACGGATAAGAGTCTCGTACAATATCGAAGGAACACCAGTATTAGAGCAAGCGGAAGTTAACAACTTCCCGCCGGATTTGTTCAACTGACGAGTGGCCAACCCACCCGGCTACTGTCTATAGCCACGCTGACACGGCCAAATGCGTGGCCAACGTTGGCCTCCAACAACGGAGAGTACTGCGACTAATATTGGCCTCTGTGACCCAGAATATACATACGGCTAATATTGACCTTTGTAACTCGACGACTCAGGCGACCAGCGGATCATACGGGTCAATATTCACCTCTGTAACCCAGACGATTCAAGCGACCAATATTGGTCTGGTCATAGACAAATTCGGCCAATATTGGCCCATTTGACATCTACAAATAACGCGGTCTATGTATCTCCTTGGGTCACAAACCATACAACAAACACATAACAGATACATCTATTTTCATTTGCAATAAATTTGACCTCTGTTACCTCGGTAAAGTTACGAAGATAATATTAACCAGTATGATGCTGAGGGGACGCCGCGGCCAATATTAGTATGAATAGCGTCGAATGAGGCAAATCATATATCATGTTTTCTACATAACCTATAGAACCGTTTGTAACAATGGCAGCTTTCTACTTTCCTTCGCGGATTTGATTTTCATTGCGTAGCCCCCCTTTCTTTCATAATATGTGACATATGGCAAATTTAATTTATCGGCTACAGTCAATGAAATGTCTAGAATATCAATGGATACGGAATTCTAAATTCTACTTCCAATAGTAAAATACTTTATCGGTTTTAATTTTTGTGATTAATCAATTAGTGAGTGGGTTTGGATTAGACGTCAGCGTATAAGTAGCCAGTAGTCGTCACTAACTTTTTAGAGATTTCGTTTAACATTCCACTTTTAGATATGTTTACTAAGACATTTACCCTTAAGTCTGAAAATGTTAGGGCCCAAACTTGAGAGGCGTGGACGCAAGTACATTTTTAATGTTGAAGTTTAGATTGTGCACTGCAAAATGGAGGGATATGTGATTTAAAAAATGTTTTTGTTGGTCTTTAAGAAAGAAACGATATATTTATGGAGCTGTTTCCAAATTCTGGGTTATAGAACTACAAAGGAAACAGGCAATATTTTTTTAACATAGACATTAATAACACATATTTATTTCATGTATCCAAAAAAAAACATGGTTTACATCATATTAACAATGTTCGTTTTATGCCGAATTTTTATTCATTATCGAGTATTCATTAAATCTCAATTACAAACACATTTTATTTTGGAACATTCTGTTATTTTGTGTAATAATTATTATTTTTTTTATTATAAAATGCGCATTCTTATTGCGTTGTGTAATGTTTTTAATGGTTTGCTAAATATCAACAAAAATTTGCCAATAAATTAGGTTATTTTGATATTCGTCTCTATTTTATTCAACTGTACATAAACAGATTGTGAACATGTAACATAATGTATAATAAGTTGTAGCTGAAGGAGGACTGTGTGGAAATGTACTTAATATAAATAGTAGATTCGTCACTGATTATTATCATGCTTAGGTTAAAATTCTAAATTCCTTTGATTTGTCGTGTTAAAACACACTTACACTTTTTTTGGTATTTATTTTAACTTTGCCTATTTTTACATAAATCCGGCTTCACACTGGAAACCAACCCAGTGTGTGACAGTAATTTGGCGCCATTTTCAGTCATAAACTGCCTGCGGAAATCAAAAATAATGAAAATTTCATAATTTTCAAGCTTTACTTATTTTATACTTTAATTATTGCTCAAGACCTTTTATCATTGTTCTTAACAACTGTTATAAGGATTATGTAGTGGAGCCGTAATATCGTAGCGCTCTATTTTTTGAAATGCATGCATTTTATAAAGATTATTTGCATAAGAGGTTTTTCGATTGCATCCAACATATTCGGTGTTGTTGGTAAAGTACTGTTCCTTTTAGCTACTGAAAATGTTATTATTTGGTGACAATGTAAATAATTGAAATAAATTTACGTCTTATAATAAATGAAACAGTAGGAATTAAAACTATGTTACACTATTTTATCCCGTTTTTTATGTTTTGGGATACCTTAACCCATAATATTAAGTTTATTCGTCTTATTTATGTTCATGCACTAACCAAGCGATTCACGTTTTATAAAATTATTAAGGCTTATTAAAATATGATAGATATCAAATGCGCTTACTTACTATCCTGCATTGTTTTCGGTAGAAACGTTTATGAAAATTCGCCGACCCTCATGCAACATTATGTAAAGAGAGCTTTGCAAATGAATATATCGTAATTTGGTGCTTGTTTTATTATAGTATCTGATTGAATAGAAGGCCCTCCACGACGTGAGATGTTATGATTTATGTATAACTAAAGCTATGTGAAAGATGTACATAATGATAATAATTTTATGTAAATTGGTTAATAAATATTTGAGAATGTTTATATAATCATTTTGTTGTTTTATTTAATTGTTTATAATAAGGAGGTGCAGGAGCTGGAAGGAGCAGCTGCAAGGGACTCCCAATTGGTTTTTGTAATGCCACGTCATTTATTGCCCGACTAGCTGTAGGTCGCAGTTTCACCTGATTAATGTATAAGGACTAAAAATTAAAAAAATATATAAATCACATCATTTATTTCAAAATTTAGGATTATACAAGATACATATATCGAAACTAGTTAACAAGTGATGGTGCACAGTTTATGACTTCACAGCATCTACAATATTTTCTGTTTAAAAATACTGTAATGGAAAGAAAACCACTGCCATGGATGTTTTTTCATCATTTTCTGTGTGTGTGAACTCCATGCAATGTTTAATCTTTATTTTATTCCACTAAATTGCATTATTCAATCATGGGCGTAGCGGGCGCCGGCCGACCGCTCACGCTATTAAACAGTCTGTCTTTGATCATTTGTGCCATGAGGCCGTGGATCACCTCTATGGTGGTCTTGCAAGCGTCTTTTGTAGCCTTACTCAGTTTATCTTCAGAACGTTTTTCGTGTGGATCCGCCCCAGCTACAAGAAAACCGCCTCGACCTGTAAAAAGTACACATTTTGTATGTTTATACTTCATCTAGTGGTGTCCCATAGTTCTTTTGTTGGGATGTTTGGTCTGATTTTAACAATAGAATAGACATTTCGGAATTTGTCCAAGTAACCGACGATCTACCCACAGAACTAGCCACATAGAAACTGCCGAACCGACTAGATCCACTAACCAATTTACGCATTTTAATAAGGACAGGTATTTTACACGGTTCAAATTATCATCATACATTTTTTGGCAGATGATATTGCTAAGGAAAAGGGTAGTTACCCGCCATATCAGGTAGACGGGAGGAAGTCTCCTCCTATCAGTAGTCTTTAGATATTGTATTCTCATATATAGTTGGCATCTCAAAAACATTAATATCATAATGTTGGACATATGACATACATATTTCTTGAGCTTCTAATGTGGCGACATAGACGTCGCTACAGTATCATCAAACTGTTGGAGATTCTGTTCAGAAACTCGTGGCAGCTAAGGTTTGCTCAGCAATTGGAACTGTTTCTTGTCTGGCTTTTTGAAATGTACCTAAAGGATTGACATAATAGCGAAAATAACTCAATCTACGCACTCGTGCCGTTTGTCGTTAAGTCGGTGGAGTTCCGTGTGTGCCTTCATAGTCCAAGTTCAGTCAAGTTTAGCATGTCCATAGTTAGCTACCTACCTTGTTCTGAAAAGGTCATAAACCTCGATCACTATACATTTGTTATTTAGTTTTGAGGAGTTCCCTGGTGTATCTTCGGTATTTCTCCGAGGTTCGACACCAATGAACCTTGGAGAAATGTAAAATATACTGAACATGAACAATGCAAAAGAAACTATAGTAAATTTGGTTCATAAACAAAGAAGTTATGTCCGAATAAACATAATAAAATATATAAACTATATCTATACATGTATATGAAAATGTCTGCCCAAGAAGTGGTGTCTTAAAGTCTTAAAGTAGTTTCTGTCAACAAATTACAGTATTATTCCCTATCTCCTAATAGTTAAGCGAGTGTTGTGGCTTTTATCATCAGCTCAGCAGCATGAAATGATGACTTCAAGATGCAAACACTTAATAAGTCACGAAAACTTTCCAAACACACTGTATGCCTATAATTTTTAAGGATTTTTTCGATTTCACTGAGATTCTATCATCAGATCCTGAATTTGGTAAAAATGGGAGCACCTCAGGTGTATATCCTTTAAAACAAAAAAAATAGTTTCAAAATTGTTCCACAATTGAAGGAAATATTGGTGAACATACATAATAAAATACACACAGACAAACAAAGAACCTCTTCCTTTTTTGAAGTTGGTTAAAAAACTGCTGTAACCTCATCCAATCAATGCGAGTAAGCACCAACAGCACTATTCCTATGTGATATGAGAAAGATGAAGATGTGACTATTCTATATCTACAATTAAGCTGGCCACCTAAAGAATATTATTCTAAGAACTCACTTAGGAACACTTCGCTCTGCTCCAGTTTATCAGAAAGATCGAATATTTGTCCAGTTGTGTAGTCAGCATTGGTAATAAGACTGGAAGTGCTTAGAGTGTTAACCCAATACTTGTTCCAGAGTGAATCGAGCAGCCTCCTGTCCAGGGACGACTTAAAGTAAGACACCTCAAGTGAATAGTACTGTTTGCAGTGTACACCAAAATCTTCAATTTTATTTAGGGGAATAGTTTGGTATTCAGATGGCTCTTCATTAGCTGGTTTGTAGCCCTGTGAAACAAAAACATGTTAGTATTTTACAAAGAAAAATTTCTCTTTAGAAAATATCTCTAATAAAATTTGATTTAATTTTTCAGTTTCTACAGTGGGCAATTAAATTTCTTATGAAATAAGCGACAGAGGTAATGAATTTACAATAAAGGTTTAGGAATTTTACAGACAAATGTCACAAAATTTTGTTGCGTTTTTGCACAATTTTTGGCTTTGGCTGAGATTCGAACCCAGGACCCGCGCCGTAGAAGTCAGGTACTCTGACCACTCGGCCATACAGTCACGGTCATTATTATGTATTTTGAAAAAAATTAATAAATACCTTAGGGTAAGTTCTGAAAGCACCAAGACACACTTTCCCTGCAGAAATTGTTCTCACAGGGTCAATAACTATGGCTACAAAAGGTTCCTGGAAGTTCTGATTAAGCATTTGTGTGGAAACATCAATGCCAGACAACCAGCAACCATAGCCAGGATGACTGTGGTACCAACCAATTGCATTCTCATGTCTACCCACCTGTTAAATTATAGTGTTTATAATAATATTATTATTTAATGTTAAGATCCACAAACAATTATCATGATTAAATAAAGATTTTATCCAGCCATGGTAAGTAAAATATTACCAATCCATACATCCATACATACAGTCTCGCCTAATTCCCATTAGGGTAGGCAGAGACCACATCTTTCACACAATCCTGACACACATCTTTTGTTTCAGGGTTTTATCCAGCCATGTCACTTGATTAATCTGTTAAACAATATGTTACCTGCTTAGCAGCTTCTATGTAAGCTGTCATGTACTCATAGGCCTGTGCCTGAGCATTGACCCTGGTCTCTGTGCCCTCAACTGGCAATGCAAATGAGTCCATCACTAACATAGTATTGGCATCCACTTTACCTATAAGAAGAGCATGAAGAATGCACAATCACATTCAATATACATATGTAGCTGTTTCTTACAAGCAGATAAATATTTAAGTGATTTCATTATGCTATCCTTATGTTTAGATATTTCTTATGTTTGAATAATTATATTCAATAAAATTGCCGTGTGGTGCCGGCTTATGAGAATCTACCACCCCATCTCATCCCTTGAGTGTCCTAAAAGTCAACAGAGGAAAAAAACCAGGCCAGATGGGCAGCAGCATCTTCCTGCAAGATCTGAATAAATAAACTGCGGTTGCCAACCTGCCTGCCTAGCATGGTAACTATGGCAAAATCCCCCCAAAATGAGAGCAACAAACTTTTGTGGCAATGTTTAATCTATTTTCTATCAATTTCATTATCATCATCATATGAAATTATGATAATGATGATGAAATCGGTTATCGGAGCTATGATTCAAAGTGATGATAGTTTATTGCAGTTTTAGTCAATACAAAAAATTTAAATAATATATCTAATAAACAAATTGGATGGTTAAATTTGGACATTAAAAAATTAAAAATATTTGGCGGCTAGGTTGGCGCAGTGGCTAAGCCCTTGGCTTCTGCACAGCGGGTCGCGGGTTTGATTCCCGCACGGGACAAATATTTGTATGACCTACAGATAGTTGTTCCGGGTCTGGGTGGTTTGTGCATGTGGAATTTATGTCTGTAAAACGTACCCACGACACAGGATAAATCCTACTGTGGGGCATCGTTTTTTTTTAAAGAAAAAAAAAATCATAAGTTAACTTATTTTGTATTTAGTAGTTGTGATAAATCTGTGGTAGTATGTGTGAAAAATCGATAAACCAGTGAAAGTAATAATAGGGCAAGTAGTAGTAAAAAAATATGTAGGTAGTACATAAAATCAATTCTCCAGAAATATCTGGATAAGCAGTTCTTAAAACACTTATCAGACAATAATAACAAAACAGGATTGGGAAAATAAAAGCTATGTTTATTAACAAAGAAAATCATACAATCAGTGTTTAGATTGTAGACTGCTTCGGATTTCCGCAACTCCATGTCTATGCGGGTATTTTGCGTAATCTCAATCAGTATTTAACGGACGGGATATATTAAGAATAGGTAGACAACATCTAGATATAATAAAATGTAGATGTTTTAGATAGAACTACTTATATATATATATATATACATATACTATATATATTTACTGCATAATAATATTACAAACCAATATAATGGCTATAGAATAATATTTATTTGTCCAGTATTTAAAGCATAAAATTGAACACCCGTCAAATTGACGGGTTTCGTAAATCTGTCTAGGTTTAATACAGGCTTCAATGATGTTTATTACATTTTTTTTGTGCACATGCACTAGTATAAAATAATTCTTACCAAGCAGTAGTCCCATCACTTCCAAAGTGCCTCCCGATCTCGCATGCATAACCATTTTCAATAAAGCTAGAGCAGATATTCTGATATCTTTGAAGAAGTGAGGGCTGAAACATTTTGTTTTCATAATGTAAACATAATGCGTAACATAACCGTAATTCGTGTTACGATACTATATCTCTATGATGAAAGTAAATATCTTACTCTTTCTCCCATGGTTTAGCCGCAAGAATATCTTGTTGTTGTTTTTTATCATAGCGATAAATTTCATCTACACTGGAAACAGTTTCAATGTTATTAGCCATAACCCAAGTTTTTTGAGCTATGTTTGATTGAGAATCAGCACTTGTAGACGCCATTGTCACCTAAATTTATATAGAAAGTAACAAAATCGTTATATCTAAATAATATTTCTTAATTAATGGAAGAAAACTATGGTTAGTATTCCAATATTTTATTCAAAGACATTATTTTTTTTAGTTGACTGTGGGGATGTTGATATGGACAGATGTCATCGAAAAATCGATATTATGTGTGAAAACATCAATGTTTTATCATCGATATTTGGTACTCATAAATCCCATCGATGTCGTGAACAAAAATATCGAAAATCGATATTTCTTGTTTTGCTTGGTGTAAAAATTAAATTGAGCTTACGCAAAAAGGTATAAAATTTATTGTATATTTTTTTTAATTTCCAAACGACTTTTAAAATGACAACTTATTAATGCACATTGCGTAGTAGTTCTTAGTTTTTATGTTAGATGTTGCGTATACTTAATTTTGCTTTCATGGTTATAAAAGAAAATGTCTCCGTCTGTAGTCTGTTTAGGGTTAGATACATTTTTTATTCATCCGTCATTCGATGGTTGAAAAGATCGATATTTTTTTTTTGGAAAAAATTTGGCCATTTTAAACTTTATGAAACGAAAAAGAGACAAACCTAATCATCTTCAGGATTTAGCCTATTTTATTTATATTTTCGATGTATTTTATCTAGAACAAAATGTTAAATAATTTTTAAACTTGATAACAATATTATACTAGGCTTTTGGAGCCAACTCGCAAGGTAGCAATAGTGATTTTATTTAATTTTTTAATTTCTATTTATATTTGGAGTTTTGATGTTTAATATTGATAGATTAATATGCAGCAAGTGCTGAAAATATACAGTGATTGGAAAATTCAATTCAAGACCAAAATAGTGCTTATCGTTTAGTCTCCATCAGACCAGCAAATCTTTAGTAAAAGTCAACTATCAATTCACTGTCGATCAAAATTTTGAAGTCTTTCTTCTTGAAGATTGTATACTTGGATATGTTACTTGACACCGGAAAATAGTTTATGACTGTTTACATTAATAAATAAATAATAATATTTTACTAAATAAACCTTAGAATTATCTTACTCCTGATACTCTGCATTCGTCTCATTCTCTCGAAGTTTAGTTTTCTGAAAGTTTCAATTGACTTTTGGCGCCAACTCGAAAAGTGACGGTGTGTGGATTTCAATAATGGAAATTGTTTATCTATATATTTATCTCTGAATATGTTTTTTTTTTTGTTTAATTGTATAAAGTGACGAAACGAGCAAAACGTTCACCTGATGGTAAGTGCAACGTCCGCCCACAACAAATGCTGTGTCACCCAGAATATTTCTGTGTCACAACACACTGCGCCCGTCACCCTGAGACATCATTTCTTAAGTCTCAAATGTCCAGTGATTACTCTAGCTCACAGTGCCCTTCAAACCGAAACACAGTAATGCTTGCACACTACTGCTTCACGGCAGAATAACTGGCCCTGGAGTGGTGCCTACCTAGATGGATTCCTGCATAGGAATCCTACCACCAGTATTATTAGAAATAATCGTAGGACTGTTGCCACAAATAAGTAATTATAGTGGCACAAACTTATCTGACCCACAGTTTTCACCACCAGGTCAAATGTGTTTATATCATAAGTTCAATGTTGCGTCTAATAGTACGGAATGTAATGCCGCTAACACTTGAATTTCTTTCCTCTAGATCAGTGCTTCCCAACCTTTTATCGTTCTCGTACCCCTTAATAAAACTTTTTATTTATAAGTACCTAACCTCAGACAACTCCATACCTACTCCTAAAAATGTGTCTCGTTTTTCTTAGTCTATCTTAACCTTGAAATAACGTGTTCGACTATAAAATTGTCTAGGCACTTTAGTAAGTTATTACTTACAAGGTTCATTTTAAACTACATATTGTAGACATTTTAAATATTATAATAATGTTTACATAAGTTAACTGTTTTAACTTCTCAGTATTTTGCATTACCAATATAATTTTCACGTACCCCCAATGGGACCTCGCGTACCCCCAGGGGTACGCGTACAATAGTTTGGGAATCACTGCTCTAGATACAATCTCAAAAGTCTCTAAAAATTAAACTGGCATTATATAAATATACAGCATGTTTAGTAAATCGTATATCAAACGGCAACGTAAATGTGCAACTTAAACGTGTAAATATTTTACCGATGTAACAAGCGGTGAAATCGCAAAAAAATTCGGTCGAATAAGCTATAGTTACTTGTATTCATAGGAACTTTCACTTTCTTGCGGCTTGTTACGCTGCTTACCTAACACTTGTATTGATATTGTAAGTTAATGTTGAAAATGTATGTGTTTTTTATGCAGATTTTATAATTTTAAGTTTATGGAATTTGGACAAAATTTTAGATAGGTTGTTTTTCACTGAGAAAATTATTACAAATAGGTATGAGGTATTTCAATCGATTTGCCGAATTTTGTAATTGTGAATAACGGGTAGATTTTATGATTAAATTACAAATTTTTATTACATCAACTTTTTACAAATCCCTAAAACCTATAAAAAGTACCTATAAAATATCCCAGTGCCACTTTTACCTCTAAGTTAGGGGAAATTCGTATGCTGGCAACAGGAAAGTCTGTTAATAGCTATAATCTCTTTTCCGCTTGTTTGTCTATCTTTGTCTAAAATACGATATCGTATTATTTTATCCTCCCTGCCCCCACCAACTTGATAGCTAACCAATGGCGTGACAACACATACTCGTTTTCGAGAACAGTACAAAAGTCATAGCTTAATTTGTGTTCGAGTATGTACGACGAAGTATTTTATTTTTGTGAGACAATATATCAAAGAAAAGTTTTCTAACAAATGATTTATATCCATAGTGAAAAAAAGTGGGAAATAGTATGCGATTAATAAAACAATAAAGTTATCATTAAAGGTGTGAGTCCGGAGTGTCAGTGTAATAATATAAACAAAATGAGCGCTCCTATTATCATTACTGTTCCCAACAACTACCTGACGATGGAAGAGATGGATTCCGATGTGGTCGACGTCTCGTCGCCATCGCCATCGCGGAAAAGGAGGCTTGATCATCTTACATGGGAGGAGAAAATGCAACGAAAGTGAGCCTTGCCTATGTCATCAATTTGCTTGCGTGTCATATTTTCCTAATGACAACACACTATGAGTCTTTTATACGTTTATAATGTACGTACGTTAAGTACGTATTAAGATATTATTAGAATATTAATTTGGAATAAGTTAAGTTTTTAGAATTTTTTTGTTTTGTAGATAACACGGTCTAAGTTACTGGTCAATAAATAATGACGTAATTTGTGCTAGCGGTTTTCCCGATAATATCTGTATTATAAGGGATTGTAATTCCCATGAGTTTTTAGGATATTTCATGGATGTTGATAATTATTTTTGTATCTTTCACATTTATTTTTAATTTGTGTGTATGAGGTTAATTGAAATAGAATGCCTCCACATTCTATTTCAATTAACCTTGGGAGTGTCTATTAAGCTTTAAGTCCAATCCATCAATTGGACTTAAAGCTGGCAGATCAAAATATTTTAAATTATTAAATAAGATTTAATAAAAAAGTGTGTTTTGCTGTTAATAAATATTAAATATATAGGATTCCTATGCAGGATTCCGTCTAGTTAGGTACCACTCCAGGGCCAGTTATTCTACATTGAAACAGTACTGTGCAAACATTACTGTGTTTCGGTTTGAAGGGCACTGAGAGCTAGCGTAATCACTGGGCATATGAGACTTAAGAACTGATGTCTCAGGGTGACGGGCACAGTGTGGTGTCACACAGTAATTTTGTGAGTGAAACAGCATTTGTTATGGGCAGACGTTACACTTACCATCAGGTGAATGTTTTGCTCGTTCCGTCACTTTAGTAAAATAAAAAAAAATATACAATACTAGTTATGAAAATTAAGTTTTTCTTTGTTATATTAATTACAATTTAATAATCATTTATTTTCTTAGTCTATGTCCATTCAATAATTTTTAATTTTCTTATATAGTAAAATATCATAGCTAATAGTAATTTTATATTGTAGGAAATTAAAAAATCGTGTTGCGGCGCAAACTTCCCGTGACAGGAAAAAAGCTAAAATGGATGAAATGGAAAGCCGCATCAAACATTTTATGGACATGAATGAAAAGCTGATTAGTGAAGTTGAAAGTTTAAAAGTAAGGTTAAATTTTTGTATGAACTTACCATAAATCTTAAAAACTGTGTTTGAAATTGTATGTTAAGGTTTGCCTATTTAATATGACACTATTTACTTAATCAGTTTCTCAGCATGAGCAATTATTTTTAAAATTTTCTTTGAATTAATTTAATTATTTTCCTGCAGGCTTTGAATGAACGTCTGCTTAGTGAGAATGCAAAGCTACGCAGTGAGGCGGCGGTTCGCACCGTCGCGGGAGCCCCGGGACCAGCAGAGTCTCATCCTCGGCAGAAGGACGGGCTCCCGCCGGCGATGCGAGCGGCGCGCCTGCTGCTGGCGATGTGCCTCTTGCAGACATCCTCGCACACCTCGACTCTGAAGAGTACCTTGACACCCTGGATCAACTTGCAAACTCCCTCCTCCAAGAGATTGATGCAAGTGTTGCAGGAGCGGTTGAAGATGTAAGTTATTATAAACTGATGATAAAATAGTATGATAATACATATGAAAATAACAAGGAATCAGTAATCTTTTTTTCTACATAATTTAACTTTTGATGTACTTAATTATTTTATATATTTTTTGTATCATTTGATGATTATTCATCATTTCATAGTATTACATCATTAAACACGCAAACAGTTAATGCATATGTTAATTAGTTAAGGAGTGCTGCAGATGATGCAATCAGTCTGAAATGCTTTAATTATTGTTACTTACAAGCCTAAAGTTGTTTTTATTATATCAGCTATTATAAAATAATACTCATGCTTTATTTATAAGTTATGTTCTTTATAAATTAATTTAATCTTTTATTAAAGGTCGCAATCAGGGAAGCTAGAAAATGCATTGAAGGAGCTCAAGTGGTGGGGACCACAACAAAGCAACTGGAATCCAGTAAAGGTGGAAGCATCGGCATGAGCACTGAATACAGAAGTGACATTGACATAAAACATGATGTTGACAGGATACTGTCACAGCACTCTTATGCACATCCCCACCCTGACATTGTAGCCACTAAACTCCAAGACACAGTACAAATAAAAGAAGAGAAATGGGATAACTGCGATAAAGGAGACATCTTCTACACAAGTGTTGATGAAGCAAACGATTGCATCACTATTGAAGTGCCATGTGATGATCAAGTTGTAGAAGAAGTTGCATCAGTCAATACTGATTTGGACTTAAATATTCTTACCAATAATTGTTCTGAAATAACTTTAGAATGTGACATGCAGCTGTTGTCGCCAATGAGTTTATCACCGAAATCAGAAGAGAATTTGCTAGGGGTGTCCCCATCCCACACCAACCTCAGTTCTGATTTAGGTTATGAGTCATTATCGTCACCGCTCAGTGAACCAGAATATATGGACTTGTCAGACTTTTGGTGTGAATCATTTTCAGAATTGTTTCCAGGTTTAACATAGGATGCATTCTGTTGTTTTTCTCACCCAAAGACTGATTAGTTTTTAAGTAAAATTTGTATCTGAAATCACATATGAAATAGATATCTTATTTAAGTTTATAAATGACAAATTACCATTAGTAAGTTATTTATAATTAAGTTATTATTTTTTATGAACTAGATGTTTTGTATAGGGGATGTACATAACTTCTGAGTGCTGTAAATAAACAGTGTTTTTTGCAAAAGAATTTGATTTTTGACATGAATTGCCTATTACCATCAGGATAATGATTTGCAGCTCTAATCTACCTTCAATAAACTAAGACTAAAGTGCTGTATTATAAGAGGATTTCCATTCATTGTGCAGAACTTTACCCAATCTTAAATATTAATAATCCATTTTTAATTTTATAGTCTACTAGTAGAATCAATAACGTAAATTGTTGTTTTAAGTATAATTTATTGTATATATCGTCATTATGTGTGTTCCGTTCTCAAATACATCGATTCGATTTTCTACAGAAACAGACCCGGAATACCAGCCTCTAAAATGCTATTTTAGAGGCCAAACTACCATATGACTTTTTTTTCAAAAAATGATACGCCTCGTTAGATTTGTCCTGTTTCATTAATGCGCTTTACAGACTTAACTTTAATAAAGATTGGAAAATATTTCTAGACCTGTTAAAAATTTTCTATTATAATTTGCAACACAATCGACTCGCTTAGAAACTACGCCTATCGAATTTATCACAGATTACCTCACTGCGCCCACCACCCTGGGACATCGCTTCTTAAGTCTCATATGCCACGTGATTACACTAGCTCTCAGTGCCCTTTAAACAGAAACAGTGATGTTTGCACACTACTGCTTCAGGGCAGAAAAAATTGGCCCTAGTACCTACCTAGACGGATTCCTGTATAAGAATTGTCGCCAAACACAAAGCGAATAGTTTATGTAAATTTAAATAGAATGTCATTTCCCTCAACGTCGAAGGAATTTTTTACACTCTACAAATTAGATACTTGACGCTAAACGTCTGACTGTGTGTAACGTACTCATAATAACAGTAATCGTTACGGAGTAAAGTGAAAAATAATACAACCGTCATTCGTAAAGTGTAAATTATTGTAAAGTTGATACATATTATACATATATTTGAGAACACGCATAGAGCACTAGTTGTGGCGTAACAAATCCAACGTTATCTCGTTCCGTTGGTGATAAAAGTCCAAAATGGGTCACATGTTTTTGTGAATCAGATTTACTAATCACAGTGCCCTCGCTCCATTCCTAACAAATATACGGGTTCTAACAGGTTATTATTTTCTAATCATAACCTTTTTATGGCAAATTGTTCACCACACGGTAAATGTGTCCCAGAACAATTCTGTGTGGCGCCACACTGCGCTCGTCACTCTTGAGACATCAATTATTTCGAAGACATGTGAAGTCCGCCAACCCGCATTGGAGCAGCGTGGCGGATTCTTCCTAGCTCCAAAACCCTCTCAGAAATGAGAGGAGGCCTGTGCTCAGTAGTGGGACATTTATAGGCTGAAACTTTACTACTTTTTTTACTTTTATATTCCCATTAATTAGACTAGATAACAATGCCCTTCAAAGCAAAACAAATGTTCCGTAGACGGATTCCTGCATAGGGGCCTACCACCAG
The DNA here is from genome assembly GCA_019845155.1 of Luehdorfia chinensis. NCBI lineage: Eukaryota > Metazoa > Arthropoda > Insecta > Lepidoptera > Papilionidae > Luehdorfia > Luehdorfia chinensis. The sequence goes on from JAHVAK010000472.1 coordinate 2,953,024, forward strand.
TAACTTCGGATGAATATTATGCTTAAGAGAAAGAAAAAAACAGTATTTTTATAAGGTACGTGAGGTGCCGGCTCGTTAAAAGAATACTACCACTCCATCTCATCCAATGGATCACGTAAAAGGCGAGTAAGGAATTAAACTGCACCGTGCACCCAACAGCGCATGGTGGCGATGGGCTCACCACCTATCACACCAGGTGCATTATATTGTTTTCGTGAAACGTGGATTGTGGCAGTCATCTGTTATTGCAGTGAGTGCCCCGTCTCTGACTACCCCTTATGGGATACAGTCGTGATCTTATTTATGTATGTATGTATGTGAGGTATCTACGGGTAAACCTTTTTTATCCCTACTAAGGAACATGCGTTAGCAACTCAAGTTAAATATATACACGACAAAATCCAATTTTTTTGCGGTCACTTAATCAATGGAAATCGAATAGAAAAGGAAACAACACAATATGGCGGGCGCGAATTGATTGTTTACACTTATTAAGGATCAGAATAATACAGCGTGGGCAAAGTAGCGATAATGGCGACTTGAAAATAATAGTTTGAACGCAAACATTAATACAACCGCTCTAAAATTAATAAAGTTATTTAGTAACAGCATGTTGTATGTAAAAGCAAAGTAACAAATGTCAATCTCACACGTAGGCAGGCCTCCATTTTTGAGAGGTTATACACTCGGCGTCAAAAAAATCGCACATCCGAAAAAAATAATTTAAATACTATTTTAACTCAACAGGCCAAGTGCAATGTTGTGGTTTGAGGGTATCATTCGAAAGGTAATTTCATTAGCTTTCAGGAATTTTAATTGAATTTTACTTTTATAACGAGACGAAAGAGAAATTAAAGAAAAAGACAGGGTATGTACAAATTTGCAAATTAATAATTTAAAAAAAAAACTTAATAAATACAAAAAAAGTTCTTAAAACCTAGTGTTACCCCCCCTTGCCTTGATAACGGCTTCCATGCGATCTTACATGGACCTTACAAGGATCGCAACAGTCTCTTGGGGTATTTGTTCCCACTCTTCAAGTACCGCATCTTGGAGCTCTTGAAGAGTGGCTGGAGCTGGATCTCGAGCTCGCACGCGCCGTTTTAGGTCATCCCAGAGATGTTCTATTGGGTTAAGGTCTGGACTTTGTGCTGGCCAATGCATAACAGGGATATCGACCTCCTGTAAATAATCCCGTACAATAGCCGCGGTGTGGCAACGAGCATTATCATGCATTAACATGAATCCATCACCGATATTACCAGCATACGGGACCACATGTTCCTCCAGGATTTCAATAATGTACCGACCAGCATTAAATGACCCTTGCCCACGGCCACCCCTAGTCCGGGAAACGCACACAAGTTCCGTTTTCCCGTCGACGGAAATGCCGCCCCAAAACATACACGAGCCACCCCCGTATTCGACGGATTCTTCGAAGCAGGGTTGTGTGAACCTCTCCCCCTGTCTTCTGTAGACCCTTCTACGCCTGTCATTGCAGAAGAGACAGACCCTCGTCTCATCAGAGAAGAGTACGGTTCGCCACTGTTCTAGAGTCCACTCGCAATGATTGCGAGCAAACTCTAGGCGATCTCTGCGATGCTGTGCAGTAAGTTTTGGACCTTTAGCAGGTCTATGGGCCGTTAAACTCTTTTCGTGTAACCTTCTTCTTATCGTAGAAACACTCACAAAGACACACGGATGTTCTCCGAGTTGATCGAAGCTGTTGTTGCAACTCAACAGCATTTGTAAAACGGTTTCGTAAAGATGTCGTAACGATGAAACGGTCATCTCTTTCTGATGTGCACCGTTTTATTCCAGATCCCGAGTTTTCTAACATAACCACCAGTCTGCTGAAAACGTTGGAACACCCGTCGAACTGAAAAACGGGACAGGTTCAACTGTCGAGCAACGTCACACTGCCGCATCCCCGACTGCAATAGGGCAATCACTTGAGCGGCTTCTTCAGAGCTGGTGTCCATCTTTACTTGTTCTTACTTGGGTTACTTGTTCACGTGTATTCACTGCAAAGTCTAAATTACGACTGTATTTGACGATATTTCATCCAGATCGACCCTTTTATACCCTTTTTAGGTGGTGTAACTAGCGTCCTTACTAACGAGAATTTGACAGTGTTTATTTTTGACGCTCTATAATGATAAATGTTTTAATGATTTCATGATTTTTTTATTAATAATGTAAAGCTATTCAAATACCCATTTCAAACATACCAATATTTATATAAATATAATTAGTTTCTAGCCATTACAGCCATTTTTCGCGCAAACTCAGAGAGGTGCGATTTTTGTGACGCTGAGTGTAGTACTATTTATTTATTTATTTAAATACTATTAAAAACTTAATGCCCTAATTAACAATAGTGGTGAGATTTTGATTAGGTGTAACAATAAAGGAAAACAAAGAAAGAAAGTCAAAGAGCAAAAAAACCTAAATACCTCATAAATAAGTGTAATATAAATATAGTTACATATATAGATATATATTAAATACATAAACATATACATATTATACATATAAATAAACATAAAATAAATATAAATAAATGCACACCTGTAACGGTGACCAACTACTAACTATTTATGTTCTCACGATTCTCTGCTAAATGATCACGGACCAACTTCTTAGAGGAGTATTTATTGGGCGCTTTCCTGATCGTCATCGGGCAAGGACTACTGTATTGAGAGAGCGTTCAGCGTCGTCCTTTCCCGATCCGTTTTACAGCCTTCTAAAGCTTAAAAAAAGTACAGTTACACATTTAACTCAAGGGTTCGGTGTCTGATGGGTCCATTTTCTGGAGAATATGGTTTTGAGTGAAATAATACAAAGATCAGTTAATGGTTAATGGATTTGCCGAATGATCAAAAATCAAACTTTCATTTTCGCATCGAATATATTTTGATGATTAGTTTACCTATTTTTACTCTTCGACGACCGCGTTGCCTTCTGGTCAGAGTACTGCGCCGCGGGTTCTCGGTTCAAATCTCGGCCGGAGCCGATATTTGTTCAAAAACAAATGGTTGCTGTACGAGTCTAATTGGGTTATACGAATGTCCCCGTGTTTCCAACACTCCATTTTTGCCTACTTCCGATCTTATCGCATGAGCGTTACATTGTGTTTGCGCGCTTGTGTTATTAATGTTTCCTGCACAGTTAATAACATCCGACAAAATTGTCGTCGTGATCTAAAAACGGGAGGGCATTTATCTACTTTGAATAAAACAAATGTACGTAAATCGATTAGACGTAATTAAAGTTGATTATACACACTACGAACCGTGGTAGCTCAGGGGCCGGGTGCTCGCCTTTAATTTTATAGTACGCGATTAACCTGGGTTCGATCACCGGTGCAGCAAGCACCTCTAAAATTGTTATACAGCTTTAAGTGCTGATTTACCACGTGCTCAACGGTGAAGGAAAACATCGTGTGGAAACCTGCGTATCCGAGTAATGTAAATATTTCAGGGGATATGTGAAGTCCGCCAGCCCGTATTGGAGTAGCGTGGCGGACTATTTTCGCTCCAAAACCCTCTCGGAAATGAGAGGAGGCCTATGCTGTAGTAGGACATTTATAGGCTGTTACTTTAGTTTTATACACTCGCTAGCTTTATGTTGTAGTGGATAACCGGTTTTGTGAAAACATAATAATCTGTGCATATGATAAGAAAATTTTATTTAAGTACTGTAATAAGAGAACCGTAAATGATCATGTCTTAGTGAAGGTACTTAACCTTCAAAATTAGTGATACTATTTTATTAACAACAACAGTTTGTGAAACCAATATAAAATGTAATAAATATACTTTATTTACTATTTTTTTATCTATAACGACGTTGTCTTAATATGACCGTAAAGGCCTGGCATTTGCGTCTCAGGCTGTCCTATCAACAGTGACACCGGGGAAAATCGATATTGTGTTAGTGGACCTTTTACTAACGACGTGTTTCACAATCGTCGGATAACTCTTATTTCTGAGATTAACATGCCAGTTTGACAGATTCTCTTAAAGGAAAATGCCAAACCGCCATTTTTAACTCACATTTGAACGATTCCGAAACAGGCCCTGAGAAAAAATTAAGGAGAATAGAAATTTACACAGAACAGATAGAAAACAGAGAAAAAATAAATCTCGTAATAATTAACTAATGTTGGACAACATAACGGACATTATTAGTAATTATTGCTAATCGATTCTTCGAACGATTCCTATTACCTGTATTAGAAAACTTTATATTGGTACTTTTCCTTTCAAAAGATTGATCTTAGACCTTTAATTTTAAATCTGGTGACAATGAGCTAAAAATATTTTGAACTAATAATTGCAGAAATTTTTCTCTTCGATCAAATACATGTCCCCTTGTCACATAAAAAATTAAAAAAACTACCTCAAGAACTTAATGATTATTCTAAATTTAATTGAGATCGGAATAATTGAGCAAAGTAAAACTCTTTTTTATCAAAAACATTAAATATATTTGTTAAAATATTACAGATTCAATAAAATCATATATCTTATATTACATACACGACTATCACCGATAACTACTGTCAGATTGACGTGTGGTTAAGCGGGATTTACATTGCGAATTTATATATTTATTAATGGAAACAGTCATAAACTATTTTCCAGTGACAAGTATACAGTCTTCAAGCTTCAAGCAGCAAGACTTCAAAATTTTGATCGACAGTAAATTGATAGTTGATTTTTACTGAAGATTTGCTGGACTGATGGAGACAAAACGAAAAGCACAATTTGGTCTTGAATTGAATTTTCCAATCACTGTATACTTTCAGGAGCACTTGCCGCATAATAAACTATCAATATTAAAGACCAAAACTCCAAATATACACAGAAATTACAAAATTAAATAAAAACACTTCCACCACTTTTCGAGTTGGCGCCAAAAGTCCATAGCGAAGTTAGTGGCATGAAATTAATGTAACGGCATTAAATTCATTAAAATTTTCTCGAGTATATTTCTAATTTCATAATGCATGCATTTGTTTCATGAAACTAATTTCATCCTGTGAAAGCCACGTGAAGCTAGTGTCGCGAACGCGTTGAAAGTGGAAAACCAACGCTGGGATGAATTCTTGTCTTACGAGATATCCTTGTTTTATTTTTACATTAGTATCTATACGACAACATTGTGCATTAAAATTTAAAGATTTGATACCGACGGGGCCATGACCTCAGCAATACTGAACTTACTGAAGATTTCGCGACACTATATTTAATTTGAAACTACTTTCACGCGTATCGAAATTAATTACATGAAGTTAATTTCAACATGTACGATAGAAGTTTCGTAATGTAAATCCCACTTTAGTGTAACCCTCAGTCACATAGTACTTTAGAGCCAATCAAAGGATCATTGCTAAGGCGGCCACTCACGATCAAAACAAAAAACATCCTTTTTATATTTATACAAGTTTTCTTTTGGCTAGAGCGAAACAGGCTACTCTGAATGTCGTAATTTTTTTAACTTCTTTCCTAACGGTCTACAAAATAATCCTTCATTAAAACGATGAAGGATTATTTTATTATACTATCAAGCTGCTGACGCTTTATACTTTTTTTAAGAATTAAACACAACCTTTGCCCATCTGGAATAGAGTTGCTGTGTAACAGTGACCGATTTTTTAAAATCGGTTTAATACTTTTTAATATTTCTCTAAAGGTTATTAATTTTCTTATACTTCTCCAACTATTAACCCTTTTCAGTAGTAAAACTAATTAACTTTAGTGTGAACCCCATTATCATCTCTAGCATTATCATTTTTAAACTCGCTGACATTGAAACCCCCCACAGAAAGTCGATAGACAACTTTGAAAATGTACATAATAAACAATAAAACCCATGGCAATAACTGTTTCCTTGTTAATAGAATTCTAGAAAAAAAAATATATACAACAGTTATTTCAAGTCGGCTGTCTGTACTGTATCGTAAGTGACGGCATTAGCAACGTCGATCAGTTGTTACAAAACGATTTGGCACTCGCACCTAACGATCTAAATAAGCGATAACAATAATTGGCGTAATAAAAAATACAACTTGCAAATAACACAGAACCTGTACAGATTGGCGATTACGCTAATGGAAGTTAAAGAGTTACTTATTAAAAAAAATACGAAGTAAATTTGAACGAAGCATACAACATAAAATGCGCTTACAATTAAATTATCGCCGCTAAACATTACATATCGATAAACAACAAAACAGTACTACCACAAAAATTATTCAAACGTCTATAGGTTAAAAATTTAAATGAATTTTGAGCATAATAAAATAATGTGCGGGATCTAATGACACCTATTTTATTTAAAGTCTACATACAGCTACTTTTCGTTTATTGACAAGCAGACAAAATGGCGCCCAATATTAATTAATCGATATTTAGTTTTATGTATAAACATTTCTTTAATTGAAAGTTATTAAGATACATAGAATGTTTTAAAATCTTCCCCCCATTATGAAAACTAAGTAAATATTATTATTATAAATACAAGTAACTGATTTGTGGTAGTACTGAGTCAACAATCTCATAGAGTAATAAACCATTTGCCTCGGAAAAATGTCTGTGACATTTCGACCAAACAGCTCACAATTAGCATAATTTTTCAAGATCTTATTTATCTATTGGTAGAACAATTTTTAGTCAAAACACTATATTTTTTTAATCATCACATGCACCATTTAGTCACAGTTCACTAGATTTAGTACTATCGAAGAATTAATTAAAACTTATCATTAGATACCATTTCTTAGTTTAATATAATAAATACTCGCTATAATCATTATAAGGCTTTCTCGAAGGGGAGCTTAGCTAAACTTTGAGCGGCAGATATTTAATATTAAGATGGACTAAAAAAAATTATAGAAAATATTTCATTATTTGAGTCCAACTGACAAGATAAAAAGGAAATCTTGATGAATAAAATGTAAGCTGTGTGCTTTTGCATACGTACACACGCAGCATTTTATCACAATTTTCAATTCTCATGAACTCGAAAATTTATAACAGTTACCATGTTTTTATAAGAATTTAATAAAAATATAATTAGATATTTTTTGGAAATTGGAGATTTTTTTTAGATAAACTATTCTCAATTTTTGTTAAGAATAAAAAATATTTAATTATGTCAACAAGTCCTTGAACAGATTATTATTAAATTTTCAAAATAAATGTATCCATGAAAGTAGGTTCTGTAAAATATAAAAAAGTTATTTACGTGCAGAAAGTTGTGATGTCCTTGTACTATCCATCTAGCGATCGAATCATTGAAACTGTGAATGCAGTCCCGTCTGAAGATTTTATGTGCTTAACCAAACAGCTTGTCGAAGCAAGCATGGCAATATGGCTTGTCGTTTTGTTCTTTAAATGTGCCTTTGTTAAGTTGCCGGAGGCAGAAAGCGCAAACGAAATGCTCAGGGTGGAACTTTCTGAACATGGCAGTGATGCAACGCCCAGCTATCGGTTTGTGACAACCGGCGCAGAGGGAGCCGCGTTTCCCGTGGTAGTGGGTCTCGCAGTACGGATGACCTTCATGTTCGAAGAATGATCCGCCGTGGAACGGTTCGCGGCATTCCTGAAATTGTAAAATTTTGGATGTATCTAACGATTCGTTAAATTTCCCAATATTGCATGAATGATATGCACTCGGCGCGAAGATTATACAGTATACAAGTTTAGCTAATCGACAAACCAAAAAGAGAATCATAATAAACATACATAGTACTGATATCTGAAGGACGTTTGACGTCTTAAATACAGCTTAGTCATGTTTGAACGCTAATGTTCATAATGATCGAAGACTAAGCAGAACTTATTCTTAATTTCATAAATCATTAGATTTATTAATAATTATATTAATCTTCATATACCATTCCAGGGCCAGCTATTCTGCCGTGTGGCAGTAGTGTGCAAACTGTCTGTTTCGGTCTGAAGGGCACTGAGCGCTAGTGTCATGACTGAGCATATGAGATTTAAGAAGGTGATGAGCGCGGTATGATGTCACACTGAAATGTTCTGGGTGACACAGCATTTGTTATGGGCAGGCGTTGCACTTACCATTAGGTGAAAGTTTTGCTCGGCTTGTCACTTTTTTCAATAAAAAGAATACTTGACCCTATGAAATATTAATTTCAAGAGTACCTGGCAATACCTGCGACTTCGTTAGCGTGAAGTTGGGTTAAGTTTAGACAGGTTATAAAAAAATCAAGGATTTGGCGTTTTAAATACGTTTTATTACTAATTTTAAGTCGATAGTTTTCACTGTTTCTAGTTATATTCGTTTGGAGTGACAGGCAAAAGAGTTTCAAACCAGTTTGTACAGACAGACACCCAGAAAAAGTTTTATTTAAGAGAAACTGACGAGACGAACAAAACGTCCACTTGATGATAAATGCAACGTCTGCCCATAACAAATGCACCCAGCACATTTCTGTGTGGCACGACACTGCACTCGTTACCTTGAGACATCAGTTCTTAAGTCCTATATAACCAGTAACTACACTGGCCTACTGTGCCCTTCAGACCAAACTATTTTATTTATACGAGTATGTTAGGTGTGTATTGAAAAATGTTGGTAAACCTCGTTCTAGAAACGATATAATTAGGTTACTACTTTGTACATACAATGTTTAATATTTTTATAGGTACGATTTCTGCCGTTAAAGTATGTAAACCAAATTATGTATTATCATAACTCCGGAACCGGTGAAACAAACAGGATGAAAGACAGTCTAAGTTGATCCCAGATATATTATTTATAACCTATGTAAAATTAATTTCAAATTAATAACAATTCTTGAGTTAAATGCGTTCGTACAGACAGACAGAGAAAGAAAAAAGGTACTTCTATTTTATATATTATTTATAGGTATGATTTAACAGCAGTGTGCCAATCAGCTGCTTTTAATCGTTTTGGTTAAGGTTTTTTAAATCTTACTGCAGTTTCTTTCCCAAAAGATTATTGATACGGGACTTAATATTTATACGTTTATACGTTTTCATTTCAATTATATTGGTCTAAGAATGAAATACATGTTGTACCATATATAAAAATCAATACTAATATTATAAATGCAAAAGTAACTCTCTCTGTCCCGCTGTCTGTTTGTTACGTTTTCACGGTTTGACCGCTGAACCGATCGTGATGAAGTTTGGCACAGAGATAGTTCGCATCATGAAGACTGACTTAGGATACTTTTTATCCCGGAAAATCAAATAGTTCTCTCGGAATATAAAACCCTATGTCTACGCGGACGAAGTCGCGGACTTCCACTAGTATTAATAATATTTAAATGACGATAGAATAGTCATTGCTGTTTACATATCAGTCTTACAGGTACAAGGTAACAAACACCTTTTCACGGCTCAACCGCTGAACTGATCTTGACTAAATATGGCACGGATATAGCTTTCATCCAGGAGAAGGACAAAGGATAACTTTTATCCCGGAAAATTAAAAAGTTCCTACGGGATATTTAAAAAACCTATATCCACGCGGACGAAGTCGCGGGCGTCAGCTAATATGATATAAACTCTCATTGATTTATTTTACCTTGTTTTTAAACAGTAATAATAACTAGATCGAAGAGATATTATTTTGAGTCACTGTCAGTTGTTGATATTAAGTTTGTTTTTTAATTTTACGACTGGCACCGGTCCATTAAATACGGTCTACAGTTGAAATTTTAATCAAATTATGAAAACCTATATTTATATTTGACGCGTTCCGCATGACATTATTTTCCGATAATATTCAATGAAGGTATCATGATGCGATAAACAAACGTTGACAATATTACTATAATCAGATTATAATTTCGTTTACATACTTTAACGCCAGAAATCGTACCTATAAAAATATTAAACATTGTATGTACAAAGTAGTACCCTAATTATATCGTTTCTGGAACGAGGTTTACCAACACTGTTCAATACACAATTAACATATAAATAAAATAGTTCAGTCTGAAGGGCACTGGTCATATAGAACTTAACAACTGATGTCTCAAGGTAACGAGTGCAGTGTGGTGCCACACAGAAATGTTCTGGGTGCATTTGTTATGGGCAGACGTTGCATTTATCATCAAGTGGACGTTTTGTCTCTTAAATAAAAGTTTTTCTGACTGTCTGTGTGTACAAACGGGTTTGAAAATCTTTTGTCTGCCACTCCAAACGAATATAAGTAGAAACAGTGAAAACTATTGACTTAAAATTCGCAGATATGCCGCACTTAATATAAGACGGAATTCATACTTCCACAATATTATAAATGCAAAAGTAACTCTTTGTCCCTCCGTCTATTTGTTACCTTTTCATGGCTCAACTTTTGAACTGATCTTGACGAAATTCATCATATAGATGGAACATCAAATAGTTCCCACGGTATTTAAAAAAAAAAATCTAAATCCACGCGGTCGTAGTCTAGGGCTACAGCTAGTTATTAAATAAAATGTCTTTTATGCCGTACTATTCGCGGGATAACAGCATTACATATGAATAGAATGCATCGGGATAAAAATACCGTTTGGTCTGATGGCCCATAAACATGGCGGCCTGATTTGTACCGTCAGTGTCAGCGTGGCTGCAGATGTGCCATAACGTCACGCCAGCGAAGTCTATATATAGAACCGAGGAAACTTTACACGACATTTGACCCTATTTGCGATTTCTTTTATTTTCCGTTATCGTATACAATACGATGTGAGGTCAATGTCACGAATAGTCGCGGCCTTGACGGTGACGAACGGCGACCTTTTAGCGGTCAATGCGCGTGATCGCAAAAGCCCTCGTTTTTCAGTCATCTGACATTTTTAATTATGATTTTTATTTTGTTTTTTTTTAATTTTTTTCTTTATTTTTCGTTAACTTTATTATAAATCTTAACATTAAAATTACATTATAAAATATATTACATGATTTATTATTGCCTATTAAGTACGCTAGACTAGTATTGGTTATTATTTGAAATTGGATAACATCTGTGTTTATGTGTAGTGAGTCATCCGTCGTTGCGCCGATGCGGCGTAGGCATAGCTGTAAAAGAAATGTGTGGGGAGGGCATTCGTTTTAGGGGGAGATTTTGGAGTAATTCTTTATTCATCTTCGTCCACTCCGACGCATTTTGGGCATACTGGCTTTCCTTCCATGGCATAAAATGATTTTCCTTTGACTGGGTTTTGGCAGTCCTGTGTGATCGAAACGCAGAGTTAAACTTTGTAACGTCAACCAGACATTCAATGAGAGCTGCTAGAACATTCAGAATATTTATACTTGACCTGGCGTAAACGCTTAGCTGCAAGCCATTTCCTAGGTAATACTACACCTGTCATAGAGTTGTACGGCGTCCCCGAGTTTAACCTGATAATCAAGACTAATACTGACCTTGCAGACGAAGCAGTCTGGATGCCATTGGGTGTTAAGAGCGGAGATGTAATTCTCCATTATGGGCTTGCTGCATCCGCCACACTTCGGGGCAAACATATCGAAGTAATCGGCGCGGCAATAAGGCTTTCCGTCCCGTTCATGGAACCCTTCTTCTCCAAACTGCTGACCGCACTGAGCGCAGAAGAAGTGCTCTGTATGCCAGGTCTTCTCCAAAGCAGTTACGCATTTCTGTGAACAAAAAATAAATAAACGTAACAGGGTTCAATTCGCCAGTGTTATGGCTTAGCTAAGTATTCAGATAGGCGACTGTGTGCGGTAGGGTTGCCAGCAACACCGTATTTCTAGGGTGATAAAGATAAGCGGTGTATCGCAGCCACACCACACCACACCAGCTACCGTTAAAATACAAGATTTTGATCATCACACTAACATCGAGGATCGGCCCGTTGCAATACGCGCACCTCGGCGAAAAGAGATTATGATAATCCGGCTCGCAGTATGGCCTTCCATCGCGCTCGAAGAAATTCCTAGTTCCCAACTCCTGGTTGCAGTGAGCGCAAGTGAAGTGCTCCGGATGCCATGTGCGTCCCAATGCGGTGATCACCTGCACAAAAATGTATACTGTATTCACTTTACAACAAACAACACTAATACGTGAGTAACGACTTGGTTCCACTACTTCAATCGTCGTACTCTTGTAAAAGTTATCTCTCCACCTGTCCAACGATGGGTTTCTCGCAGGCGTTGCAGCATCCCTTCTGGGGGGTTTGGACTCCTTGGCGGCTCATGTCTGCCCGGAGCGATCCGAGCATATGCTCCAACGACGCTGACTCTGCTTGACGGGGGTTGCTGCGGTAGTGTTCTTGCCACGCGCGTTTCTCCCTGTGTACGTTGACTCCACTGTCCGCCGCAGTACCACCGCTCACCTGGGAAGACAAATAAGCTTATAGGTCTACTGCTGCTTTTGATTTTACAACAGAAGACCACAATGTTCTCGATCTTAAGCTAGATACGTTCGAGAACACGAAGTCGAGGACCAAAGGTAACGTACAGCAAAGAAACCGGCCGGTCGTAGCGGACTGGAGTGAATGCGGTCCGAGTGAAAACTTTGACTATGTACTCTAATATTATATGCTCGCGGCCCCACTACGCCTGTGATGTAACTGTGCGTACTATCTTTAGACGCGAGCGTTAGCACGGGCGAGAGAGGGAGACAACACCGCTGGAGTGGACCGCTAGCGCGGCTGGAAATAGACGTGGACCAAGAAAGGCGACTTGTTAATATTCTAATAAACGGAAAAGCGGGTGTTCAGTGGTGCAGTGTGCCGAGCCGACCCTGATTGTTTGTTCTGGCCTTGCCATTGTCCTAATTAGAAATTAGCCCTTCACTCTTAACCTAACAAACGCTCAGAGTATCTTTATTTTGCCTTGCTACGTTATGGATGCAGTAGCGATGACTCAAGCGAAAGTGTTTACACTACTTTGTAAACATATACGCTTACTTTGAAGTAAATAGATAGCTAACTGTAAATAACGACTAATTTATGAAAGTAATTTGGGTTAAGTCGAAGCGTATACACAAACGCATAAACCATACAGTTTTGATATCAGGTCAAGTATCTTTTTGGCAGCTCCATCCAGCCTTGAGTGCTGAAATTTGTCGTCATATTACAAACTTTTATATTACACATGAAGTGAACTTTGCGGTTTATTGTGTCAACAATGAATAATAATGATCGGCGACCTCGTGGTCTAGTGACCAGAGTGCCTAACTTCTACGTCCCAGGTCCAGTGTAGAAATCCCAGACGGAACCAACATTTGTGCAAAAATAAATTGTTGGTTTTCGGGTCTGGTTGTGTTGTGCATGTGAAATTTATGTCTGTGAAACGCACTAATGATTCAGGAGAATATAATATAATATATATGTTTATAAAAAAGAATTGAGGACGGTTTATCTTATTTAAAACTCTTTCCGAACGAAACATGTCATATCTTTTCGTTAATGTCCAGGAAGTCATATGTACTGTAGGATATATTAGTTTCGCAAGTTTTTTTTATGGAAGTAAGTGGCAAGACAGCCAGTCCTTTATCTGATGATAAGTATTGTGCCAATTGCTATGAAACCCATAACTTTGCATTGGAAAGTTCTGGGCTTTTCAACATGAGATATCAGTTGTTAAGTCTCGTATGCCTTGTAATTACACTTACTTCAGTGCCGTTCAAACTGAAACACAGAAATTCTTCCATCAGTAATGTAAGTGCAGTCACATACTCGTTTTCAACTACCCATGCGATGCTGGCGAACAGATTCAGTATCGAAAACACAAAGTACTCGTACCTATATCTATGTCACCAGCTCATACGTTCTACGTCGCGCTATTGAAGTTTCATCAAATTGTACATATAAAATCCTAAATGTAACGTCGACATAACTCCAGATAACCAAATCTGGCGAACAACTTCCGCCCAAATTATCATAAAACATTAAGATCCGTAAAGCAGTATTTTTTGAATTATAAATACATTGGTTCTAGCTCCGTTTCGAATCCAGTTTCCAAGATTCAATGTGCAAGGTACACTGTACGACTAAACTACGCAATCAACAGCCCCAAAATTTTATTCCTCCGTCTAGGTATGGACCACCCCAGGGCCAGTTATTCTGCCGTGAAGCAGTAGTGTGCAAGCAATACTGTGTTTCGGTTTGAAGGGCACTGTGAGCTAGCGTAATCACTGGGCATTTGAGACTTAAGAACTGATGTCTCAAGGTAACGGGCGCAGTGTGGTGTCACACAGAAATATTCTGAGTGACACAGCATTTGTCGTGGGCGGACGTTGCACTTACCATCAGGTGAACGTGAACGTTCGTTTCGTCACTTTATGCAATAAAAAAAAACATACCTTGAAATCAGAGAGCGATGCCATAAGATCATCAAGCTCCTTGGTGGCGCTGGACGCATGATGATGATGCCGAGTGGCGATTGTCGGTGGCGGTTGCTGTTGCGCTTGTGCTGGTTCGACCACTGTTTCTTGCACCGTCACCGTCACATGCTTCGTGCCGGGTCGTGGCAATGTGCCCGACGATGGCGGAACAGGTGATGTTGAAGCGCGACTGGGGAGTAAATTACTGATAAATATTTTTGTTTGCATTATCATGTTCTTTATAATTTTTTTATGGGATAAAGTGATGAAACGAGCAAAAGGTTCACCTGATGGTAAGTGTAACGTCTGCCCATAACAAATGACGTGTCACCCAGAAATGTTCTGTTTGTCACCACACTGTGTCCATCACCCTGAGACATAAGTTCTTAAGTCTCATATGCCCAGTGATTACGCTAGCTCACAGTGCCCTTCAGACAGAAACACAGTAATGTTCACACACTACTGCTTCACGGCATATTAACTGGCCCCGGGGTGGTACCTACCTAGACGGATTCCTGCATTGGAATCCTACACTATGGTGGCGGTTTTAAAAGAAAATCCTGTACTATAAGAGAATTTATCTCTACCAGTGTTTACGCGTAAAAATCGACAAAGTAAACATAAAAACAACGGGATCGGCAGCAGCATCTTATCGAGCCCTCACGTATTTTGCTGTTGTGTATTTAACAGCCAGCTCAGCGAGTTATGGAAAGGGTCTATATCGTCGTTACGGATCTACTGTACTATCTCTACTACTACCTCTTCTACGGTACTGTCTCTAAGGTTCTGAAAATATTTTGTATTTCGTATTTTAAATACAAGCGAAAAAGTATTTTGTAATTTGTAGTTTAATCAAAGGATGTATTCTGCCCTGCCTGGGTTCGATCCCCGGTGCAATTTTTAAGTGTCAATTTGCCACGTGCTCGGCGGTGAAGAAAACTTGAATGTCTGAGAAACAACAGATCTTTCAAAAACATGTAAAGTCTACCAACCAGCACTGGAGAAGCGTGGAGGACTCTTCCCCTGCTACAAAAAAGTGACGGAACGAGCAAAACTTTCACCTGCATGTACGAGGCTGATGGTAAGTGCAACATCTGCCCATAACAAATGCTGTATCAACCAGAACAGTGTGACAAGTGTGACACTAGATTGCGCCCGTCACCCTAAGACATCAGTTAGTAAGTCTCATATGCCCAGTGATTACGCTAGCCTCTCTCAGTGCCCTTCAAACCGAAACACAGTAATGTTTGCACACTACTGCTTCACGGCAGAATAATTGACCCTGGGGTGGTACCTACCTAGACGGATCCTTTCAAAAATGGGATCAGGCCTTTGCTAAGCAGTAGGACATTTACAATCCGTTACTTTTTTCTTATTGAACGCAGTTTAATATTCCTATTCTACAGGAATAATTCGGTTTCCCACCGGAGGCCAGTTAATATACAGTTCTATAACGAAGCATTTTGCTAAATAAAAAAATTTGCTAATCATTGCTGCTGTATGACATTGTATGATACTAACATTAGATACTGATTTATTACGACAGGTGATATACGATCCATGTTGTTTTTTGGCTGCAATATAATCTAACTATTATAATAAAGCTGAAAAGTGTGTATGTTTGAACGCAAGTATCTCAGGAAATACATTGAATTTAGGACTACTAATAGATATGAATGATGATATAATATAAATGATGATAAAGATATAATGATGATGATGATGATGTAATCAACACATTTCATTTCAGCCTATCACTAGTCCATTGCTGAACATAGGCCTCCCCACTAGATTGCCACAAAAGTTTGTACCTCTCATTTTCGGTGATTTTTGCCATAGTTGCCACGCTTGGCAGGCGGGTTGACAACCGCAGTTTATTTATTCAGATATCCCAGGAAGATGCCGCTGCCCATCTCCTGGTTTTTATTTTCCCTCTGTCGACTTTTACGATACCCATGGGATAGATTACTCTTAAGCCGCAGCCACATGGCGAAGCCTCTACCACACGGCGTAGGAAATATTAATACGATTTAAAAATTGGATTTTAAATTAGATAGCCTGTTAATTGAGGAAGGTTCCACTCTATAAAACATCATGCTACGGCCGAAAGGAGCCGCACGCTGATAAGCTGATAATTCACTGGTGGTAGGATTCCTATGCAGGAATCCGTCTAGGTAGGTGCCACCCCAGGGCCAGTTATTCTGCCGTGAGCTAGCGTAATCACTGGGCATTTGAGACTAAAGAACTGATGTCTCAGGGTGACGAGCGCAGTGTGGTGTCACACACAGACACAGAAATATTCTGGGTGACACATTTGTTGTGGGCGGACGTTGCACTTAACATCAGGTGAACGTTTTGCTCGTTTCGTCATTTTATACATTAAAAAAAAAGCAAATATTACCGAGGAGGCCCAACTATGAATGTTAAGGTCAATGAGGCACCATGGCTTATGGCGCACTCATATTTTGGGCTTATTTTACGCGGGTGAAACTGCGAGGCACAGTAAGTCTCTAATAAGGTCCAATAACATAGAATAACGCTACATTAGATAGTATTATTATTGGTACATCTTCATATGTACGATACAAACCCATGTAAATTTTTAATTCACAGCCTTTCATGATGTTTAGCCGGTCCAGTGATTACAAACTATGCACAAATATAAATTTGTACAAAAATATTTTTAATGTAAGCTGTCACCAATCTCACAAGTTGAGATTTAACAAAAGTTACACTGCGGAAGAACATTTTCAGGGCCTGCGCCAAGGCTGGGCCATTGCCCGATGAATGACAACACGCTAAAGACCAGAAAAATTAACACGATGTGTTTGAATAGCTACAACGCATGCCGTCAAACAATAAAATTGGCGCCAAATCAAACAACGCTACAGTCTGTCGCACGACGACGGTACAATACAAAAGCAGCCGTGAGAGGCGTAGTGATGTGTGCAAAAAGTATCGTTCGTTTTAGGGTTGGGTGTTCTCACATTCACTACGGGAACGGACTGAATAGTTATTGAATTGCTACAAAATATTTCTGATACGTAAAGGTTACATGGCACTTACTACATTTTGGAGGCGAAAATTTAGCGCCGTGATGATTTTAACATGCTCGAGCTTCAAGTATTATACTGTCTTACTATTTTATTCATTAAGCAGGCCTTTAAAGAAAAAGGCGAAATGGTCAACCTCGAGTTAAATTAAGTAGAAGAAGTTTGCTTTTCTATACATTGTAAAGTATTAGTCACTGTAATGAAATGAAATATTTAATTCCTTACGTAAGCAATTCAGATTTAGTTAGTCAAATGTATTTTTTTTTACAATATACCCCCATTTCTTTATGAGGAACCTCTGTACGGTGAAGTTTTCAGTATTTTTTTTTTCAATATTGTTTTTATTGTTTGAGTGTTATATATAAAATAATTTGAATTTAGGAAAAGCCTGCCAGCTATCAATTCTTTCCCAGGGGTAATTATCATCCATGTAAGTATTAAATAGATTATTTTGTAACCCTTATTGAATTGTAATAAAATCTTTGTATAATAAACATTTTGAAACATTTTGAAACTTTGAGACTGTGCACTTTCTAGAGTTTAGTTGTAAAGAACATACTTTGTCCCATGAATGTGATATTATGAATAAGTATGAATGAATTGTACTAATACGTTTAATTAAGAGAGTGTTTCGTCTTTTCATCCTATCACTAGTCCACTGTTGAACATAGGCCTCCCCATTTGCCACAAAAGTTAGTAGGTCGGCATTCGTCGTTTTGGGGGCATTTTGCCATAGTTGCCACGCTTGGCAGGCGGGTTGGCAACCGCAGTTTATTTATTCAGATGTTCCAGCAAGATGCTGCTACCTATCTTATGGTTTTAATTTTCCCTCGTCGACTTTATACAACACCCACGGAATGAGATGGGGCGGTAGATTCTCTTAAGCCGCCACCACACGGGGTCTTGTTTAGTATCATATATATATAACCATTCCGTAGACAGTCCACTTTTGGACATGAGCCACTCCTAATTCTGAGGCGATTGCTGGAGAGTAATTGACATACTTTGCTGGCGAATTCGCGATCATAATTCGCGATGCCACGATACTGCCACGCGTCTCTGACACTGCATCCTAGCATACCTCCGATATTATCGCAAGAGGGTTACATCGGCAGCAGATAGTTTAGGAAGGTCGTGCGCAAACACAGTTCGCGCATACACTTATGGCACTATAATATGTAATTATTTCATCTATTTCCTTATGCTCTCTCAACAATCTCCATAGCTGGATTTGGTACAACTCACACAATGACTACACGTCTTAAAATATCATGTACACAAGAATGAGAATCGATATAATTGCCCGAACAGGTGCACAAACCCCGTTACGAACAAACGTCAATTACGCTCCGGAAGGGAGGACACGTTCGAGAGCCAACTACAGTTAATTAACACTGAGCCCACTTACTATGGCGATTGTTAATTTGCACACGATGATGTTGCACATTTATATCTGTGTAAAATATACGAGTATTAGCCGAAGCCCGCGACTAAGTCCGCGTGCATCTAGGTTTGTTAAAATACCGTGGGAATAAAAATTCCTATGTCTCCCTAAGTCCTATGTCCGTCTCCAGGATGCAAGCTATCTCTGTGTCGAATTTCGTCAAGATCGGTTCACCGGTTGAACCGTGAAAAGGTAACAACAGAAAGAGGGACAAAGAGAGTTATTTTTCCATTTATAATATTAGTGTGACCTTATCAGAATAGAATAGAATATTTTTTATTCAATATAGATCATTTACATAATACTCATTGAACGTATTTTTTTTTTTTAAGCTACACTGGTTCGCAAAGAAATGCCTCTGTCCTTGAAATAACCAGTTAGAAACCCAGCGGGATTTTTCAGTTATTTTAAAAGTTATATACAATTACAGCAGTATTATAAAGATGTAGAAATAGCTTGGCAGCGATCACCCCATACCCAGGGGTTATCATCATCCATGTATTCCTTAATATTATAATAACTGTTCTTAAAAATTCCCAAAATCAATATCTTCAGGCCTTTCATGACTGTGACAAAGCGTCAAAGTAATATAAGATGTACGCACGTAACTACATTACGTATTAAAGGGTTAAGTACACTTACATTTTAATTCACTAGTCGACCGTCTACATAAACTTGCCTGGCAGTATATTTACCATACATGCATTTTTCCCATGGGGTTAGACAGGAGATCACACCCGCAGCCCACTTTTCGAACCCCCGGGAAACCAGACATAACGGGTGGCGAACCACGTCGCCGTCATATTTTTACTAGCCTATCTTTTAAATATTTAAATGGCAGCTAGGTGTCCGGCAGAGTGGAATAGCACCGACCTCTTTTCTACCGAGGTGTCATAAGAGGCAAAGTAAAGTAATATTTTATATTAGTGAGGCCTCTGCCCCCCTTATATGAGAAAATGGAGTAATTGTATGTATCTTTTTAAAGTAAAATGAATGCTAATGTAACCGAACAATGTTTTTTGTAAACTCGTTATATTCCGGAAAATCAAAGAGTTCCTACAGTAGTCTTAAAAGACCTAAATCCACGGACGTAGTTGCGGGATTCAGCTTCAACAATAATTATACTTATTGTAGTCAAAAATGAAAGGGCCAAAAAGTGTGTTCGTTTGTCACAATACTTTCATAACAAAGCATAAAATCATTTAGTCTGAAAGCTCGAAAGTAAAAAAAGAAAATTTGTTCTTGAAAGAGTAACCTTACACCACGAATGACGTATTTCTAAGACGTACAAACAGGCTCATACCAACTTTACTATGTAATAGTTGAAAAGGAAATCGTAAATCATTTTATATGTACGTCTGATACGTAAATGAAGCCCTTGAAAAAAAAGAAACCACATTATTTTAATCTATTATTCATTTATATTTCCCATTACACAGTTCCACACGAGGTCAAAGAAGGACTAGAGCACTGCAATTTCTCCTGTATCGAGCGTGTGTTTTACAGGCATAAATTCCACATGCAGTAATACCCGAACCCAGAGTCACTATCGGTCATAGAAACATTTGCTCCGTCCGGGAATCGAACCAATGAACCTGAGCCGCACACGCCAATCGCTTAGACATTGAGCCGACTAAGCAGCCATTCCAATGTATTATAATCAATACAAGCCGTGGTAGCTCAGGGGCCGGGTGCTCGCCTTTAATTTCATAGTACGCGAGTAACCTGGGTTCGATACCCGGTGCCAGCATCTCTATAATTGTTCTACAATTTTAAGTGCTGAGTTCACCACCTGCTTAGCGGCGAAGGAAATACATCGTGAGGAAACCTGCATGTCCGAGGAATAGAAATATTTCAAGGACATGTGAAGTCCGCCAACCCGCATTGGAGCAGCGTGGCGGTTTATTCCCAGCTCCAAAACCCTCGCAGAAATGAGAGGAGGCCTGTGCTCAGCAGTGGGACATTTATAGGCTGTTACTTTACTTTTTACTTTATAATCAATACAAAAACAACTAAACGAAAGCCGAACACATAAGTTCTTTTTTTTATCGGACAGGAGGCAAAAGAGCACTTGATGGTAAGTGATCACCACCGCCCATGAACATCCGCAATACCAGAGGAATTTCCTTTTTCCTGAATTTACTTTTCAATAATGTCAATCCATCTTAATGACTTCCTTCGCCTTTGATCGACCTTGGCTTTCATAATTTCAAGCATACAGGTTTCGTCTTCACGTTTCCGTGTTTAACCCTCGTGATTCACGTTAAAACAAATTTCTTTTCTTTTCTGAAAAATGTAGGCTACATTTTTTTAAAGAAAAGAAAACAAGCAAAGATTTCTCCTGTAACGTAGGTGCGACAAACAACATTATGTATGCCATACGCAGAACTGTAGCGCAGAAGCCAATCCCTTGATCGCCAATGGCTGCGCAAACATTGTCTAGACAACACAAATATGATACCAGCCAACATCAAATACGTCCAAGTAGGCAAGATCACGATTAATACGGTTTCGGTCGTATTGCGAGAATACCAAAAGAAGTTTAGAAGAAAGGTGGAAGATGTGGTCTCTGCTTACCCCAATGGGAAAGAGGCGTGGATTTATGTATGTAAGTGTATGTTCAGTATCGTGTTCTTTCGTCGGCGTCGTCTATATCAGAAAACGGAGCACGATCGCCAGAAATACCGATAAATAACCTACATAAGGACACATATTGAGCAGCGACCTCCTTTTTTATATTTCACCGGATAACCGATAATAACTGACAAAGTAAATGATATGTAGAAAAAACTTATTTATTAGCGCCTAACTTAATTGCATCTTCTGAACGCCCAAGAAGAAATTGTGTTTAACATTTGATCGGTTTAATATTCAAAGTAATAAGGAACTATGTACTTCCATTTGGACGGAGTTCAATCGTGTTTCAGACGAGTTACTCTATTATGTTTCATTGTTGTGAATTTTGAGATCGAATAGTCCTAATTTGATTGCTCAAGGAATTACGAGCCAATAGTGAAACAGAATTACGTTTTTTGATTCGAGACATCAAAACGTATCGACTACGTATTAAAGTTGCTATTTTATTAATTCAGACCGCACCTGTTTTAATTTTGAACTTTAATTGGCTGGCATTAACAATGTTGTACCAAGCATGCTAGTTTTAAACATTTGAAAAAGATAAGAAAATAGTATTTCACTGGAATAAATAGTTTTAAGTCGATGTTGCTTCCAGTATAATTATGAATATACTCGTATTAAGTAAAGACAAATCAAGGTTTTGGCGACAGAGATAAAAAAAAAAACACTACAAAGTGCCAAATTCAAATTCCACAGGGACAGCACCACTACTGCCGGATTCGGGTCACCACCATTTTATTTAGTGGGTGGGGGGAGGGGGGGTTAGCTGTACAATAACAACTTTACTTAACAAAACAATTAATACTGTGTTATTAATACATCAAGACTCCTTATCGAATGCGTAAGCTGGCTACTAAGATTATAAAGCTTGATTGTTTGTAAACAAGATTCCTTAAATAAAATCTCTACAATGCGAGTACGGTTTCGGTCCTAGCTAAATTTTCGAAATTAGATTTTCTGTGCCTTTCGCACCAACGAAATATCCCATTATTTTTGTTGGTTACTTTCCAGCGTAACATTTTCATTGGAACAAAAAGTTTGCCGTGCTTTCCTCGCATCTGTGCTAAAAGTCAGGTAGGTGTTGTTTTTGATTATAATGGTTTTGTTTATGATACGGTACAAGAGAACGAATTGAATTAGAATACACTATTCAGTACCAAATTACGGATTTTCGATTGAACTGGGAATAGTAAGTTGGATTTAAATAACTATTTTTACGGATTTTACGCGTTTAATTTATAACTTTTTTATAACTATTTTTAAACCGACCGTTCGGGCGCTTTACAGCACCCATGGTCACGGGGGGACTGAGGTGACAGTGGTCCCGATGTCATTGTTAACCCGGAGTACCTTCAGCTTTTAATTATTATTTTTAGTCCGATCTACGCAGAAAAGCTTACTGTGTCTTGAAGCCTTGCAGTGTTATTCTTGGTTTTTGATTAATTTTATTAATAATAGGATAACAAGCGGTGGTTACTACCCAACCATCTTCCCTATTGAAATTAGGATGTTTTTTAATTTCAATAGCCTCGCGAATCATCCTTGGTAGGAATCGAATGTTCTTTTGCAAGGATTTGTGGTCTATCAAATCTGATGCTAACCACCATCCTTCACAGTTAGCTACCGTGGGTAAATCTTTGTTTCAGAGAGCACAAGGGATCTGTGACAGTAAACATCTGGCCGCCGAGCTTTAGCATGTCAAGCAAGTTTTGAAAGACAAGACTTCGGGTTCCGCGACTTCGTCGCAGTGACCGAGTGAAGCCGGCCACAGTCGAGCGTGTACCTGCTGTTCTTCCATATGTCAGAGGAGTCACGGACAAGATTGGCTATATCTTGAAGCGAGCTTCTATAAGAACATTTTTCAAGCCGCCGAAGAAGATAAGTCAGTTTTTACCATCTGTCAAGTGTAACATCTCTCTACAAGATGCAGGAGTATACAAGCTGGATTGTGAATGTGGTCTCTCTTACGTAGGGCAAACTAAAAGATCCATAAAAAACGTTAAAGAACATATAGCTGATGTGAAGCATCGACGCTCTAGGAAGTCTGCAGTCTGTGACCATGTTCTGGATCATCCCAACCATTACATCAGATTTGATAGACCACAAATCCTTGCAAAAGAACTTCGATTCCTACCAAGGATGATTCGCGAGGCTATTGCAATAAAAAAACATCCTAATTTCAATAGGGAAGATGGTTGGGTATTACCACCGGCTTGGAATCCTATTATTAATAAAATTAAATCAAAAACCAAGCATACCACTGCAAGGCTTCAAGACACAGTAAGCTCTTTCTGCGTAGATCGGACTAAAAATAATAATTAAAAGCATGAAGGTACTCCGGGTTAACAATGACATCGGGACAACTGTCACCTCAGTCCCCCCGTGACCATGGGTGCTGTAAAGCGCCCGAAACGTCGGGTTAAAAATAGTTATAAAATAGTTATAAATTAAACGCGATAAAATCCGTTAAAAATAGTTTTATTTAAAAGTATGAAAACTTTTTTAGAGGTGTAAAGTTTTCAGATACTAAGTGGTATACCAGGTACTCTAATCAAGAAAAAGCATGTAATTAACATCGGGTAATATTTGATTGCTATAAGTTCCAAAAAGAGAGGATTTTCCTTAATTACCTCGTTTGCCATCTACGCCTACAACATCAGACGTGTTCCACCTTTTTTTCAAGTTGGCTATTTTTTGAAACTAAAATTTAACACTTTGTTCTTTATTAACATATTCAATCTTAGTGTAATGAAGAATTCAAAGAAAAGTTTATTGGAAAGTATATAAAAGAAATCCTATAAATATTCGAAACAGCAACCCCACGAACTGTAGGCGATCATTACTCGTAACAACAACACGAGCGGCATACAGTGACGTATCGACGGGCTATTTTTGTCGCCACACAAAAATATCCGTCGATTTTCACACGGCCCCGTCGTCGGTCTGATCGCGCCAAAATATCTT
The DNA here is from genome assembly GCA_019845155.1 of Luehdorfia chinensis. NCBI lineage: Eukaryota > Metazoa > Arthropoda > Insecta > Lepidoptera > Papilionidae > Luehdorfia > Luehdorfia chinensis. Next base: position 2,977,462 of record JAHVAK010000472.1, read on the forward strand.
TATAGGCCAAGACAATGAAGTCTGATGTAGCTTTAATAATCCCCATACCTTCGCAAATAACGATAGTTTACTATAAAGATAAATATTTTGGGTTTATAAAATGGGTGTAATCTTACAACTGACAGGCGCGAAGTCTTTTATAATAATGTCATGTAATGACATCAATACAGTGACTTAAGAACTTCTCTATCAAGTTTAGACGAAAATGGAAAACGTGGCCGAGGAAAACGTTTAAGGGTACTGAAGTTTTTTCGATCCCCTCCCATACTCCTTTCTTATTGCTTCGTTTTCTCTTTTTTTTATTGGATAAAGTGACGAAACGAGCAAAACGTTCATCTGATGGTAAGTGCAACGTCTGCCCATAACAAATGCTGTGTCACCCAGAACCTGTCTGTATGACACCACACTGCGTCCGTCACCCTGAGATATCAGTTCTTAAGTCTCATATGCCCAGTGATTACGCTAGCTCTCAGTGCCCTTCAAACCGAAACACAGTAATGTTTGCACACTGCTGCTTCATGGCAGAACAACTAGCCCTTGGATGGTACCCACCTAGACGGATTCCCGCAAATGCTTCTTATCGAATAGTCGTCGCGGTCAATTCCTAAGCAGTCTACTACGGGACTGGGCATAGTTTTCTTCTGAAAGTCGCTGGATTTGCTGAAAACCAAACGCTTGGCAGACGTATTTGATATCAAAGTGCTGGCCGCCCCTTCACGTAGCTCTGACATATTTTGGACTATGCTTTGTATTGTTCAATGCCCTCCCAAAATTTCGACACAAACTTTCTTGAGATTGGTATGCTATGTAGAGAAACTTAATTTATGAAACGTTTTCGCGGGCAATTGTTATGCGATCCAACATGGATTGCGTTTATCTAATTTATTCCAGTTTCTTACGGTGAAGTATAAATCTAGGTTGTTTATTTTACCTAAGGGTAATAATCCGATGAAAGCTGTTATGTAAGTATTGTTCGTACGCTTTTAAATAAGACTTTACCACTCTTAAATTAATGAGTATTACTGAATGTGCCCTGTACTATATATTTTAATTATTTTTTATATTCTCACTGATTCGAAAGCCGTTTATGCAATAGCGAGGATTTTATCCGAGGTAAGAAAAATTCTGTTTGATTGTTAAACTTGGAGGCCAGTTATATTTGCTTTCCTGCTTTTTTGTACTTTAGAGACGCCGCGTCGCTCTCGCCTCTACTACAACAAAGTAGGTGCTAAAATCTAAATTAATGCATAGAGTGAATGAGCTATGTTTAAAATAAATTTTAAAAAATCTTACCAAACTAAATAAGCGAAAAATCTGTGCCGTAGTTACTTATTTTAATCTAATCACATTCTATTTACACAGATACATAAACATTTTATGGATCAGTGTGAATAGAATGTTGTTATTTCAAACTGACGCTATCCCAGCTTTCGATTTATCGTATAATATACATTTTGAAATCTCTCGTGAAATTTTACAAATTACTGGTCGACCGTAACTAATATGTTTTTTAAAGTTAGAACGTTATTGAGGTTTGAATAATTATTTGTTGGCAACATTTTTAAATTCTATCTTTACTTTGGAGATTGTTTGCTTTGACCACAGACTATGTGCTTAACATTGGCAGTACGGACGTAAACAAACGACTGATTATTATAGTGTTTGACATTGTCAGTATGAACGTAAGTAATGAATATTTTCATCATCATCATCAACATAGGCCTCCCCCATAGATTGCGACAAAACTTAATAGCTCACATTTTGGGGGAATTTTGCCATATTTGTCACGCTTGGAAGGCGGGTTTGCAACCGTTGAAACCGCGGGGCACAGCTAGTTATATATGAACAATAGCTTTCTCGCTTCTTCTCCATACAAACTTTAACTATGTCAAATCTCAAACTCTTTCATGCGCGCCTATATATACGCCTAAAGGAGTCTTAATTGTTCTCTTCACGTATTAATCAAATAATCATCAATAGATAGATGTCTACGAGTATAAGTATAAAGCATTGGATCTATGTTATAACATTTAAAATAACAGTGATCAAAGAAGCTAATCGAGGAAGTCCGGACTTAGTTGGCTAAACGAAAAACCTCTTTATAACTACTAAAAGACTATAATAAAAAATACTAAAAGATTAATAAACCCATCTCGTAGTGTCTGTACAACAGAAAAAAATTATTACTTATCTGAAATATGCTAAATCTATAATTCCCAATCCGGTTGCTGTAATCGCGATCGGGGTGATCGCGATTACAGCAAACCTTACCGAATTGGGAGTATTGGTCCTACTCGTCTACTGGACTATTTACAAACTGATGATTTAACATCAGTTTATTGGCTAATACTGCCTGTCTACTTTCAGATTTGCGAAAGTCATACGATAGTTACTGTAAGACCAGTGTAACCTGGAGTGGATAGCTTTGTAGCGACATCAATGTCGCCACATGAGAAGCTCAAGAAATATTCCCATACGTCCATAATCACGCTATGAAAGTTTTCTGAGATGCAAACTATATATACAACATCTAAATATTACTAGTTAGAGGAGACGTTCTCCCCAGATCAGACCAACCGATCTGGCGGGTAGGTACCCTTTTCCTTGGCAATATCATTCGCCAAAGCTTATCTCTCAAAATGTAGATCAAAATAGAGTGAACAAAAGTGTTTTTGTAAGTGATTTTTTACTTTGTTCGCCTGTGTAATAATGCCAAAAGATCTTAGTTTATGGTAATAAATAAGCAAAAGAGCAATTAGAAAGCGATGAATAATGCCCATGGATGTACAGTTAGAAAAAAAAGGTTAAAACAATCCTTGTCACAAGCTTCATCTAAGTAACCAGTGTAACCAGCAAAATGCTGCTGCGTTTAGTATGGTGAGTAAAAATCGATAGAAAGCCCCTAGAAGTTGCTATCGTTGTCTTCAAGCATAACGGTATACTACATCTTGATTCTTCACCCAGGACCAATGTTATGATATAACTTTTTACTGGTGGTAGGATTGATGTGCAGGAATCCGTCTCGGTAGGTACCACCCCAGTGCCAGTTATTCTGCCGTGAAGCAATACTGTGTTTCGGTTTGAAGGGCACTGAGAGCTAGCGTAATCACAGGGCTTGATGAGAGAGATGAGACTTAAGAACTGACGTCTGAGGGGGACGCACAGAAATGTTATAGGTGGGACAGCAATGCCATGGGCGAACGTTGCACTTACCATCAGGTGAACGATCTGCTCGTTCCGTACTTTTCTCAAAAAAAATATATATTATTAAATCAAAAAACTGACTTCAAAGCAGCAGCTCCAGCTAATTTAAGAGTTTCATCATTTTAAATGGATCCCATCATCAGAATTTGAACAAAATTATATGGGACCACCCTTAGAAAAATCAGAAGATGGTACCCATCTTTCGATTTTTTTTAATTGTTCCACAACTGTCGAAAATATCGCTCTGAATATACATAAAATAAACTTTTTTGAAGTCAGTTAAAACACAGGAAGTATCTCGATACGAATATTTTGTTAACATGTTCAGAGTATCTGCCCGCATTAAAGGGTTATAATATCAGTTCCGATTCGTTTTTTAAGTACTTCGATCACTAATTATGTAGTAAAAACTTACCCATTAGGCACGTCGGTACTGAGTTGATCGAGCAGTGAGTCGACGGTCGGCCTAGAGGACGCCGGACTGGTCGCGCCGTTTGCTCTCCCGTAGCCTTCTGCAGCAATACATATAGGAACATTATTGACACAATATCATTTCACCCCCCCCCCCCCCATCCCATCCCGTGGGTGTCGTAAAACTCTACATAGGAAAATTAAAACCAGGAGATGGGCGGCAGCATCTTCCTGGAACATCTGAATAAATAAACTGCAGTTACCAACCCGGCTGCCAAGCGTGGCAACTATGGAAAAATCCCTCCAATATGAGAGCCACAAACTTTTGTGGCTATCTATGGGGGAGGCCTATGTTCAGCAGTGGACGTGTGATAGGCTGAAACGACGACGACAATGGGAGGATTACTATGCAGGGAACAGATCAGATCAGATTCTGCCGTGAAGCAGTAGTGTGCAAAAATTACTGTGTTTCGGTTCGGCGACATAGATGTCGCTACAGGCACAACACAACCAAACCCGAAAAACAACGATTTGTTTTTGCACAAATATTTATCTGAAACCAGGATATTTTTTCTGGTCATTTCTCTTAGTCGACTTTTCACTATTTCTATACGTACCGTAGAGGATGACATCGACATCACGTAGATTATGCCTCTCATTTAGTATAAAGTTTGTAATAAATTCATATCACGTTTTGCATCGCAACGAAACTAGCTCCAAATAACCAACTTTGAAGACAGCGTACTTTTACGCAGTGGATCCCGGCTTCGAATCCCAGCCGGAGCGGAATCGTTGGTTTTCCAGTCTGCTTGTATTGTGCATGTGAAATTAATGTCTGTAAAACGCACCCATGAAACAGAAGAAATCTCAGTGCGGGCTTCGTTAAAAAAAGGGCTAGTTATGCTTATTCTGGTTTTATCAATCTCATATGTCGATGAAAACTATCGTTCTTACTTATAAAATGTCGGTGCTAACTTAGTTTAACTTAGTTAGTAGTTAGTAACTTAGTTTACATCTCCCACGTACATATCCAGATACGTGATAGTCCACACTTTTATTACGCTTTATTCAAATATTATTTTGTCAGCTTGATTGGCGCAGTGGCTAAGCCATGGAGGGGGAGAGAGAAGGAGTTGTCCTCTCACGAGGCGGGAACACCGACGGTACGCGGCCGTAGTCCCGCGGATGTGTGCGTAATCGTTCCCATGGATCTGCTGTTTGCAGGCGAAGGCGGAACACCATAGGGTTTAAGTCGGTGCAATTCCGACAAATCCGTCCTTGCTCCCGCGAGGGCGGGGATGCGTTAAGCATTTCCCCGTGAAATAAAATGGCTAAGCCTAAGGCTTCTGCGCCACGGGTCCCGCGCGAGAAAAATATATCTATGACCCACAAATTGTTCACTGGAGAAATCCTATTAGGAAGCAACGTGTTAAAAAATATATATTTAAGAATGACGATGATAAAAAAACGTTCATGTAAAACCATTAACTATCATGACAAAAACAAAACCAGTTGTTAATATTCCGGCGGGAAGATCGGAGACAGGTGGGACCGGACATTTGGTTTTCGGTGCCAAAATCTAGTGTTGTTTGAGAAGGAGCTGATGTAAGCTCTATAGATGTTGGAAACAAATAAAAACATAGTGTCTATGAAATAATTCTAAATGACCTAGAACCTTATTCAAGTAATGGGCGAAATAATACAAAACAAAAAACTTCTAATCGTATTAGTATTTGATGAGATTAACGCGTTCAAACAAACAAACTCTTAAATTTTTTAAATAGTAATAAGATATATTGCATATTTATAAAAAAATGTGCAAAATTCTGTTAAAATTGAACTCGGCATCTGTAATGTACTTCTAATGTATGTTGTTTTGTAGTATTGAACAAAGTTCTTCTCTAAAATTATGATAGTTCCACAAATAACAATCTAAAATCCGGAGTATACACTGATTAGGATTTGAATGCCGTGTTAAAGACACGAAGGCGACACGACACTACTTTCCATCCGAACAGGAAAACCATTAATTTGTATGAAATAAAAATAGTTCTAGCTGGTATTTAAACTCAGGATTCCCGACTCAGTTTAGTTTCTGGTATATTATTGTCCGCGAATATAATGTAATAATCTTGGCTTTGAAACTTTGGCTTGAACGATCCATCATAGCTGGAAATTATTGTTCGTTGTGCAACATTTCTCGTATATCATCAGGGCTTTATTTAGACGCTCGGGGTTGCCAAGCTTAAAATTAATAACTGACATTGTCATTATGTAAAATTACATCTAATGTCAATTCATTGGAACATGTTTTTAGTAGTGTACAAAATTATTTATTTTATACTAGCTCACCTCGCCCGCGTTTCGCATTGAAGTAATTGTTATGTAATGTTTGTATAAAGATAATCAGCACCAGCCCGTTCACACATTTAGGAGTAAATGATCGTAAAATCCGATCGTAGTGGGTGTCTATGTAGGGAAACGAAATTGTATGCCAAATTTCAAGTCAATGGGTTTTGTAGTTTCGGAGATATTGTGCGTCAGTGGTAAATCGCTTTTATATATGTACATATATACACTTATCATTACGCTTGAAATCTTTTAAGTGGTAGACAGATTTAAGATAGCCCTAGCTATCTGTCTACCTACTAACACGACTAACATTTTTTATGGGTTTAGACACGGTGTTATATAGGTACGGATAGGTTCGCCGTATGGTAACAGCTTTAGAGAATCTAATAACCCATCTCAACCCGTGGTTGTCGTCAAAGTCGACAGAGGAAATATAAAAACTTGGAGATTGGCACCAGCATTTTCCTGATAATATCTGAATAAATAAACTGCGGTTGCCAACCTGCTTCCCAAGCGTGGCAATTATGGCAAATTCCACCCAAAATGAGAGCTCACTTTTGTGGCAACTTATGGCGGAGGCCTATGTTCAGCAGTGGACTAGTGATAGGCTGAAATGATGATGATGATGATGATAGGTATAGACCAGGTATGTAACGGAGCTTCGTAGCCATAAAATAGCAATGCGTCATCATCCTCATCAATCTCTAAGCCGTCCCCTGCATCACTTAGGAATCTCCAATATTGGAAGTATTTCCCGAAAATTTTCTGGATCTGGGTGGCTGGTTATTTGCACAGGTGAACTTAAGTCCGTGGCCCGTGACCCACGAAACGGGAGAAATCCTAGAGCTAGCCAACGTCATTTTTTTTATAATGTTAAATAAAATTTTCGGAAGTAATGTTAAATAATTGTATCAAAAGTCTGAATTTTTAGATCTTCTTCTTATCTTAACAATTTTTCATCTTATCTTAACAAGAAATGGCATTTTTATTGTTAAGATAATTTCTCGATGCTAACATTTGTCCTTTCCGTACATTTTCTTTCACAGTTATTGAATATTTTGGATTGTACGAATTTTGGTAATTTTTTGAATGATTTTTGGGCGCTAAAACATCCGTGATCCGTTTTAGTAGTAAGCGTTAGTATTATTACGTCTTTAATATCAATCTAGATTTAAATAATGTATACACCATCCATATGTATTAACGTATCAGTATTCAAATCCGATCAATACATAGTATCAAGTGTAGAAGAGATAGATACAGTTTACTGTTCACAAAAAAAAAACACAATACGTAGTACCAATCTTATCGCTAAAAGCGATTTCTTCCAGACGGCCTTTGAAGGTACAGGATGGCAATTGAACAGATTTTAAACAGATACTATAAACGAATATTAATAAAATGAAATGATTGATAAATAAATTAAATGATAAACAAATATAAGGTGTAATTTTTGAGTCAAGAGACACGTTTCAGCGTATATATAATTAGTCGACAACGCAATATTATGACTAGTTTTGAGTTCCATTGCGATGCCAGAAAACCATTAACAAGTCTATATAATATTATAAGAAGTCAACGGAAGTTAATGTTTTTGTGGGTAACACTGACAGAGATATACTCGTAAAATAAAAACATATGACAAGTATTTACTACTACTACCTAACCACCTATCACCAAACAGTAACTTTTTAATCTCAGCAATAATAATTTAAAGGAAATTTGACAAGAAAAATCTAAATTTTCCGAATTTTTCACATTTATTTTAACTATGTATTACTACCGTTACCGTTTCGTGCGCTTTACAACACCCATGGTCACGGTGGAGATATTAGACGTCCTGATGTCATACTTAATTCGGGCTTTTTTCAGCTTTTAATTATTAGTTTTGTTCCGACCTACGCAAAACAATCTTACTGTATCTTGAAATCTTGCAGTGATATTCTTGGCTTTGGATTTAATTCAAGCCGGTGTTAGTACCCAGCTATCTTCTCTGTTATTACTTTTTTATCTATACTATTAATTAGAATGTTTTTATTAATTTCAATAGCCACGTCAATCATTTTTGGTAGAAATGAACGATTCGATTTCTACCAAAAATGATTCACTTTTTGTCTTGCTCTTTGGATTTGCAATGATTTCTGGTCTATCAAATCCGACATAGTGTTGGTACGATCCCGAACACAGTCTGCAGACTACGTCAGCTATGTTCTTTTAAGCCGATTAATTTTAAAAGTTTAACATGTTATCTGACGATCCTATCTGCACTGTGAGATAGCGTAATCACTGGGCATATGAGTGATTACGCTAGCTCACAGTGCACTTCAAACCGAAATACAGTACTACTATTACTTCACGGCAGAATAAATGGCCGTGGGGGGTACCTACCTAGACGGATTCCTGCATAGGAATCCTACCACCAGTATAAAAAAAAACACCCATTTGTATATTTGTTTCATCTTTGTTCTGTATTGCTAAATTCAGAATCAGACTTAATAAGCCATTAAGATGATTTATTTCACAATATGATTATCTGAAATTTTTGGGGATTTTCCTCCATTCAAGGTAGTTCAGAAAAAAGTTTATACGAGTAGCAAATATCACTCTACGATAGATTACAATGAAGCATTTTAAGTGGCAGATAAAACATTCTTCAAAGCAGAGACAAGGAACGGCGGGGGCATTAATTTGAAAACTAAACAATCTGCAACGGATAAACTCAGGCGTCGGTCTATTTCTGCTGGAAGGGAAATGGTGGCCGTGCCAAAGTCAACATTTCGGCAGCGGCTTATTAAACATAAAGCTTTATAGTAAATAGACTCGAGTGGTGCGTTTGTGAGACCACAATCGTTACAACCGAATAGAAAATGTTATATGTACTGGGCAGAAGAAGGAAATATGCTTTATAAAGTGCCAAATATCTTATTTCATAGTATATTTTTAAGTAAAAAAAATTGTAATACAATTTTTCACTGTCTGTCATGTATTATCTGTTTTCAATATTTTTTCAAAGATGCTGAAGTCCCGAGCGTTTCATTTAAGCGCGATTCAAGTACGTACCAATGTCGGAATAAGGTTTCTTGTTCACGCGAATCTATGGATACCTTCCACCTAACGAAATTCGTTCCAAGTCAGTTAATCTACTGAAGAACTTAACAGTCTGCACACATGTAACATTGTTCTGTTTTAAGAAGAAAGTTCGTAAAACTATAATTTGTATTAACCAAATCGATCGTTTGATTTATTCCTTGTGCGGATCGGATATACCACCCCCACTAAGAAACATAAACACAATATATAGTTTTAAAAAGTTTTTTAAATGTTATTTGACCTAAAAAGAAATGTAGTAAACTTCTAACTTCTACTTACCCGTAAGTATTAAACTATGCTCATGATCCTTATATCTACATATATCTCTTGTTACGTACGTTTTTATTTTAACTAAAACACCATCACCAATATATACTTTAAGCATGCATCATATTTACGAGTATTTATTTATTTTTTACCTTCTGGGTTATAGCTGTCAGTGCTTGTTCATTGAGCAAAAATGCACTGAGCGTTTTGTGTCACTGCAGCACACGTTATCTAAGTCGTCTTTGTCTCCTTAAACCTTATTTAAATTTTTTCTTGATATTGTTTATTGTGTATTTCAATGTTTTGGAGTGTTTTGGCTATCATTCTTGTAATGTACAAATCACTGTATATATAAATTGTATCTGTATTGTACTGACCAAATAAAGGAGTTATCTATCTATCTGATTTGACATTCTTAAAACATTTATATTATGTGAATCATTCCACCTCGTGATTCACATATGGGCCGCTTTCACTGTTCCCTCTGAGTAACGTTAACATTGTATAATAAGTACCTTTTTTTAATACAAAAACGAATTACTAGTACTGAGCATCATTCTTTTTATTTCTTTAATATACACAATACTCAATACTGTATATTGAATATGGTATTTTAAAAAGAACTGTGATATAGTATACTGCATTTTAGAAAGAAAAAATAGCGCGCTGGCTTTCTTACTGGTTTAGATGATTTTTTTTGGGAACTAGTGTGGTTTAAAACAAATTTCGTTTTATTAGGTGTAAATAATGTATACTGAATAAAATTAATTCTGTTCTATGGAATGTTCACATTGTAATATCATAGGGATCGGATCAAGTCCAAAAAAAAAACACTCCCGAGATAAGTTGCGCAATTGTTGCGTAATTGTAACATTTCTCCAAGGGCCTTATTTACACTAACCACTGGGAATATGAGACTTAAGAACTGATGTCTCAGGGTGATAGGCGCAGTGTGGTGTCACACAGAGATGTTCTGGGTGACACTGCATTTGCTATGGCTAGAAATGGCACTTTTTCTCGTATCATCACCTTAACCAATAAAAAAAACTGCCAAAAATGTATATCGAAGTACGCGTTTAATTTAGAATATACATTAATTATTTACTTCGTCTACGTCGGTTTGCATATTTTGGCGAGGCGGGAAGGTTAATACAGCTGATTGAGTATATTTTTACAAATGACTTAGGAATACACAGTCGGCCTGAAACATCTGTTTCACAAAACTGGATTAACATACGTGGTCTAATTCCATTAACCGAACAACGGACCACTCGTCAATCGTCGCTCTAATTCAGCCAACGTTAATTGAATGACTGAGAGATTACATACATAGTGTCACACCGCTTTCCCATTAGGGTAGGCAAAGACTACATCTTTCTACTTGTTACAATCCTGACACACATCTTCCGTTTCTTCTACTTTGATTAGTGTTTTCATACAAGCTCCTTGGTTGCGGATACTTTTGACGTGGCCTTTCCTTAAAACGACTTCGATCTGATCGTGTTACGTTCGCCTACGTCCCCCCTGGTCGACATAGGTGAACGTATTAGGTACCGCCACAAGGGCAGTTATTATGTCGTAAAGCAGTAGTGTGCAGTATGCGTTGGTGAGCTGGTGCTATCACTGGGCATATAAGACTTAAAAAGAGACTTCCGAAAAGTGTGGTCCCCCCACATAAATGTTCTGGGTGACACAGCATTCGTTATCGGCAGACGTAAGTAAAGTAAGCGTTTTGCTCATCTCGTCACCTTATACTATAAAAACTACATATATTTGACCAATACCTAGATGTCTCATAATTCTCAATAAATAAGCATAGATCATAGACAGTTTTTTGATATTTTAAATGTATTTTTTTAAGGAATACTTGCAATGCTGTTAACATTACTAATATTCCTGTAAACCACTCCATTTAAGCTTAAAAGCTTGTGCTTGAGATGGTTTTTGTATAATTTGGAATTAATAAAATATAATGATTTCTTATATTTACACTAATACATTTAAATGAAACTAATTTTTACGGATTTTATCGCGTTTACTTTTGAGCTATTTATAAACCGACGTTTCGAGTGTTTTACAGCACCCATGGTCACGGGAGGACTGAGGTGACAGATGTCCTGACGGCATAGTTAACCCGTGGTACCTTTAGCTTTTAATTATTATTTTTGGTAACCTCTTCCATAAGCAAGCTGTTTTTCTTGGTAGTGCTCGCAGTGATTTCGTTTCTGTGACTTCTGGCGTTCCTCAAGGTTCCATACTCGGTTTCATACTTTTGCTTTATAATGCATATCTATTTTATATAAATGACCGTCTCCTACATTCGAATCTTAAAATAAGATAAAATGATTATTGTGTCTTAAACTGTTTGAAATACGAAGTTACAATAATAAACCGGGCATAACCTATTCATGCATTGGCACAAACAAAGACTCACACTCAGCCATGCACGCACCCACCCACCACATGCACAGTCACATACATTCATCACAGTCACACACACACACACTCACCCACGCGCGCTTAACCTGTTAACTTTGTTTTAAAAATGTTTTTATAAATCGTGTAATCTCTATAGGCCTTACTGTTAAATATCATGTATTGTAAGTCTGATTACCAAAATAAATAAAGAGCTAACTGAGTCTTAAAGTCTTGCAGTAGTATTCTTGGTTTTTGATTTAATTTTATTATTTATTGGATCCCAAGCCGGTGGTAATTAACAACCATCTTCTCTATTGAAATAAGGATTTTTTTTTTAATTTCAATAGCCCCGCCAATCATCCTTGGTAGGAATCGGTGTTCTTTTGCGAGTATTTGTGGTTTATCAAATCTGATGTCCATTACATCAGATTTGATAAACCACATATCCTCGCAATTTTTGGATTGTTTGGATGAATGTTGTAAAACACTCGAAACGTTAGGTTAGGAATAGTTCAAAATTTAACGCGCTAAAATCCGTAAAAAATAGTTTAATCTAATTTAATAAAATAGTTTTTTGTATGTAATTAGAAATTGATTGGGATGAATGTTGTAAAACACTCGAAACGTTAGGTTAGGAATAGTTCAAAATTTAACGCGCTAAAATCCGTAAACAATAGTTTAATTTAATTTAATAAAATAGTTTTTTGTATGTAATTTGAAATTGATTGGGATGAATGTTGTAAAACACTCGAAACGTTAGGTTAGGAAAAGTTCAAAATTTAACGCTCTAAAATCCGTAAAAATAGTTTAATTTAATTTAATAAAATAGTTTTTTATGTAATTTTAAAAGTTAATATTTTATTCATTTTACGGTATTACCCCTCGGTCTTTGCACGACAAATCGAATTTCAAAATATTATATAGCGTTGGGTTTGGAATTTCTAAAGGAACATTGTTGCATAAGACAACATTTTCCATGTTCAAAAGTTTTATTTTGTATAAGTTACAGGTTCTAAAGTTTCAAATGAAAGAAAAAAAACTCACCATTCCTCTCGCTGTACGTAGTTTTCTCAGCATAGTTTCCGTACCGGGCGTTGCTCAAGTCGTCCAGCAAAGTATCCAGTTCGGAAAGGTTGCCCCTGCCACCGGTAGTCCTACCGTAGCCAGTAGTCTGACTACTGGTATACCCTGGAGAATGCTGACTGACATAGCTCGTTTGGGTTGAAGTGTATTTAGATGGCACGACCTTCTCGTGTACTGCTGTCGTGTTCTGGTACGTGGGCTGCAGACAAAATAAGACTCATTAGTATTTATTCACAAATAGAATTCAAACTGAGTAAAATAAATGTCCTTTGTTAAACGTCCTTTTTTAACAATCTTTTCTTAATCTATAAAACAACGTTTCGGAATAAGGTATTTCCGACGGAGAAGAAACCGGCGAAAGAATCTCCGCAGCCATCCTCTGTTGTGTGTGTGACGAGTTGTGCATGAGCGACGAGGAGAACGTTGACCTGATGGTAAGTGCAACGTCTGCCCATAACAAATGATGTGTTACCTAGAATATTTCTATGATGCACTACACTGCGCCCATCACCCAGAGACATAAGCTCTTAAGCCTTATATGCCCAGTGATTACGCTAGCTCTCAGTGCCCTTCAGACCGAAACACGGTAATGTTTGCACACTACTGCTTCACGGCAGAATAACTGGCCCTGGGGTGGTACCTACCTAGACGGATTCCTGCATAGGAATCCTACCACAATTACAAACGTATCTTACAATAGAAATTTTTAATATATTATATTTTGTGATTCTATCCGTGCGTGTATAAGATGCGACACTGTGGATCAATGCACCTAAAGCTAGCAACCTTCTTCCGCTTCTTATTTTTCTAATAATATAGCATCATCATCCTCATAATTTTGTAATCAGATGAGAATGGGATTGGGTGGCAAATTTATTTGCGCTGCTACCCATTATAAAAATACCCTTATTATAATAAAGCTGGTGAGTTTGTATGTTTTAACGTGCAAAATTGAAAAAAATACTAATCCGATTTAAAAGAATAATTGGCATTAGATAGTCCGTTTATCTAAGAAGGTTCTAGACTATAAAACCTAATGCTACGGCTTTTAAGAGCCGCACGCTGAGTTCGGTATATTACCGAGAAGGATCATGCCCTACGATCCAATCATAAAACCGGTGAAACTGCGGGGCAGAACTAGTTTCATGTTTGATTTCTCATTTCAACAGATTATGATGAGCGTAGTGTGGCGCTACACAGAAATATTCTGAGTAACACAGCATCTGTTATGGGCAAACGTTGCACTCACCATCAGGTGAACGTTTTGCTCGTCTCGAAAAAAAATCTTTTAAATTATAGCCATAGGAATTTATAGCCGCATGCATTTTAAAATAAGTACATTATCCCATAAACGGACCAAAACTGGGCATTGGTCTCTGAAATGTTGGGATCTATTAAATATTTTTACCGCGGTGTTTTTTTTTAAATACCACGTTGTGAAGAGAAATTGAGATACAAAGTTTTAATTTAACATTAAAAATTTAGAACAGTAGTCCAATGAATTTGAATACATTGTACGCAGGTGATATCTACCGTGGGAATGTGAACAACGTTAAGTGGCAGGCGGCAGTGTTCCCACACTGATCAATACAAAGCTACGAGAGCGTGTCTTTAAAGGAATGATAAATTCAAGTTTTATCATACAATATATTCACTGGTGGTAGGATTCCTATTCAGAAATTCGTCTAGGTACCTACCACCGCAGTGCCAGTCGATTTATTTCCTGGCCGATGTTCGCCCACGGCGACAACCACCGAATACTGTCGGAAGTTATGAAATGCGCAGGAGATATTATAGTGCAAAAATTGTACACGCGAACACAGAGGCACTCACTCGTGCCAACCTAGCCGTGCCCGATGTAACGCTCATGCGATAAGATCGGAGGTAGGTTAGGATGCAGTGTCAGAACAAAAATTAGGACCCGCGGCGTGTAGCGCGTAGCGCGATGTAGTCAGGTACCTACTCTAACTACAAGGCTCAGTTATGCAGTAGTGCGAAAACACTACAGTGTTTCGTATGACCTATTCGTTGCTCCGGGTCTTGTTGGTTGTGTAAAAATGCAATTTATTTTTCTAAAAGAACACTCGATATGGTAGAAATCCTCATATGAGACGTTCTTTTAAACAAAAAAAGGAAGAATATTAATCATTTCTTATTTTATTATGTAAAAAAATTAAACAATTCATTTTCTCAATATTTCGCCAAATAAGTCCCCAAAAATTACGATTATTCTATAAACCGCTAAAAATCATTCCTTTAAGATATTAGAAAATAGCGCCAGAAGTTGTAACGTTTTTGTTAACAATTCTACGAACGAAATACATTTGCTCTACAATAAAATACATCAATACGACTAATTATCTTTATAAATTATAAGAATCTTTAATAAGTACGTCAAAAACATATTTAATTTAAAGAAAGGTAGATAATACCAAAATATATGTTACAGTGTTATATAGTATGAATAAGCTCATTATACAAGCTACAGTTGAATGTTAATTAAATTAACCGACGCTTTATTAGCATTGCTATCGCAGTAAAGCTTCATTCATAAACTGAAAAGCGACATCTATTGCGCAAGCCATTGAAGCAATAAAACTTGGACGTTATCCAAATCCAAAACATATCATCGTACCTTTCGGTGTTGGGTAAAAGAAAGTAAAAACTAGATGGCGTTATTTTGAATTATATATTGTGTAATTGAAAATCCGCTTTTTTTTCTAATAGCGTAGAATGCGACATAGTCGCCTTGTACATCCATAGTAATATTATAAATGCGAAAGTTACTCTCTGTCCCTCTGTCTGTTTGTTACCATTTCACAGTAAAGCCGTTTTAGCCGCTGAAATGATCTTGACGAAATTGGGCATAGAGATAGCTTGGATACTTTTACTCACGAAAAATCAAATAAACTAGCGAAAAAAACGACGCGGACGAAATCGAAGGAATCTATTAACATCTGCTTAAAAACAAATTAGATAATACTGAATGATTTCTCATATTTACGCGAACACTACACATTTAAATGAAACTATTTTTTACGAATTTTATCGCGTTTATTTTTGTTACTTATAACCCGACGTTTCGAGTGCTTTATGGTCCCATGATCACGGGGGGACTGAGGTGACAGATGTCCTGATGTCATAGTTAACCCGGAGTACCTTCAGCTTTTAATTATTATTTGTGGTCCGATCTACGCAGAAAGAGCTAACTGTGTCTTGAAGTCTTGCAGTGGTATGCTTGGTTTTTGACTTAATTTTATTAATTATAGGATCCCAAGCTGGTGGTAATACCCAACCATCTTCTCTATTAAAATTAGGATGTTTTTTAATTTCAACAGCCTCGCGAATCATCCTTGGTAGGAATCGGTGTTCTTTTGCGAGGATTTGTGGTTTATGAAATCTGATGTAATGGTTGGGATGATCCAGAACATGGTCACAGACTGCAGACTTCCTGGGGCGGCGATGCTTCACATCAGCTATATGTTCTTTTACGCGGGTTTTTACTGATCTTTTTGTTTGCCCTATGTAAGAGAGACCACATTCACAATCCAGCTTGTATACTCCTGCATCCTGTAGAGGGATGTTACACTTGACAGATAAAATTGACAAATTGACATATCTTCTTCGGCGGCTTGAAAAATGTTTTTATGGAAGCCCGCTTCAAGATATAGCCAATCTTGTCCGTGACTCCTCTGACATATGGTAGGACTGCAGGTACACGCTCGACTGTGGCCGGCTTCACTCGGTCACTGCGACGAAGGCGCGGAACCCGAAGCTTGTTGTCTTGCAAAACTTGCTTGACATGCTGAAGCTCGGCGGCCAGGTGTTTACTGTCACAGAGCACAAGGGATCTGTGACAGTAAACACCTGGCCTAAAAATTTTTACCACCAGCTTGGGATCCTATAATTAATAAAATTAAGTCAAAAACCAAGCATACCACTGCAAGACTTCAAGACACAGTTAGCTCTTTCTGCGTAGATCGGACCACAAATAATAATTAAAAGCTGAAGGTACTCCGGGTTAACTATGACATCAGGACATTTGTCACCTCAGTCCCCCCGTGACCATGGGTGCTGTAAAGCACTCGAAACGTCGGGTTATAAATAACAAAAATAAACGCGATAAAATCCGTAAAAAATAGTTTCATTTAAATAGATAATACTGACATAAAAATGTCCGCAAATATAAGAATTATACAAATTTTTAACTTTAACTTCTGTGCATATTGTACCAAAAAAATTTTGAAAAGAAAAAAACATTTTTTAAACAAACATCTTCCTTTAAATTAACATCCATACTAAAATTATAAATGCGAAAGTAACTCTCTCTGCCCCTCCGTCTGTTTGTTACCTTTTCACGGTTCAGTCGCTAAGCCGATCTTGACGAAATCAGGCACAGAGATAGCTTGCATCCTGGAGATGTACATAGGATACTTTTTATCCCGGAAAATCAAATAGTTCCCACGGAATATTTAGAAACCGATGTCCACGCCGATGAAGTCGCGTGCATCCGCTAGTAGAATTTAAAGTACATAAGAGACGCCACTGCTCCACTTTGTCTGGAGGGTGTCGTAATAATCGACTAAGGATATATAAATAAGAGATCAAAGCATCCTTACGTGCAATGAATCCTACTGCCGTTGCCAATTCAACTGTCAAACGTACGCAACTACGGCGAGTTGAATAATTGCCAGTTCGAGTCTATTCATTGTGCCATTTTAAATTTTACGACTAAGAAGCAAAGTAACAATTACCCACAGGGTTATAGTATAAAATATATAATCAAACGAAAATTAAAAGAGCCCTGATAGCTATAGGGCCGGGCGATCGCATTAAATTTCATATTACGCAAATTGACCCGACTTCGATCCCCGATGGCGGCACCTCTAAAATTGTTATGTATTTTTAAAGTGCTGATTTATCACGTACTCGGCGGTGAAGGAAGCATCGTGAGGTTTACTGCATGTCTGTGAAAGTTAATCGAATTGGATCAGCGCGGCGGACTCTTAACGTATCCAATACCCTCTAAGAAATAAGAAAAGAAGGAAGACCGTGACGTGACCGAAGATGTGCTCAGCAGTGGGAAATTTACAGGCTTTTAAACGAAAATGATGTAAACTGAAAGCTTTGCACGTTCCATTTCAAATGAGAATAGAAGCTGGCCATTAAAGTACGACAATTCTTATCTATTCCTATACTGCAAATAATAGGCCGATTCGAAGAATTCAAAAAATGTCTGACCAAGTTCTAAATGGCACTCGTCATCGACATATTAGCATTGAGATGACATCACTCGTCTATATAGATTGTAGTGGACTAGTTGACATCACAAATAAGGACTGATTTATAAGATTGTTATGAAATGCTCAAAAAGTTATCTAAACAAAAAAAAGTTGAAGCTCAGGCGTTAAATAAACAATTCACAAAAAATGCAAACAATGCACTTTCTTTAACAAAGTGCAAAATAGTTGAGAGAATCATATGTTACTTTGCGGAAATCTTACTATATATACTAGATAGATATTATTACGCTTCTAGAAAAGTGTAAAAGCATTGTAAATTTTTTGGTCTTTTTGAAAAAAAAGCAACTTGAAATATATGCGTACTTTTTTAAAAAAAAACAACGAAACCCCACAGTTAGATTTCTCCAGTATCGTGGGTGCGTTTTTCAGACAAATTTCACATGTACAACACAACCAGACCCGAAAATCAAAAATTTTTTTGCACAAATGTTGGCTCCGTACTCTGGCCACTAGGCCAACGTGGTCGTCAATAAATGTTATGTTTATGAGACCCGGTAAAAACGGCCCGTTGCTGGGTACAGTACACACAGAGTTTAGAATATAGAAATATAGAAAAAATAGCATCAAAATTATACGCAAAATATCTAATAAATCCTTTTCCTTATAATCCTTACACAATATCATAAATGTAAAAGTTTGTACGTTCAGTCACGCTTAAGCGGCTGAAGGGATTTTAATGAAATTTGGCTAAGGGGTGCATTTTATTATGGAAAATGTTATAAGATAGTTTTTACAATAAAAAAATTATTTTAATTTACGCAAAGCAAAGCAGGCGGGGAACAGCTAGTAAAGGAAAAACTTAAAGCAAAACTTATGGCGTCAACACAAAAAGTGGCGGTAATGTTTTAATTGAATTTTGTAACTTCAATATTGATAGTTTATTATGCAGCAAGTGCTCGTGGAAGTATACACAGTGATTGGAAAATTCAATTGAATATCACAATTGTACTTTACGTTTAGTCCCTATCAGTTCAGTAAAAGTAACTATCATTTTACTGTCTATCAAAATTTCGAATTCTTGTTACCACTGCCTGCCACGTAAAATAATTTTGTACTCGAATATGACACTGGAAAATAATTTACGACTATTTCCATAAATAAACAACTAATAAAATGAAACATAAAAATTATTCCTCGACATTGGCAAAAATGGCACGATTTGGTAGCTAATTGCCAGGATCAAAAAAAAAGAACACAAATGACATGGTTAATCAATTATTATGTATATTATTCAGTAAGCGCTTCGACATAAATTATTTACCTGTATCTATTACTGGAGTTTTGTATAGTTAGGTAGGCAAATAAATGGAGTTGAATGGAAGGTGTCAAGTAGCTTAATAATATTTTTACCCGTTAACCTTTGAAATGCTCATCTTGACTCTAGCTGACATATACAATCAGCAGTTAATTGGAATTCGTATTAGTCATAACAGCGCTGCTCCCAGCTCACAATCACGTAATTATTGGTAACAGCTATGTTCAATGTCGGATCTGTATGTTTGTTTTCATGGTACATAAATAATACTAAGTAAATTGATAACTATGGTAATTAAAGTAAAACAAGGTCGAACGAGCAAAATAATCCGTCTTTGATCAAGAACTTAAAATCATCAGTAATGATATAAATTAATTTTAACACTTCTTCCTTTTTAATTATTGGTATTTTTTTATTTGTATTAATCGGTATTCTTTGTAATTTTATATAAAACACGTAGCAAATATACTTTAAAATAATATAAAAATACACAAAATTAGTTCAAAGTGTATACCTATTTAAACTATGGACACGAATTACCTGCAAATAATTGTTAACTTTGTTCACATAATGTTTTCTTTTATTTACGCGAATCTTACACATTTAAATAAAACTATTTTTTACGGATTTTATCGCGTTTAATTTATAACTATTTTTAACCCGACGTTTCGGGCGCTTTACAGCACCCATGGTCACGGGGGGACTGAGGTGACAGTTGTCCCGATGTCATAGTTAACCCGGAGTACCTTCAGCTTTTAATTATTATTTTTAGTCCGATCTACGCAGAAAGAGCTTACTGAACTTTGTTCAGTTCATCCTCTAAGCATTTTAGAACATTTCTTGCCCAAACTTAAGTCTGTCTCAGATCTTTAGCAATGCCTAATAGAGCTCTTATGTGATACCAATACTACATAATAAAAAAAAATCAAATTTTTTAGCATGTCATTACAATAAATATATTAAGTACTAGCTGTGCCCTGCGGCTTCACCCGCGTAAAAAAGGCGACCACGATCTATTTTTCTAAAATTAAAGAAGGTTAAGTGACCAGCTATAATATCAGCTATCTGTCAGTGAAAGTCCCGTCGAAATCGGTCCAGCCGTTTAGACAAACAAAAATTATACAAATTTATTTTTCTTATAAGTACGGTATATACTTTCATAAGCATTGAGTAAAAAGCTGTTAATTTGTTATAATAAACAGACACTTCAATTTTATTCATTTGTATTGGATGAAATTATGTGCATTATTTAGTAGTCGGATCGCGCATATCAATAATCGTCTGCAGTAAACTGAATTTTGCCCTCCAAATGACGGTGTACTTGTGCGCCGACATATAACTTGACGGTGAATGTACAAACATTTCATGTAGCAGACATTTCATCAATTCCTACATTCTCAGACAGAATAATCGTCGGTAGTACGAACACAGTCCTTAGTTATATACAAAGTCAGTACAAAATGTTATTAGGATTCAATACAAGATTTAAAATGTGGTATAGTCGTTTGCCACTATATCACGTGTCATAGACAAAAGGACCAGGCGAGACAATGCCGCATACTTTGCATACGTAACTGATGACGCGTTTCAGAAAAGTGAAAACTATATTTTATTACGTTTTTGTAAAATGTGGCGGGTGATGGCTGCTAAAGAGAATCTACCACTCCATTTCATTCTGTGGGTGATGTAAAAGTCTACAGAGGGAAAAGGAAAAGATGAAAATGGGCAGCAGCGTCTTCCTGGAACATCTGAATAAATAAACTGCGGTTGCCAACCCGCCTGCCAAGCGTGGCAACTATGGCGAAATCCCCCAAAAATGCTTTGTGGCAATTAATGGGGGTATGTTCAGCAGTGGACTATGATAGACTGAAATGATGAGGATGATGATGACTCATCAAAGAACATGGAATAATGCTACAAATATATGCCACATACTAGCTAAAGCACGTGGCGACAAGCGCAGTGGGATTCCACATAGATCTTTTCAATCGAAAGTTCTGGATTGTAGTGGTGATGTGTGGCTCACCATCAAGTGAAAGATTTACACGTCTTGCCACTAGTATCGATTAAAAATAACCTTGCTGTCCTTGCCATGTCTGATAGGATAATAGGCGTGTTCGATTTCAAATATTGTTTTTCATATCTATCGTCGCTTGTAAAAATGTATAAAGGAAAACCACTACCAGGTAGCAAATACTAACAGAAACAAATGTATTGTATAGCTCATGTTTTAAATCAGTAATATCTAACGTTACCGATGAGATATATTACGCGAGAGGAGGCCACCTTTGATACCTTTACAGGCTTTTGACGAATAATAATCATCGTATTCAGAGATATTATTTGGAAAATTCATCATCATCATCATTATAATTTCAGTCCATGATCAAAGTTTTTTACTTCCATTCCACTGTTGAACCTAGGCCTTCCCGGTATATTGCTAAAAACGTGGTCCTGAGTCATCTGCATCTATAAAATTCCCGCAAACCTAACAAGCTTGTCGATGCTTCCAGTGGGTCTATTAGAAAAAATTAACTGACTTCGTAGACCGAAGCACTTTTTGAAACTCTGTTCCCTGATTGTTTTATATGCAACGCGTATAACGCGTGTGTCATAGAATATAAAGAGGAATACTTATTATTTACAATAAGCCAACGTCATAAATTCATATTGATATATAAAGAACAGTATGTAAAGTAACATTGACTTCCCGGATGGTGTCAGCATGTAGAAAAGGTTTAAAACTAGAATTTTTCCAAAATATTATTATAACATGGATGTTTTGGACAAAAAGAAGACCTTATCTAATTAATGACAAAATTTTATCTGTCCATTTTTTAATTCATTTTATTTAAAAAAACCTTGCCCCACACTAAGATATCTCCCGGACCGTGGGTGCGTTTTACAAACATAAATTGTATATGCACAAACACCCAGACTCGAAACAACTCTCGGTACGTCCATACAAATATTTATTCCGTTCGGGAAATGAACCAGCGACCTTTAACGCAATTTCATTTATACTGCCATCAAGCAGTAGTATGCCAACATCCCTGTGTTTCGGTCTGAAGGGTCACAACCCTTCAGACCTTCTTGCCTAGTAATTACACTAGCATACTATGCTTCTCTGTTTGGCACAGTATATGTTATGGGCAA